>OY294069.1:18482466-18865244 GCA_958510875.1 Endomychus coccineus | reverse complement strand
ATATCTAGATTTATACTGAAGCGCGAAGCACGTTTTTATGTGTTATTTATTCAAAAATACAATACGACAATTAATAAATAATAATAGGTACACTCTATTTTCTGCTGTGACATTCTCGAGTTTCAACTGAATTTTAGTTACAAATAAGAAATAGGAAGCATAATTATACCAGTTCTGTTTTTTATTGATGTGAAAGTTATTTTATAGTTTCGGCTCGAATATTGTTTTGAAATTAATAACTAATAAGTACGAAATAATTTTCGGGAACTTTACCGAAAGTATTGCCTAAACGATTTTTTAGCTTGTTCTTGCATCTATAAACGGGTTTTATTGCAAATTTAAAAAACAAATTATGAAATTCATTGATTAGTTAAACTTTTGAATTTCATTGAATTATTTGAAGTATGGCTCTAATTTGATTAGTTCATTGCGTTTTTGTTTACAAATTAACTCATGTATCAAAGATTTGTCCTTCGCTATTTGCTGAAGTTTCTCAACTTCGTTGTTATAATGTTTCTGGTTCAAAGGAACGTTTAGAAATCTATGAGTAAGAAATTAATAAGATGATGAGATTACAAATAAAATGTTTGGTTTTCCATTTGATAAGGAAGTTCGAACCCACGTTGAACCTAATAATATTGAATATGCTGCTCTTAGATGCAATGTAAATCTGAATTTCTGGGTTAACTTCTCATCAAAACGTAGTATAGGTGCCTGTTTAGAACCTACAAGATTTAAGTACATCGAACATTATACGTGTTTATTTCTTTTGGCGAAACATGGGGAATTTTCTTTTTAATGTTATAAACAACTTACAAAGCATTAATTCTAAGATAGGATGACATCACATCAATCAATTTCGTAAATATTTTGATAAGCATTCCGATTGTCATGAATCATCTTTTAATAATTCATTAGCATTATTATTTTTCAATAATATTATGATACCTATGATACGCGGGATGACACGTTTGATTAAGAAAGTAAAAGTAATAAAGCGAAAGGAAATTAATGACTAAATTGAGAACCAATGAAACTGGCATTAGGTTTTAAGACAAATATCCCATTTCGTATTTCATGGATCATGTATTCAATATCCTTTCCAAGTTTTGGAAATGTGTCAAATACATATAGTACCGGGATATCAAAAATTATCTTGGTCAAGGGTGGTTGTGGAATCTAAAACGTGTGTCTTACTTTACGTTTGAAATAATTATGTCACTGTCACACTATCATCATCAATAACCTATAAATGTCATAAATATTTATTTCAGTTGTAAAACAATAATGAACTACAAATTAAAAATTATCTTGGTCAAGGGTGGTTGTGGAATGTAAAACGTGTGTCTTACTTTAAATTTTTGAATATGTTTTGTTGTGTCAGAATCTGTTAAGCCATTGTGCTGAAATTTCCTAATCCAGTTTTTGAATCATGCCTCTTACCACACAGCAGAAAATTTTCATGATTGAAGCCTATTTTCGAACGGGTGCGCTAGTTAATGGAAATTGGCAATACAGTCAAAGTTTGTGTTGGGAGCATTTCCCAAACGTGGCAATATTACCGGACAATTATTATGCGTGCCTTACAAATTGTGTTGAAGTGTTTCGCGAAAGGTGCTGGTAGACCAAGAGTTCGTACAGAAGAAATTGTCAATGACGTTCGTCAACGTATGGAAGAGGAGCCTGCAAAACCTTTGAAGTCTTTCTCAGGAAATTGGACTTTCTTATGGAACATATCAGAAGATTTTAAAGAAAGACTTGAACATGCATCCATATAAGATGCAAGCACATCAAGCTCTTCTGCCCGCAGACCACCCCAGACTTGGTTTGTCAATAATTTAATGAATGACGATCTTCTGGACTTAACTTTTTTTTCTGACGAAGCGTGGTTCCACCTTTCGGGATACATCAATTCTCAAAATACTTATGCGAATGTGGAGCAATGATAACCCTCATGTTTTTACTGAATCGCCACTACATGCTCAAAAAATCGGTGTTTGGATGGCAGTTTCTCGCAGAAGAATAATTGGGCCAATTTTTTTCGATTTCACCGTCAACGCAGAAAGGTACAGACACAACTTTTTGGCTGAATTTGTGCATCAGTTAAACGATGATGAACTTCGGTACGGTTATTTCAAGCATGACGGTGCAACAGCACATACTACGCGAGAAAATAGTGCTTTTCTCCGCGAGTTTTTTGATGACCGGCTGATAAGTTTGCATACAGAAGTTGAGTTTCCTCCGAGATCACCTTGTTTGACAATTATGGACTATTTTATATTTCCTTACTTAAAAAAAAAGATTTTCGGTAAATAATTTGCAAGAATTTCAACAAAGAATAGTTCAGCAATGTGCAACCATAACGCCAGAAATGCTGCAAAACGGTTTTCACAGCATGAGGATGCGCGTCAACTTGTGCATCGAACAAAACGGGGGACATTTCCAACAATTACTGTAATTTAGTTTCTCTAGTTACTAAAACCGTTATTTCATAATTTGTAGTCCATTATTGTTGTACAACTGAAATAAATAGGTATGAAATTTGTAGGTTATTGATGATGTCAGTGTGACAGTGACATAATTATTTCAAACGTAAAGTAAGACACACGTTTTAGATTCCTCAACCACCCTTGACCAAGATAATTTTTGATATCCCGGTACCACATCGTACATACAGGCCTGGGGACTCGAGGCTGTTTCCTATGTGAGAAGTGGGCCCGCTAAGCGTCGGCTGTCGCGTAGTACCAAAAAGGATGGCGCAGTAGTCGAAATTCTCTGACAACTGTCATACCTGACTTGTAAACACAAGGAATACCTGCGTTTTTAGAAACAAATTACGAAATTGTGCATTGTGCCGAAATGTAAAACGGGGTAGAATAGTGTAAAGCAAAAAACTTGTTTTTAAAGTGCCGAAAGATGCGGAAATGCAAGTGGATGCTTGCGATTCCGGAAAGAAATCGTTTTAACGAGGTCTTTTATGTGTACGAAAAAGGGGAAGTTATTTTTAAGGTGAGTAATACATTTTGACAAGAGTAACAGTTCTATTCCTCTCTCAAATCAGAATACCTAGTAACACTGCTTGCGATTCCGGAAAGAAATCGTTTTACCACTTCGTTCAAGCGCTAGCTAGTGGCTGAGCGAGGTTCTACGAGTTTGGCGACGCGTAAGAGACCCATGTCAAACATACGAGTCCCCAGACCTTTATGTACGACCGTGCCCGGTACGTATATTGATTGTAGTTAGACATATACCTACCCTAAATATAATACCTATTATGTGAACTAGAATACCTATAAAGGAACACCTACTTACTTATTTATTCTATAGTTAGGTATGAGGACATGTAATCTAGCAGTAAGGATTAACACTAACAGAAGTACCACAGCTGAGGTGAGGTTATTCACTGTCTAGAATTAATATGATATAGGGTTTTTCTTATGTACATAGCCACTATTCTTCAAATAAATCTTGTTTTTCATTTCAAAAAATTACTTACTTGAGTTACCAAGATTTTGATTGGGTTTTCATGTTCTGATTCAATCAATGCATTTAAAAATTTAAGATGAATGGAGCATACCATAATGTAAGTACCTGCATACAAAACTAATGATTCCAATTTGAAGTTCCTTTTATAGCAGTTAGTTACCCATTCAAATTTTCTATGGGTGCAAAAATTGAAAAACAATTCACAAAAATTATGGGATCATCATAAAAGTACTTGAACTAATCAAGAATATACAGAAAATTAACTTACCTTTTGAAAATAACCACCATCCTCAATAAGAGGCTTACTTTTACATATCGAGATCAGTAATTTTAACTTCTCGAAAGAATAGACATTTGTAGTTATCAAGTATTGTACAATGAAATGATATATTCCTTCAAACTTATTACTACATATTATATATAAATATTATTACATTCAACAGAAGCAAAGTATAGTGTTTATAGTGAATTCGAACAATAATTTGGCTTGCTATAGTCCCAAGTATTGTTAAGTTCTCTCTGGAGAAATCAATAAGGAAGCTGTACATTCAATTCAACATATTCTCATTATTATAAACAGAAATGGGGACCTGTTCAACATGTGAATGGTTTGGATATTGAATTTGCCTTCATAGTTAAATGATAGAAATGCTGATCCCAGCTTATTCAAATCATTTAGCTACTTACTTATAACTTCATTCAGTTTTCAACATTCATATCTAGTATAGTGGGTGGTTAACCTTTTTTAATAATCCCGTTACTTCCAAGTTCCCACAATTAACAGTGAAAGTAACACGTAATTATTCGCAATATTTCAATAAAGACCAGTAGTTTTTTTATAAAGATACTCTATTAATATCAATAAGTGCGAGATTAGTATTAGAGCAGCAAAAATAAACTTCTGAAATCAAGTAGTTAAAAAATAATGACAAAAAGTAAATGAAATATACTGACCAAGCTGTCGGCATCATTCATTTTTTTCTCGTCATTTTGGTTAAGAAATATCTTGCCCCTCGATTACGGTCCTGGCAATCATTTCAGGGAATATCCATGTAAATTGTAAACACAAGTCGCAACAAACACTTGAATTACCGATAATCTTGAATCACAAATATTGTTTCAACACCCCGACACTTTAGATGCGAAGCAACATCTGCGAATTTGTCACCTTAAAAATAGTTTCAGTCTTTGAAAGTTAGATATTGAATTTACGAACAATATATTTTCACAACGATTAATGGGGAGAGATATTATTAAACAATTATGCACTCGCGCAATTGATAGAACTACTTGAAGTTTAAAGAAATCAAATAGGCATTAAAATTTCTTCGTCCGGCTTGGTGTTGATGTCAAGACTTTCACCAACATGACGTCACGTAATATTATTGTGAAGGTGGCTCCATCCTCCATCATAGTATGTAATTCAAATTTTCATTTAATTTAAAGGCATCATGAATGTTTATTATAATTTTAATGTAAAATACTCATAACTTTACTGCTTACAAAGTTTGTGTTGATAATGATATAAATTGGGTTTAGTTACAAGTTATCCATGGACGTGAGTTGAATTGGTATTTATTAAAAATATTTTAACCACGCACCGCCATATTATACAAGTTGGAGTATTTGATATTGAACTGAAAAAAATATAAAATTTAACAAAAATATATTCAGAATGATTTTGTGTTTGATTTGATTTTAGTTTATCATACAATGTCCTACAACCTACGAATCTACACAATTTCATTAAATGAATTGTAAGTAGTATTATTAATTTTCTATGTCGTCGGTTCATTGCTCTATTTTGTTTTACATAGAGAGTAGTCTTAGCAATAACTATGTTTCTCTATGCCAATCAAGAATAAATAAATATTTCTGGCCCTGAGCCTGACGTGCTGAACTGCTGACCTTTTATTTTATTATTCCCCTTCCCCTGATTCGTCCCTGTTCTTATTTTAGATCTAATTTATCTTTATCTTATTTTCTATACGTTATACGATGTCATACGGAACTGATACGAATGTTGATGTTGAAATGTATCCAACATTGATATTCCTTGGTTCAATATTAGCAGTTATGACGATAGCTTTGACATAGAAAATGTGTGATTGAATTATTGAATGTTTACTTTTGTCATCAGCATCAGCATGATTTAAAGAGTAAATCGAATGACAAATAACGAGGTAATTTGTAATTTCACCATTTAGTTTGCCCTATATGTTTATTGTTTCGATGTTTTGTTATGAGAATTATGAAGAAAACTACTAAATAACTTGTAAATTCAATTTATTATTCCTGAATTTGGTAGTTATCTATTTGAGGAATATGTTTTTGGCAACACCCCATTTAATATATTTTATTATTTTTTAGTATTAATATGAGTAAACCAGGAGCTGTTGAACAATGGATTCAATCCTTACCTCAAACATGTACACCTCCTACACCCAGTTTCTATTCATCGCCTACGAAGAGTCCTAGGCGGTTTCTTCCTAGGGATATATCACTTCAGTCAGATGACAGCCATTGCTCAAGCGTTGAGTCAGTTTTAGAACTACGCAAACCTGATCCAGAAGCAGTTTTACTGGGATTAGGTTTTGGACCAACTAAATCTTCTGATATCTTGACTAAAATTCCCCAACGATTCTTGCAACCGTCCAAGGTAAATGATTTCAAAAAGTGGGGGGCCCATTACTAGATAAGGTGACTAATGAAAAACAGTAAAATCACTAACATGTTGATCAACTTTGCTTTTGTGTTTTTAAGTCTGCATTAACCTTATATAAGTAAAATTGTTATGATGAGTTGGTTTGTAGCCTTTTCATTTTTAGTTAATCTCGAATATTGACATGCAGAAATTCTTGGAACAATATGGGGAGTCAAAGTGTGACCAACAGTAAGTATCTTAATTTGCCATATTGCAATGTTAAATAATAACACAGAGAACATTCAGATTGAAATCATTTCATATATTTATTTACCTACTTAAAAGGTTTATATTTTTTTGACAGCTGAAGTACTATCTTTGTTCAATATTACAAAATATGTATTATGATTATAAAGACCTGTAATTGCCAATAACATACTAATTCCTGTGGCAAGACTGCTTATAAAGTGGTTCAGTTGAAGATTACAACCCTGCGATGCAGGTGACCAGGGTTAAATTCCTAGTTTTACAAAAAAATATATAAGATGAGAAGACCAAGGAATTATTCTTGCTGGTAATATTTATTGACATCATAAACTGAGGATACCCCACCCTGTGAATTTCTTTACTTCTCACCAGACGGCGGGGACTAAATAATATGAAAACGTGCATTTTCCGGGCGGTAGCAATGTTTAGATTGATTCTTGTGAATTTTTGCCGTAGGATACGATTATAGTTACCCGTACTTTGTAAAAGTTGTGCTTCATTTTTTAATTTAACAATTTGTGAAAAAAAATTACTTTTTTTTACATTTTACCTTATATCTCCTTTTCTGTAGATTTTTAGCATTTGTACTTCATAGTTTTTTGTTCCTCACTTAATTATCTACAAAATGAGATCTGGTGCGATATCCCAAGTGCCATTGTTAACTTGCAAATTGCGTTGGAAGTTGAAAAAGCGTGATTTTTTCAACGTTCATATCTCAACAATTAAAATACCTAGGAGCTTGAAATTCTGAGGAAATGTTGCTATCACTAATATAAATAAGTGCACTAAATTTCAAAACGATCGCTTTTTAACTTTTAGAGTTATTAACGATCAAATTTTTTTTCGAAGTTTAGTTGCATAATGCGCCAAAGTTGCTGTGATCGTCTGATTTTGATCCAACTGGGCTCAAAAATTCAAAAAAAAATATTCAAATTTAATATCCCGTTGGAATTAAAAAAAAAGTTAATTAGAACCGATTTTATAACGATTTGTTTAACACTAGTAGTTCTATACACACACGTATAAAACTATATACATTTTTAATAAATAGATGGTGGTTTTCTTTTGCATAAAGTAAGATGGCAAAAACAAGAACAGAAGATCAATATCTTCACCTATAATAATAATTACATTCTGACGTAAGGACTCGTCGTGAGCTGTTTGAATTACTAAATAGTCAGTATCTTCAACCGCTCAATTGGTTCGAAATCCAGCGATGTGAAAACTTTCTCTAAGAAGATTGATTAGTCGAGTTTTATTTTTGTCATTAGTCAAGAATTTTTCTTGTGCAACGGATATTGGGTGCCACGATCGAACACAATTTCTCGACACATGTCTTTTGACTGCCTTCGTTGTCTTTCAGAGGTTTTCGTATATAAATTAGTGCTTTCGGGGTACCCGAATACAATACTGTTAGGCTTAAAAGTTTTCTTAACATAATCACAGTATCGATCGACAACTCCGCCAAAGGTATCTTGTTTGTGCCATGTTACTTTATGCAAAAGAAAACCACCATCTATTTTTTTTTAATTTATAGTTTTATACGTGTGTATAGAACTACTAGTGTTAAACAAATCGTTATAAAATCGGTTCTAATTAACTTTTTTTTCAAATTTCAACGGGATATTAAATTTGAATAGTTTGCTGAATTTTTGAGACCAGTTGGATCAAAATCAGACGATCACAGCAACTTTGGGGCATTATGCAACTAAACATCGAAAATCGTTAATAACTCTAAAAGTTGAAAAGCGATCGTTTTGAAATTTGGTGCACTTATTTATATTAGTAATAGCAACATTTTCTGAGAATTTCAACCTCCTAGGTATTTTAGTTGTTGAGATATTGAATGTTGAAAAAAAACACGCTTTTTCAACTTTCAAAGCAATTTGCAGGGTAACAATGGCACTTGAGATATCGCACCAGATCTCATTTTGTAGATAATTAAGTCAGCATAATGCTAAAAATGCACAGAAAAGGAGATATAAAGGAAAATGTAAAAAAAAAAATTTTTTTTACAAATTGTTGAATTAAAAAATGAAGCACAACTTTTACAAAGTACAGGTAACGATAATCGTATCTTACGGCAAAAAATACATAAGAATGAATCGAAACATTGCTACAGCCCGGAAAATGCAGGCAAAATTTCCGCCGACTGATCTATGTGTATGCATATTTTCTTTTTAATCAAATCAGTCCTATTCATAGTATTCACATGATTTATAACAACCTATAAACGTGAACTTATTTTTTGTTGCAGTTCCAATACGGCATCCCAGTCAAGAAATAGACCAAAATCATTTTAATATAAAACTGATATTGCACAATTGTTGCCATTCATGTGATATTTAATCAACCATGGATCCAATCACGAATTTATTAAGCTGTACTTGCTCATTCCAATTTATCACTTCACTTATAAACCCATAAACAGATTAATCACAGTTTTGACCTGACTGCAATTTACTGTATTTAATTTGCAGTGGCTCCCAATATTTTAGTTGTAAGTAATTTCCATATAAAGTGTGATATTTAAACTAGATTGTATGTAATCTTTTATGAAAATGGTGCCAATTAATAATTCTCAATTACTGTACAATGTATTCATCTAAGTATACCTATATTTTGTGAAAAATTGCCATCTAGAAATATATACTTTATTAAGAAAATGGATTCCCTTTTAATTCTAGATTGATAAGAGCTTGAACATACTTCAAACATAATTACAATGGATGAGTTACTTCTATATTTGCGTTTGCATATTTTACTTAATTTTACTTTTTTAATTCTGCTGAAACAAATAATTTAAAAAATTTTAACTTTAACTTTTAACTTTAAACCATTTATACTGGACAAATTCAATGTTATTGACCCTGTTCGATATTTAGAGGTAAATGTGAAATCACTTCAATATCAGTTCTCAAAAACCATCCATTTGCATATCACTTGTTTAACCGTTTGTTTATTATAAATCTGCATGTCATGTTTCTTTTTAGATGTGATGTCTTGATTTTTTTGTGTAAGATTGGTACATATCCATAATTTTACATGGGTTTTCATTGTTTTAGCAAACGGAACAGGTGAATTTATGGACTTGGAAGAGATTATTTTGTTCATTCTCATCCCAAAATCTAGATATGGCTTTTTATTGCTATATGTGGTGTAAAACATGTGGAATACAGGAATATACTAAGGCAGGAACCTATGAGGAGAATAAATACAACTCTCAGTTGAATATATATTTTTTAAAAATATGAGCTTTTGAAATAAACACCAGATATCGGACAAACGTTGAAACTACTTTAACTTTCTCCGACTTCGAAAAAAGATGATATTTTCCGATGAAACTTCGCGCTGCATTCATTTCAGATAATTCCACCAATTGAACCACTTTCGGACGATACCCTCATATCGTCAGAAATCGGATGCATGAAAATTCACCTTAATTCTTTACGACTTTGATTATAATTAAGACGGTGTGAGTGTGGCGAACGAAGTCGTTTCTGTAATCGGCTTATATGGCATAAGGTTAGGTTAGGTTGATTTCTCGGGCGCCAGATTTTTGTTAAGGTTTACTCCTCGTTGAGAACTTCTGCTAGGGCCCTCACCACAAAGCGTATCACTGTGCTAACTATGGATAGCCTTGTCCCAGGGTAGTCTCAGTGAAGTAAGTAACCAGGGGTCAATAGGGCAGACTGAATAGTATTAGAATTGCAGACTTTAATTGTAGTTAATACTTGGTTACTTCTCAGCTACTTAAATGATGTTGCAGAAAGTTACGTTAAACCAACACGGAACTTCCCAATAATAAGTTTATTTATGCAGGAAGCTTTAACATCGATAAATATTTGACTCTGTCTATATAATAGTAACTTATCCCGGCCCGGGGGAAGCACAAGGAAGCTCAGAAACAATAATCACAAAGGAAGCGGCCCAAACAGGCTATAGCCTCGAAAAGAAATAGCCAAATAAATTATCGTGCATGGGATACTCGAGTAGAACAAGTGAAAGCAGGTATTTGAGTTGCAGTGGTTCCTCCGCAATACCCCTACTAAGCCAGCGAGCAAAACAATGGAACAAAATTAGCAAAATTACCTAACTGGCGGAACACTTACTTTTGGCGGTACAAATGATTGTTTACACCCACTTCGGAAGACTCGCTTTATCTGTCTGACTGGCTCATTCCCTCAGGCTGCCTCACTGACATTTATAAATTCAACTTGCGAGTTGTTCTTTGATACCAATCAAAGTGCTGGTCAAGTTCTCGAGAGAGAACTATATGGTCCGAATTAGTCCAGGAGTAGCTTCAGCAAGCAACGTCCTTTACGCGGGTCTTGAGATAAGTAACCCCAAGGGCCAGGGCGAAACTAACAGTTGTCACTGCAAAAGATCCGGTTAACTCTGCACCACATTCATTTCACCACTAAAACCATGATATCGTGCCTTCCTATCGAAGAACTCTGGTCGAAATGGATCCACGGCTTTGGTAGACATATGTATGGTAGGCTATTGAACGAAGCCGAACGGTGACTCGTCAAACTTTCCTGGTAAAACAGGTAACACGAGGAAGTGGAGTTGACTATAGCCCAGAAGTGGTAGCAAGCAGTGCCCGTAGTGGGTCCGTCTAAAGTAGCCCCGCCGGGGGTGAACAAAGCAGCTGCCTCTGCGTGGGTAAAATGCACCACATGTCTGTGCTTCTTTTTCCTGGTATCTGGGCAATTGATTCGCGGCCAGGGCAATGACAAGAGGCCGACGGCTACTCGTCAAACGAAAGCTGTTCCACACTGAGCACGAGTAGACAGGGGAAGAGCGGCTCAGACAGTTCCTCTCCAATAAGGCGTTGGTCTCTGCCGGGCAGTGCTTGAAAGCATGTGACTAGCGGGTATTGGATTTGGGCTACAATCCTTCATCCTGGCCGTGATGGTATTGCAAGAGTGGCCACTATCAAAACTTCTAACACGGAGCTGCGTAGAGCAGTGTCAAAAATATATCCCCTACCACTTGGAAACGAAGACTGTACAGACCAGGCGAATGCTTCTTGAAAACTAATTTTCAACGTGGGGCCATGTTGGATCTTGTGAAGATCTATGACTATGTCATATATATACCGTATCTATGACCCGGACGGACAGCGCGTAGCAGGCCAAGGAATGGTGACAGGATTTGAATTAATTAATAAATAGAAACAATCAAACGTAAACATTGTCATTACGAAATTGTAAAACTTGAATAAACATTGAAACCAACTTGTTATAAATAAATACAGTCCACTAATCTAAAACTCTAAAAACACTGACACTGCAGAGCCTGTGGGGACTTGGATAGGGTCCCGCTCTTATCAGTGGGGTTCGAAGAATTTATTTCCCAGACATAGAAGCAGGTAGGCGCTGATTCGGCGTGATCCCAATCCCTCGCCCATGGCGTCGTGCGGTTGAGCCCTCGGGGCAGGCACTTCACGTTAAACTAATACTCGGACATCTGCTGGTCAAGTAACCTACACCAGCTCCAGTCGACCCCTTTTTTGCTCATTTCGCGCGAATGATGCTCCACCAGTTCCTTAATTCTGTGCAGTGGTTTTTATGCTTACATCTGCTTCGTTATCTTACGTTGACATTAAATATGCACTGTTTTGAATGAAATCGAATATACGCGGTTTATGAATTGAAATGATGCAAATCTGATCTTTATACTACACGGATGTCTATACCCGGTACTATATATTCCTATACAACAAAATAAATATTTAGAATTATTATAAATACTAGATTAGAAAAAATTTTAAATATAGGTATTTTGGGAAACGAATTTTTCCCATTTTCCGGATTTTCCTTGCATGATATCTCTAATCTGACTGCATCGTCGTATTCTACGGAAAATTTCCGATCGTTTGTGTGCTTTCAACAAATTTTTTAGGCTAATTTTCCAATATTTTGCAATAAGACGAATTTTATTTTTTACTTAAAAAAGGCCAAAAAAAAACCATTAGACCCGAAATTTTGGGAATCGTCATATTTTTCAATGTAAAAAAGGTAGGGCGTAATTGAAAAAATTAGGATTTTCATTTTAGGATCATCATTTTTGTACCAAGAGTCTTGAAAGTTGGTTTTTGCTCTACCATTAAAGTTATCCTAATAGACCTCGATTGTTTTTAGCGTGGACCCTTCATGTGGAACAAAAGATTGTGACATCTAATATACCAACTGGTATACTTACCAAGGCCTTATCTAGGGAGGGAAATAAATAAGAATCTCGGTTGAACATATATTCAAAAAATATAAGTCTTTCAAATAAAAACAAACTCATCTATAAACAACATACTAAAAATATTTAAAATTGTCTTTATATTTTAGTATGATATACATCTAAAAAAATTTAACTTTAATTCAAAACCGGGAATTTTAGAATGTTAAACTTAATATACAGAAGTTAACAAATGAACAAGAACGAAAATGCGTGAAAAGCAAATGAACACTTTATGTGAAAACATTACTGTTAATTAAATTATCAACTTCTATATCACATTATTTGTCACCACTGGAAACGATTTTATCCGATAAGTCGGCACTAGAAACAACCGCAGGAAGTACTGTTAGATCATTTTCCGGGACACTTGTTAATTTTTCATCGTTCTCACTTTTATTTAAAGCTCCATCAACTGATTGTGTCTCAGTGTCTTTAATCTCACAATCCTCCATCGCCGATGCCTGTAGTTCACCATCTTTTACTTGACTACTTGCGCCTGAATTTTCCGTTCCAGGTCTTGAAGTAACTGCTGATTCGATTCGTTCATCATCAGGAATTTTAGTAATCATTGGAAGTTGTTCAAATCGGGAAGATTGTATTCCTTCTTCACAACCTGTGCCATTTGCGGAAACGTTTGCTTCATCATCCGTGTCAGGTTCGGATGTTTGAGGTTTGGCTATTGGTGCTGGAAGTATTTTTCCATCATGAGGCGTCTTCGTCTGCGAAACAGTATCAATTTCGTCGTTTGACCCTGAACCAGAAACGTTCCCTTCGTCTTCCGTCGAACTGTTTGAAGGGGTGTGGGGTCTTGAAATTGAAGCTGGCACCAACCTTTCATCATGAGTGAGTTTCACCACTGCAATTTGTTTCGTATCGTTGACTAAATCATCTTTAGAAACGTCCGATTCATCCCCCAATGAATCACTAAATGGTGTTTGTGGTCTAGAGATTGATGCGGGAACCGGTTTTTCATCATGAGGAATTTTGGCCAGCGGTACCGGTTCTGCTCTCTGAGAATGATCTATTTCAACGTCCATACCATCTTCTACTGTCGAAGTATCACATACAGGCGTTTGGACTCCAGAGACTGACGCAGGCACCAATTTTTCATCATAAGGAACTTTCGCAAGAGCATCAGCTTCTTTCAGCTGCGTATGAGCAACTTCTTCGTCCGTTTCACTCGCAACGGAAACGTTCCCTTCGTCTTCTGTTGATGTATCACATACGGGTGTTTGAGGTCGTGATACTGACCCCGCAACTATTTTTTCATCATGAGGAATTTTGGCCAGCGGTTCCGGTTCTGCTGCCTGAGAATGAACTATTTCAACGTCCATAACATCTTCTTCTGTTGAAGTATCACATACAGGCGTTTGGACTCCAGAGACTGACGCAAGAAGCAATTTTTCATCATACGGAACTTTCGCCAGAGCATCAGCTTCTTTCAGCTGTGAATGAGCAACTTCTTCGTCCGTTTCACTCGCAACAGAAACGTTCCCCTTGTCTTCTGTTGAAGTATCACATACGGGTGTTTGAGGTCGTGATACTGACCCCGCGACTATTTTTTCATCGTGAGGGATTTTCGCCAGTGGATTGCCAGTTTCTGAAACTCCAGGAAGGACTCTTTCTTCAATCTTGTTATCTTCTTCCGACACTTCAGCGTCGACATTTCCAAGTACCGAAGTAACAACGTCTTCTAACAGTGCTCTGGTATTTTCAAAGATAATCTTTGCATCATCATCCGACTGGTCTTCTTGATTCGCTTCAGTTCGTGAATGTTTTTCTTCGGCTTTGTGCGATAATTTATGAACGTCGCATTCTTCATCTACGTACTTGATTGTGTCATTGATATCTTCATCGGAAGAAATTTCTTTCGTTTCTGAAATTGGCACTTCACCGGCAACTACATGAACGATATTAGCAGTGCCAGTTTCAGCAATATCCGCCGCAACGTAATCTACCGCGCCATCTTCTTGGTCTACTTCTTCGGAAGACATCACTGCAGACTCTTCCTTCAAAATATGGTTCAGTTGTGAATTTTCTTCGATTACTGCTTCGAATTCACCATCTTCCGTGTGTGATTGGTGCTGCTCTGCGAATGATGACGTTCCGCAGATAATTGCCTCGGGCAACAATTCAGATTCAATTTCGTTTTGTTCTTCATCGTGAGATGTATTCGGTCTGGGAGAAGTTGCATCTACTTTATCAAAAGGTAAATCAATTCGAATGTCTTTTCCCTTCAAGTACAGCCTGACCACGTTTCCCGGTAGACTCTCTATTTCGAATTCAGTTCTCCCTGCAAACAAATTTACCCGATTACTCAACAACTTTAATATTTCGCAGATAATTACTTCACTATATAATTAGATATTAAAATGAATAGTGAAAGGTGGGCAATGCGGTTTACGTTTAGTTCTCATATTTGATATGCGAAAAAAAATATGTCCGAATTGCCGCGAGGTCTAATTTTAGTCAGAAATTCAATTAGTGGCAAAAGCGAGCGTCGGTACAATAGATTCTGCCCGCGAATATATAGTTTATAAATATCTTAAAATGCACCTGAAGGCTTATCGTTTTGTGTGAATGTGTGAGTGTATGTAGACGTGTGAACGTGTATATGTGACCGTGACATGATGTTTTTACATAACAAGTTTCAATATTTGAACAAAAAAAATAAGATTAATAATTGATTTTGTTTTTTTCACATTTATATAATTTTTTTCATATTTCATATTTATTGAAAAATTATCTATGTCTAATTATTCACAAAATAACCTAAGTGTTCGTTATCACTGTAAGTTAGGACTATTTCTCTTCTTTTTGTTTGTTTAAATAATGAAAATTTGTTATGTAACACCCTATAAAACATCCTGTCACGGTCTCATATACACGTTCACACGTCTACATACACTCACACATTCACACAAAACGATTAAAAGCATTCATTAAAAAAAACTATAATTTGGCGTGGGAATCTATTGTACCGACGCGACGCTCGCTTGTTGCCGCTAAATGAAATTCCGCGCTAGTTTTTTATGATGAAACTCGTTTGAACTTGAAATTGTGAACGAATCTCCGTACGCTGTTTCGAACTTAAATAGCCGATGTATTTCTCTGTGATTTGTTCTAAGGTTTTTGTCGATAGGCCCAAACACATTTATTAGGATAGCTGCATCTCTACTCAACCCAAATCGATCTGCTTAGACTTAAAATACTCACTATCAAAACCTCTAATAGAACCTAGAATTTGGATTCCGTGGAAAATTTCTAACCTCAAAAAATTTGAATTATTCGGTGGTAGAAAATTTTCAAAATGGCGCAAAAGTTATGTCTTGAACAATCAAAAAATATGAATTTGGTATAATTTAGTTTACAATTCACTCTTTTTCCATTTAAATTGTAACTTATCTAAAGCACTTTTCGGCTGCGATGCAACCTTTATGTAGACTCAATTTAAAGCTCCAAGAAGTTCAAGTCATTTAGTTATAATCCTAACTTCGCTAATAAAGTAATACTTTAAGAGAGTTAATGTTAAACCTGCATTTAAAGGCAAACCTAAATGAAAAGACTTGCTTGGTAACACGTTTATTAAAATATTAGATCCTGATAAATATATAAAATGCAGCGCCACTGACTGAGATAAATGATATGTCGGCTTAAATAAGAGGAACTTTTCTACCAGGTTCATAGAGCATTTTTATCATGTTCGAACTAATAACATTGAAAAGTTCGCCGTAGCAAACCATGTCTTACAATGCGGCCATACAATCACAAAATCGGAACATTCTTAAAATGCACCGAAGAAAATTACTTATAGAATTGGAAGCTTCAAAATGTATAAAAATAGAGATCACTTATTGAATTTTGATTTATCTCCGATAGAAAACAATCCATTTCTATAAGTACTCCAATAAACCTCAGGCCAACTCTAAGAACACGTACTTGTAGGTAATGGTTGTTAATTAATTAGAATGACAACCTGGAATACATGATTTTTTGGACCATAAAGTATCTGTAATACTTTCATTCGTTAGAAACAATATAATAGCCACTTTATTACCGTATCCCAAATTTTACCCTTCAAGAATTTTGCTATATTTTGTAATATTAGCTTTACATTCAATTTACCCACTACCATTTAATATGTAATGTCAAGTATTACGATACTCATTACTTTACCTTCACCGCATTAGTGCCGTAAAGTGCATAAAATATTAATTTTTTTCTCATTTCAAATTGCAGTTTTTAATCGGAAAGGAAACGAGCTAATTTATTATAAGTATGAGGGCGTCCTTAAATTACGTAACACAAAATTGGACTAGGTAATTTTTTCCCACTTGTGCTATGAACTGCGTAGTTAGTTTGACTTAATTAGGCTGCGTTTACCCTGGGCCTTGATGGGTTAAATATGTGACAATTTTCACGAAACTGAATCGGTTAACGCGCTATAACACTTTAATAAAAGTTCATATGTACTTCGTAGTGGTATCAATGTCTTCGTAACGAGTCACTCTACAGATATAAATCGCCAAAAAACGGTATTTGGATCTGAATTTGGCTGTACGATTTTTTATTTGGCGATTTTTACGTCAAATTTGATGAAAATGTTGCGTTTTTTCTCAGTTTCCTGCAAATAGCAGCCAAACAGTATTACATATGCAACTTTTAACTGTTTAATTTATTTCACTTCTCCACACAATTGCGAATAATTTGATATATCATAGACTGGTGCTGAGTCAAGTTTATAAAGTTATTCCAGGATATTCACAGCGAAGTTTTACTTTTGGAAAAAAAATCGCCCTGAGCGCAAAAGCAAAATTTTTAACTTCTAAGGTGGCTTTTAATTATTCGAAATAGATGTAGAATCGAACGCAAACATCGAGAAGGTTAAGCAGAAAAGTGTGTTACATAGTGTTATGCATTATAAAAGTTGAAGTCCAATGCACCTCCTCCATATGGACAACCTGTATAGCGGAATATCCCCCAATAAGTCCAAATTTATTTAATATCTGTTTGAACTAATGGCACGGCAAATATTTTCTCAACTTATTCGAATTAATATTTAAAAAAAAAGTATAAAATTGAAAATAAAATAGGCGGGTCTTATAAAAAAGAGCAGAATATTTAAATAAATTTGGTTTATTAAACAGAATATTCATAATACAATTAAATAACAACTCTAGTATAAAAAAATAAAATATATAACAAAAATCTAATATTATGAATTACCTTCATTGTTAATCTCATGAAACTTTTCGTGCGACTCTTCATTAAACGTACCACCAGGTGGCACTTCCAATTTTTGTTTTTCGTCCGATAAAACTCCATTTTTATCAATATTGAAACTTTCCAAAGACTCGAAATCCGTCACGTATCCATTATCCGTGCTCGGCAAAAGTTTCAGCGTGACGTCATCACCATCTAGCTGCAATTCGACGGACGACGTTTCACCCGTCGACAATTTCTTCACGGTGAAAATAGTTCGACCCTCGGCCGAAATATCCGAAAACTTCTCGACAGCTTCCGCGCTCCAATTCAACAGTCCGGACGGTTTCTGTAAGCTGCATTTCTGCGCGAGAGGCGGTAGCATCACCAAATCCTCCGGCAATTGTTTCAAGTTGCTGCAGACGCAAGAGTTGCCATAATCGACGAACAAAACTTCGATACCGGCAACCGTGTCGGACAAAATCCTGGCGCGATACCACATCTCGTCGTCGGGAAACATGACCGCGCACAACGAACCGGGCGTTAAATCTTCCACCTCGGCGAAATTGGTCGCATTCGACAGTTGCTCCGAGATCCATTCCAGCTCGCCGATGCAATTCTCCAGCTGCATCCAAAATTCCGACGGCGAATTCACGTGGCTCACGAACGCCGTCAGTTTAGTTTCGACGTCCAACTTGTCCAACAGTGCCAAACCCTCTTTTATCAAAACGTCTTTCACGTTCTCCCCGTTGCAGTACAACTCCACGTAGTGAGTTTTTTCGTCTTGATCCACGAATTCCACTCGAACATCGTCCACGCCGGTTAACACTTCGAATCTTTCGATAGCCGCGGTACTCCATTCCTCGTCCGTAGGTTTAATTTTGAGCGTGCATCTCGTCGCGTATACTTCGAGGGATAACAACGCAGGTGGAAGGGTTTTGATGTTGGTCGCGTTGTTGCTCATCACGTCCGTGTTTCCGTAATCTACGAAACGCACGGCGGTAATGTCGCCCCCGTCCACGTCCAAAATTTGGGCGCGGTACCACTGTTGATCCACGGAATAAGGCGCGGCGCACAATCCACCGACAGTCGGACACTCCAGATCCACCATTTCCAATATCTGTTCTTGTAAATTGAACTGCAATTCGTCGATCGCGGCCAACGAATCGGCCAGTTGTAAGTAGAATTGGCTGGGGTCGTCGATGTGACTCAGCACAACTGGAATACCGATCTGTGGTACGTTCGTTTGCGGTTCTACATGTTCGGGTTCGATTTGAGCTCGTTCCGGCTCGGTTATTTCTTCTACGGGAGCGGGATCCGCGAATATTTCTGTGAAACCGTCTTCGAGATGTTCGTCTAAATTTTCGGGAGCCGCAGGTTGTGGTGGGGGAATGTGTACGTCGCCGTTCCATCCGTCCTCTCCAATATGTATGGTAACTGACACTTCCTGGTCCAGGAAGTCTTCTGTAGGAACGTTGACGTGAACCTGTGAAAAAAGTCTCTTTTAGAATATTGATATAAATGTTCCACCAATTTGCAACCTCTCGAATTATATGCGACGGAAAAATATTCTCAACAAAAGTTACATGATTTTGGGGTGTCTATCCTTTCTGTAAGACATTTTCCATCCCCACTCCCCTTAGGGTGGGAGAGGGTACAACAACTTAAATGGGAACGCCATCTTTTTATTGCAGATTCTAATAGAATCAAAAATTAGGCTTTACCGGAAGAATTTTCTTCCGCCAAATCCCACAAAAAAAACAGTCACTTTACTGGACAGTGAATGTATGGTGTGATATTGTCAATGGATATGTATTGGTCCACATTTCTTTAAAAGCACTGTAACCGTTAAGAATTACTTGCACTTCCAGTTCCAAAATGTCTACCGCATGCTGCTCACGAGCCGCAAGTTGCCGACCCCTAGGGTAGACTGAAAGACCTGGGGTTTCAAGAGAAACCAACAACCCGGGCTGAAATTGAAGCAGCGTTTTTTTTTTTTACTGAAATGAGATTAAATATCGAGAGCATCGAGGTGATGGAAGAAGACATTTTAAACATTTGTGGTTAAACTTAGAGTAATTATAAGTATTTTGTGCATCTTCTGTTTTATTGTCATTACTGATATTGCTTTGGACCGTTGGCCTTTAAACACGCTTCAAAACTAGTTTTGAACTAGTCCTAAGCATGGATAAAGTGTGAAAGAAGGCTCGACGACGTGTTAACAATTTTGTGCCAAGTTGGAAGGAAATTGAGTCGTAATTTGAATTACGTCGGTTACCATGGCTATACGATTTGTTTTTCTCGCAAAGGTAACTTGTAGTTCAGGCAATAAGCTGTTCCTAATATCCCATAGATCATTCATGACTATCAAGACCGCGGGGGTCTTTCTACCCCCCCCCCCCCAAACGGGGTTTCAACCCCTTCTTATAAAAACAATCCAAAAGATTAGAAAATTAATGGATTAAGAGCCGAAAATGACCCCTAGTATGTTTTTTGGGTCGCTGATCACGATTCCGCAGTTACTTTTCTCGGAAAACTCCCTCCACATGGAAAATTGGGGATTTTTCTGGGAGTTGTGAATAATAAAACATAATGTTCTTGCAAAAATGACCTCTAGTCTGTTTTTTGGGTCGCTGAGCACGATTCCGCTGTTATTTTTCCCAAAAAACTTTCTCCAGATGGGAAATTTGAGATTTTCCTGAGACAGTTATGATTAATAAAGTATAATTTTGTTGCAAAAATGACCTCTAGTAGGTTTTTTGGGTCGCTGATCACGATTCCGCTGTTATTTTTCTTGGAAAACTCCCTCCAGATGGGAAATTTGGGATTTTCCTGGGGTTTGGGGATAATAAAATATAATTTTGTTACAAAAATGATGACCCCTAGTCATCATTCAGGTCATAGTTATTTTAATCGTCATCAGATTCATTATCAAATTCATTTTCTAAAATTCTATTATGATCATCATAAAACATACTAGGGGTCATGTTCGGCTCTTAATTTATTAATTTTCTAAACTTTTGGATTTTTTTTAATAAGAATGCCCCTCTGAGTGGTTGAAACCCCGTTTTGGGGAGGTAGAAAGGTCGACCCCCGCGGTCTTGATAGTCACGAATGATCTATGGGGTATTAGGAACAAAATGCAACAAAATTTTTGATATTCTAGCTTACTATATATATTTTTCCGGTTCGTTGCCTGGACTATTGATCCGATAGAGGTACTCGAATTTTTAATATCTCCTCCAGTAAATCGAGAACGGATGGAGATATCGCGATGCGATTTTCATTAAAATTTAGCTATGTTTCTGATGACAAAGGGTGTGTCAAGAAAATACCGTTTCCTTTTAACTTAGTTCCAAAAATTACAAAAATGTGTAATCGCTGCAGATAACGCCCTCTAGTTTATTTGTTTTGAATTAAACGGTTCAACGAATTTATTTTTTTTGGATATTTTATAACGCCATTTATTTACTTATGTAAAAGACGATATATCTGAAGAACGCCCGGCCGAACCAAGAAAAAACTTTCTTAAATACTCGTTAAAGAGCTCCCAATGACTTGTGATATACGCCATATAGTACGAAATGCTGATTTCTTGAACTATTACTTTACATGGAACTGCGGTAGGAAGGAAATCCCCTTTCCAGAGTATATTTGAAAAGTCGCTTTCAAAATGTTCAAAGTTATTTCTTAAGGTTTGGTTCAGATAGGTTGATGATATTTTCGCAACCATAGATGAAATTTCATTGTTAAATTTCAACTCATCTAAATCTTATGCATCTGGACCACTTCAAAGCATATTATCAGAAAGAAAAAAATTTATATCGTTCGCCTGTCATTTTAGTTGGAGCAGCAGGTATAGGATCTAAAAGCAAATTGTTCACTTACCAGTAATGCCATTGCGTCCCACTGCAAAAATTCCTGCGTTAATTCCCTCAATTCGCTGAAAAGTACATCTTCCGAGTTTCCATAGTCCAAATATGTGACTGTGGCTTTTTCATCGTCGAACGTAGTCACCCTGGCCCTGTACCAATTTCCGTCCGAACTGCGTACGGCGTAAACAAATTCTTCTTCGGGTATGATCGGATTTTCCAATATAACGCTATCGTATTGTTCGAATAACTGTTCCAACAGATAATTGATATTGTCGGTGTTCTCGGACGGTTGAACGACGATACTGGTTTCGTTCACGTAAGAAACGTAACCACAGATAGTCGGTCTAGATACTAGATACGAACAAAGCGGGTCCACGTTGTCGAACGCACCCCCATCTGGATTTATTATGTTGAATTTGTTTCCAGACGGATCGTACAACGTCACCTCTAATCTAAAACAATTTAATTGTCAAGAAGCAGTGTTGATTTAAAAATAAACGAAAGGTAAGAATTAGCAAATTCCTAGAATATGACGTAGGCACACAGAGCTCCGGAGACCCGGAAACATCCCCAGGTAATTTGCAGAACATTGCGAGTGTCATAGTCGTGATCGGCGACTTTGAAAACCCCCCAGAGCCAGTATTTGTTACCTATTATGAAGAAAATTTAACAAATTCCTAGAAGATGACGTAGATACAGAGGGCTCCAGGGACCCGGTAACACCCTCAGGTAATTTGCAGAACATTGCAAGTGTCATAGTCGTGATTGGCCACATTGAAAACCCTCGAGAGCAAGAATTTGTTACATTTAATTAAGAAAAATAACAAATTCCTAGAAGATGGTTACCCGGACTCAGGGAACACCAGTTATTGCAGAAGAGTTTTTTCACGTCGTAATCATCTTTAGCAACCTTTATATCACCTCTTGAACAGTAAACAAACATAAAAATATTTTTTTTTATCAATTTCCTCGATATTTAGGGCGTCAGGACGCTCGGATACCCCGGGGGAGGTCCAAGGGGACCCCAAAAACCCCCCGAGAAACTAATTCGAGTCCGTTTTTTTTATCCGCCTCAAAAAGTGCACTCAGAAAAATGCAATAAATTTTTTCCGCAAAAAAAAAATACCGGACAACTTTTCTAAATCACTTTCGGAATCGAATGCAGAAAACCGCATCCCAATCCATCCAACTGCGCCAAGTTTGGAAGGTTTGGCAATATTTTAGTGCTTTATTTCCTCGACTAATAACCTTTTATGTTAAAATGTTTTTTGACTCGATATATTTAAAAAACGGTTTAGTGAAACCCTCCAAAAAATTAGACGTAAGCTTATATTGTTATAGTCAACTGTCTGTATTTCAAAAAATTCTATCATAAAAAACAATCTCTACCGAACCTCCTTCAGTAATTCTCCGTACACGTATAAAGTCCATCCACCCTGTAAAGATAGAGTAGGGAATAGTATTGTACACTCACCTTTCGTTGATAACGTCATCAACATAGACGATGATTATTTGCTCCAATTGCTCTCTTAAAACATCTTCGAAAGTTTCGGTTGCATCATTTAAATTGTGCATGATACAATTTAGAAACGTTCCCGACTGCAATAGAATCGTAAAATCGTGTAAGCTGTTCACTTGCTTGACCATCGCTCGAAATTGTTGACCTACCAACAGCGGTAGTTCAAAATCGACCAAGACTGGTTCACTGAATTTGACTAAACCATCTTGTACTAACTGTTGGCCGATGTCAACGTTATCGCTATTGAGAGTCACCCAATATCTATAACAATACAGAAACACCATTATCTTCAAGCTGTCTTTATCATATTTCATTATACAGAATGGTTTTTTCAAAAACACCCGCCTGGGATACCTCAAAAACTAGGAGTAAAATATAAAATTGCGGTGATACCTAAATTTTTATTTTCACCCCCTCACCACAGATTAGGTATTTTTAAAAACATGAGTTCCATTGGCTTTGAGTAGAGGAGATCTTTAAATGAGGTACGGATTGTTGTCAATGTACTATTATTCCTAATACATGAACTTATTCACAATTTATGGAAACTGTGTTTATGTTTATTTTTTCAGAGTTTGTAAAGACAATCAGCTTTCCGCAAACATACTGAAATGCATTAATTTGAGGCAAACTTATTTCATGGTAATCACAACTACCAACAGATTTTCTTGAGGATTCTCTAAATTAACATTACACTAATAAGTAAGAAATAATCACCCTTATCCACAAAAAATTCTATTAAGTACTAAATCAAAATGTGCCTGCTTAAATACTACTTGGGGATAATAATGCAATCAAGGGGTAACCCTCAGCCGGGGATAAATCTGAATTCAATAAATTGCTTTTTTGCTTATGCTTATACATTACCATCCCTTGTAAATTACCTAGATATTTGTCATTAATGTGTTTCAATAATGATAAACTTTCATCACACCAATTAATTATAGAATAGCTCCATTCAATAGTCTTGTTCATAGATTATTAAACGTCCTTTGAGCCAGAAAAATTGATGAAGTTGAGAAACTTCAGCAAATAGCGACGGACCCTGGTTGCGACAAATATTTTACAAAAAAATAAGTCGATTTCTAACCAAAAACGTAAAACTAACCAAATTACTTTCACTTGTCAACCTTCAGTAATCAATAAATTCCATAATTTGTTCTCTAAATTAGCAATAAAATCCGTTTATAGATGCAAGCACAAGTTAAAAAACCTTTTGTCAATACCTTTGATAAAGTTTCCGATTTCGACAAATCTGGAATTTGCAAAATTGATTGTCAGTCAAATGCTATGTAGGACAAACTAGAAGGAACAGTTTAACTCATAAAGAACAGTCTGCACATATAAAGAAAAATAATAGTGAAAAATCAGCATTAGCAGAGCATATTTTAAATACAGGTTACACCATTTCTCAAGAAAATTTGCAAATCTAGAGACTTCGTTTTTTTGTAATGTTTAAAGTTTGTTTCTTAAAACTTTAAATCGACTAAAATCGTGATCAAAATGACTGATTTTGATGTAAAATTTCCCAAGCAATCTGATTCTGACAATGTTTCAATCCCACATGATGACCCAGAGCCACAAAATTCAACATAGCGCAAAAAATAGGAGGCAAAACAACTAAATCGAATATAAATTAGTATAATTTAGTAATTTTGTGGCTCTGGGTCATCATGTGGGATTGAAAAATTCTCAAAATCAGAATGCTTGGGAAATTTTACATCAAAATCAGTTATTTTGATCACGATTTTGGTCGATTTAAAGTTTTAAGAAACAAACTTCAAACATTACAAAAAACGAAATCTCTAAATTTGCAGCTATGTTTTCGATCGAAAATTGTCCAAGTAATCCAAATATCCTTACAATTATAAATTCTGCAACTTTGAGGTCGAAAAAGATCAAAAGAAAAGGAAGAAAATTACGTTTACCTGGTTTTTGGCGTAAAATTTATGATTTACTGGAGTGTAAAAACTGTTGGATGATGTTCGGGAACTGTTTTCTTATCGTAAAATTTCCCGCTGAATCCGATTCCGGGGTCATATGTCCCAAAAAAAGACCTGTCAGCGACCTGACGACGGATTTTTGTACAGTAATATCGGTTTTTTATCGTTTTTTCGATTTTTCGACCTCTTCTAAAATCCATTTAGTCAGAAGAATTCACATTTTATCGTAAAATTTGATTTGATAAATTTTTCTTCAAGTGGCTGCTCACACCGATATGACGCCATCAAAAAAAAAGGTATTTGACCGAAAATCAGCCAATAGAAAATGATGCGTTATGTAAGAAAACTTGACAGCATTTTCGGATTCAGCGGTCAATTTCCGATCGGAAATGACTTCTTGGGCGTTTATTTATTATAAAATGTCGATTTCTGGGGTCAAAAACGGTTTTTTTACATTTTCGTTGAAAAACAACCCAAAATATTGAAAAATTCGTAAAAAAAAAGGTATTTTAGTCTCTATATGCCGGTAAACGATATAGAAACTGAAAAAAATTGCCCTTTCAAGTTCCGCCGTGCCTGTACCGGAAGTATATGTATATCATAGACGACCAAACCGCCAACGGCTTGTGCACGCTGTGCCTGTACCGGAAGTATAAGCTGGGGGTGGTTGTGTGATTGAGAATCGTAATAATTCCCTTAATACTATGAGAAGTCCTCGGCCATGGATATAGGGGTTATTGCAGATACGATAGTTAGGATTTGTGGACGTTGTGCCTGTACCGGCAGTATGAGCCCTAATTGTCTAGATTCTGAATCTGTAAAGTATATAAAATCTACTCTACCATACAATTACCGGGCGCTCCGTGAAAGCTAGTACAAGGGTGGGTGAGGTGACAGAATAAACTCAATCAGAGTAATTATCCGAAAATACCGTAAAATCTGATATCGTACAATCGGAAAGCTAGTGCAAAACAATATTTTCCAAACCAACCGAATTCATAACCGAATATATCGTAGTGTGATTTGAACATTTCATTTATTAGTGTTGCTATCTAAAAGTTACCGAATACCGCTCATTACGCTAGGACCTGTTTGATTCGTACTTTTCCGCAAATTGATCATTCTGAATCATTTGTCAACCGGTTCCGTACCGCTGAATTGAATTTAAATACCGAACACATCGTAGAGTAGATATGTTGAAAGAGTTACATTTACCGTTTGAGCTTCATTACATTTTCCGTCTGGGTGAAATCTTTGTAAATAATACCGTTCAATTGCATTTATATTGATTATTCTGAAAGTGTACTTGTTATAATCATTATTATATATTTTATTATTTGGAATTCCCCGTTTTATTGAATTATTTCCGCTCCATCTTCAAACGAGCTAAGTTATAACCAGGTATCAATTGTAATTGAAGCCTACAAGACCCCCCTTGGCCGTCTCCTTTAATTTAGAATTGCCCATATTCATTTTCTTAAATTTGTCATTCACATTTATAAGTCATAACCTAATCGAAGTTACAGAAAGTGTTTCATCACTATGTAGGATATATTTAAATCTATTTTGTCCTTTTCTTGATTTCAGAAAAAATATTTTTAAACAAAACAGCAGTTTATGCAACCTAGAAGTATTTACTTATCCAAATAATATTTCATATTTAAATGGTTTAATTTCGGAAGCATTGATGCCGTGGCATTTATCGACACCAGTCATCAGAATTTTTGGCTGAATTTGAGGCTTGATCAACATTATTTACTATAAATTGAATAAACCTCAATCAGCTATACTGAAATTAATTTTTTTAGAAGAACTGATCAAAAATAGCAATTGACAAAATTCAAGTCTGGCGGGCGTAACATGTTGTTTAGTGTTTTTCAATTTCAGGTGTTCGATGTGGTACCCTTTTGGGACTACAAATTCAAAATGATTTTACACCAAGAAAACGCAGAAACCATAGATATATAATTAAACAAGGTTAGTTAAGTAAGTTGACTATCTATAAATGAAGTTCTCATATTACAGCTAATTCCTTATACAGGCTGTCCCAGGTTTTAGTAGCAGAACTTCATCAGTCGATAGAAAATTTGATTCTGAGAAAAAAGTTCCTATCAACATATATGCACAGACGCTTAATTTTTGAGATTTGAATTTTTGAAATTGAAAAAAAAACAATTTTTTGCAAATATCTCCGGAACTGTTTATCGTACAGAGAACAGCTTTTGCAAACATTTTTTACTCATAATAAGCTATGTTCTGTGTGAATTTTTTTTTTGTAGTCATGATTGGTGAAGAACTTCTACGCCACTGGTCAAAGTACGGTTTTGAACCGCCAATGTTTCCTACACAAGAAAGGTACCCTTGGTCATAAGCTCTAAAGTTGGCCGTTTCCGAGAAAAATCAACTTTTATGTTGAAAAACATGGTCAATTCTTACTAATTAAACAAAATTTATTCAAACATTAGAACAAGTAACAAAACCAAAAAATTAATTTTTGTCGAAAACGGTCAACTTTAGAGCTTATAACCAAGAGTACCTTTTTCTTTAGAAAACATTGGCGGTTCAAACGGTTGTCTCAAAACCGTACTTTTTCCAGTGGCGTAGAAGATGGAGAGAAAAACACCCAATACCCCTTCAAAATCGTCACCAATCATGACTAAAAAAAATTTTTTATAGCACAGAACAAAGCTTACTATGAGTGGAAAATGCTTGCAAAAGCTGTTTTCTGTGTGATAAACGGTTTCGGAGATATTTGCTAAAAACGAAATTTTTTTTTCAATTTCATTGTATCTCAAAAACTAAGCGTCTGTGCATATATGTTAATAGGAACTTTATTCTCAAAATCAAATTTTCTATCGACTGTTGAAGTTCTGCTACTAAAACCTGGGACACCCTGTATATTAATCATGACATAAATTCAATAATTGCACATGATCGGAACATAATTTCACGACTTACCTCCCTTCGCTGGTGGTGAGGAACTGACAAGTAAAAGAACTTTTCTCAAAATAGCTGCTGAAAGAGTCCGGGTCGGGCCAATCATCCGTGATAGGTTCTATACCTTTGAGACCACAAGATATAGCTTGGGCGGGCATTTCCATGAATTTTGTTTCGATCGGCCAAACTTTGTTCACCTTCGAAACGTTACCAAAATCGACATAGTGAACTTTATATTCGTTCCCCTCAACTTCTAAAACACGAGCGCGGTAAAGCACGTTATCTTCTGGGAATAAACCAATCACTGGGGCTCCTTTTACAGAAGGACCCGGCTTTCTACTTTTGTACGCCAACTGAATGTCTTCCATCAACTTTTTAAAGGGATCCTAGAAATTAATATAAATTTAGATCAATCTTCAACATTAATTAATATATTTACCTGATAATCGTTTAACTGACAATGAAAACTTGTAGGATTGTGGAACCAACAAATAGAAACCGCAGCTTCTTGACCAGTGACTTCGTGATGCTTATACTGTGCATTATTGGGAGCACTGTTGAAAGTTTCTTTCACAGAGCTTACATTCCACGAATTATCCCCTCCACCGCTATTAAACGAATTAAATTTCTTTTCAACACGGGGTGGTCTACTGTCATTTCGTGAACTTGTTCTAGGTCCTTTTTTAAAGCTTTTCTCTGACCCACTTGAACTCAGCTCACTTCCTTCTCTGTAACATATAACAATTTACTTCAATAGGGATTGTACTGAAGACTTGATTTGAATTTACCTTCTAAAATTAGGTTTTCTTCTGGGCCCATCAGATTTTCCCGCAGAATTCCAATCTCCTTTGTTGTGCCTTAAGACAAATGAACAATGTTGAAATACAATTATGTATGGGATGTTAGCCGCATATCAAAAACTACCAAGAAGACTTTTTCAAAACACTAATTCCATTGATAAATTGCGTGATTATCATACTTGTAAATTTTTTTTAAAATCCAACTCACCTATCTTTGTCCTGTTCATATGACCTTGAGCCTTTATTTATCCATTTTTTATCACCATCGTTATCTTTCCAGTCATCATTATTTCTACTGTCTTTGTATTTATGACCTCTGTTCTTACTGCAAAGTGGTAAACATTTGTCATTATTATAATATTCAATACTTGCTTCAAACAGATCATAAATAAATTCTATACTAGTACAAATAAAACGTAGCTATGAGTATTACAATAAATAAAAGTTCCTGATATAGTGAATGAATTTAACTATCTACTAATTATCATTGAATATGAATTGAATTTTAACAATAAGAATAGTATAATGAAGAAAATGGTTGCATAGAACTTGAAAAAAATTGAGTAATTTGGCGTTGGTTCTAGTGTTACTTAAGTCAAATGGAACTGAAAAAGAAAAAATGTTCGATAATAATTCAAAATTCAGAAACCAACAATTTAGTCGAGGAATTAAAGCATTCCACATTCCAAACCCGGCGCTGTTCAAGAGGTGATATAAAGGTTGCTGGTGATGATTACGACGTGAAAAAACTCTTCTCCAATGCCTGGTGGTACCCTGTGACTAGGTAACCACGTCATCTTCTAGGAATTTGTTCATTTTTCTTCGTAAAATGTAACACATTCTGGCTGTCGGGGGTTTTCAAAGTCGCCGATCACTACTAGGACACGCACAAGTTTCTGCAAATTACCTGTAGGTGTTTCCGGGTCTCTGGAGCCCTGGGTATGTACGTCTTCTTCTAGGAATTTGTTAAGTTTTCTTCATAAAAGGTAAAAGATCCTGGCTGTCGGCGGTTTTCGAAGTCGCCGATCACGATTATGATACTCAGAAAGTTCATGCCTAGAAGATGACGTAGATACAGAGACCCGGAAACACCCCCAAGTAATTTGCAGAACATTGTGAGTGTCATAGCCATGATCGGCGACTTTGAAAACCCCCGGAAGCCAGAATTCGTTACAGTTTATGAAGAAAAATCAACAAGTTCCTAGAAAATGTTGTGGTTGCCCGGTCTCAGGGTACCACCAAGTATTGCAGAGAGTTTTTTCACGTTGTAATCATCACTGGCAACCTTTATATCACCTCTTGAACAGTTAACAAACATTAAAGATAATTTTTTAGTTAATTCCATCGATATCTAGGGCGTCAGGACGCCCGGATAACCCGGGGGAGGTCCCAGGAGACCTCGGGGAATTTTCTTAATAGCATATTCGTGTTCAGCGACCCCAAAAACCCCCGAGAAACCAATTCGAGTCCGTTTTTTTTATTCACCTCAAAAAGCGCACTCAGAAAAATGGATTTTTTGGCTGTAGAAATGCAATAAATTTTTTCCGCGAAAAAAAAAATACCGGACAAATTTTCTAAATCACTTTTTGAATCAAATGCAGGAAACCGCATCTCAGTTCATCCAACTGAGCCAAGTTTGGAAGGTTTGGCCTATTTTAGTGCTTTATTTCCTCGACTAATTATAGTGAAATATCAGACTCTGCATAATACATTTTTTCAATAAGATATAGAAAATTTTAAATAAAAGTATTAAATTGATAAATATTCAACTATTGAATAATTTAAAACAAAGTTATTGGACATGCAATGCTAATTGTATACATCCTAAAAGTTTGCAATATTATTCTTGCTTTTACTACTATTACATTTTCTAATCATTAAAATTTTCATAATACGAGGGTCGTTCATTAACTCTTTAGAAAAATGCAAGAGATGGCGCGTGCGTGGCTAAAATCGTTTGTTTTTGGAAAGTGTCCTTACTCAGTAGGCAGCTGTTAAAGTTTTTGATATATCGCCCTCGTGTTATTATTTTTATAGTCGATTGAATCAGAGTACTTTTGTTTATTTTAAAAAATGGAAAAAAGTGAGTTTCGAGTCGGGATAAAACATTTTCATTTAAAAGGTTTAAAGCCAAAAGACATTATAGCAGAGTTGGATGAAGTTTCTGCGTCGATACATAACTGTCGATGAGACATGGATACATTACTAACTACACTCCTGAGACAAAGGAACATTGAAAACAGTGGGTTTTTGCATCCGAAAGGGCTCCGAAAAAGGCTATAACGGTGAAATAGGCTGGAAAGGTTATGGTCACCGTTTTTTGGAATTATTTACATCGACTACTTAGAAAAAGGAAAAACAATAACTGGAGAGTATTATACGTCGTTATTGCACCGGTTGAGTGATGAAATAAAAATTAAACGGCCTCATTTGAAAAAGAAAAAAGTCCTTCATCAAGACAATGCAAGGTTCACACATGTGCAGTTGCAATGTCCAAGTTAGTGGAATTAAAGTTCGAATTATTAGAACATCCCCCTTATTCGCCAGATTTGGCCCCCAGTGACTTCTTCCTATTCCCAATTTCGGCGGATGACGGTTTGGGACGAACGAGGTCATCGCCGAAACAAATGGCTATTTTGAGAACCTTCCGAAATCCTATTCTTTGGACGGGTTAAAAAGGTTGGAACTCCGTTTAGAAAAATGTATAAAGCTAAAAAGAGATTATGTAGAAGAATAAAAAATTTTTTTACAAAAATACTTTTTTGTATCTTTTTCTAGAGTTAATGAACGACCCTCGTATATTGGCAGATATTGACATTGAAATAAAATCAAATTACTGAATATAGACTTACTTGGAATCATCATTTTTGTTTCCCCATCCGTCATCAGCATCTTTACTAGAGAAGAAAACATTTTTAATCACATACAGGTATATCTAAATATTTAAAATAAGAAAATGTCCATTAAAAAATATCAACTAGTACTGTATCATCCTCAAAAACAAATTTGAAGCAACATGAAGATTTTGTACAATCTTCCAATAAGAAACTACTTGAAAGTATTATTATTATCTGTCCATTCTCATTGATGGTATAATTGTGATCAGCCCAAGATGGGAGAATTGGTAGTGTTATGAAAATTTTAAGGAAATATGTATCATTATATACCTTTTGGTGTTACTGTCTCCCCATCCACGATCTCTTGTATTTGTCTGCTCTTGTCTAGGTCTGCAAATAATGGAAGACATTCTAAATAATTATTATTAACTTTTAAAAATGTAATATATTAAATAAATTTACTGGAATAACTCAAAAGCATATGTATCAATTTATTGATAAATTGATACATAACATGAATCAATCACAAAACCTGCCTATAATCCTTCTTTTGGGCCCAACGGTTATCATTAGAGTTTTCATTTGTATTATCATTCCTGTAAAATGAAGAAACTTGTCAATTCTGATATGATATAGAACTGAAAATATTTACCTATCATCATGATCATTCTTCCATGGTTCATTCGACGGTCTATTGTTCCAATCATCATCTTTACGATTTCTGTTGAAGGAATTAAGGTATCAATACATTCAGATTCAAAATTAAGAAATACGCACCGAAAACCTTTGTGGTCTTGACGCCAAGAATTTCCTGATTCTGGATCATTGGCATTAGCATCATCTTGTTTTCTATAACAAACTTAGTTATTTTGGAGAAAATCGATAAGAATAACCATTGACAATACCAGTTGCATAGATAGGGGGATGGAGGGTATCAATTAGGGGTCGGAATTTTTCGTATCCAAGTATTTGTTTGTAATCCTATTTGAATATTCAAATCATCCAATACTTGAATATTCGGAATATCTGGATATGCGAATACTCAGATATTCTATCTAATATTTGATTGATTGAAAATATGTGTAACTATTTCGATATCCGGAAACCTATTCATATTTTCATTGATGCCAACGATCAATAGGTATTAGGAAAATTGTAAAATAAATTGAAAATATTACAGTATATTTTTTATTCAAACACAAAGTTTATAAATGTTCACTCGAAAAAAATTTTTTTTACGTTATCCGGCTTTTAGCAAAATCGTTTAGCTGAAACTAAATTACCAGTTCTCGAAAATGCTCTCTGACAGAACTGATGTCGCTGGTATTGAAAGATACCGCTGCGCATATTTTGATAGCTTTTGATATTTACCTTCATTATTTCTCCAAAACTGCAAAGGACAACAATTTTTTTGATGGATTCGGTTCGATGTTCATCCTTGCCCCGAATATGAAAACCACAGATCCTTAAATTTTTGATCATCCAGATATTTGGATATTCGAATATTCAGATATTTAGATATTTGAATATTTAGATATTTGGATATCTGAATATTCAAATATTTGAATATCAAATAATATTTTTTTCAAAGTATTTGAATTATGAATATTCAAATACTTGAATATTTTGATAATTCGAATACAATTCTGAGACCTAGTATCAATCCCCTTCCACAATGAGTTTATTTTTATTGTTGTAATAACTATAATTCTAACTAAAATACTAAAAATACAAAGTCAATCCCCCCATCCTAATTAGCTATCTATGCCACCTGACAATACAATAAAAAAGTTGCAAAATCTGTCTTTGGATATTCGAATATTCAGATATTTGGATATTTGAATATTTAGATATTTGGATATCTGAATATTCAAATATTTGAATATCAAATAATATTTTTTTCAAAGTATTTGAATTATGGATATTCAAATACTTGAATATTTGAATAATTTGAATACAATTCCGAACCCTAGTATCAGTCCCTCTTCCCCACTGAATTTATTTTTATTATTGTAATAACTATAATTCTAACTAAAATACTAAAAATACAAACACAAACCCCCCATCCTAATAAGCTATCTATGCCACCTGACAATACAATAAAAAAGTTGCAAAATCTATCTTTGGATATTTGAATATTCAGATATTTGGATATTTGAATATTTAGATATTTGGATATCTGAATATTCAAATATTTGAATATCAAATAATATTTTTGTCAAAGTATTTGAATTATGGATATTCAAATACTTGAATATTTAAATAATTCGAATACAATTCCGAGCCCTAGTATCAATCCCCTTCCCCACTGAATTTATTTTAATTGTTGTAATAACTATAATTCTAACTAAAATACTAAAAATACAAAGACAATTCCTCCATCCTAATAAGCTATCTATGCCACCTGACAATACAATAAAAAAGTTGCAAAATGTATCATTTAATCCTACCTAAAGCCCCCATTATTCTTCCTCCATGATGGATTTTCCTCAGACTTTTCCTCCCACTTCGAATTTCTGTAAAACACCTTACTCAATATTCCAGTTTAAATCAAACATTAAGCTAGATTGCTAAAAGACCATACAGAAGATACAAAAACTATTTTCAAATATTATCAAACATTTACAAAAAAGTGCAATTAAACTTTTACTAGCCTGGTTGGTCTTCGATCAGAGCCATCAGTCTTGGGTAACGAGTTCTTGCGATGCTCGATTTTACATCCACCTTGTACCAACATAGGACATACTTGAGATTTAGCAGCTGCAATTTTTTCTAGTAGAAGAGAACCCACATTGTAATTATCTTCATTTACAAGATCAACCAAAACCTTCCCATTCACCATATCCACAACTTTCATGGTGAACTCTTGTTCTAGAACCAGTTCCTCCAAGGAATTATCTCTTTCAACATCTTCACCAAGATTTTGATATCCATTTAAACAACATTCAATCGCTTGCGGTCTTAGAACTGTTAAATGCTCTCCTCCTATAGTCTTCAAACTATCAATAGCCACAACTTCTTCATTCCCAAAATCAATGTAACGTATCTTAGCCGAATTCTCATATACCTCAAGGATAAGGCTTCTGTACCATTGTGAATCAACTGAAAACATCGCTGAACATGGTAATCCAGCTTTAACAGAAGCCAAACCGGTTGTCTTATTTGATTGACAGTAGGATTGTAAGCCGAACATCAGTTGTGTTAAATCATCAGATTTGGATGTTAGTTGTACAAAAAACCTGTTACAACTGTAAACATAACTAACTCTGATCATCTGTGTGAAACCCTTATTCAATGTTACAGGTTCTGGGTAAGCATTCACAGCAGCTCTAATTATGACCTCTTTAACGTCAGTATTGGTATCTGGGTCCCATAATCGACACCTTGGAAGAGCTAATCTTGTATTTGCTGGAATAACTTCCATTTGCAAGAGTCTATTATCCACAAATTGTTTAAAAGCACATAGCATTTGCATTGTCATTGTTGATTTCTCTATTCCATCAAGAGACAGACGAATGGCCATAACTTTGGGTATCACAAATTTGAAAGTAATTTGATACAGGTTATCTAGAGGAACAACTTCTGTATTTCCGAAGTCAACATAGAATAGCTGCAGAAGAAACAGCTTGTTAGAATTCTTTGTGGAAATAAAATATTTCATAAATTCACAATCACTTTGGTGTAGTAATAATTAGATTTAAAATCAAATTGATAATTCTATGATTTTATTATACATGTGCAATCTTTCATTTTCTGATTGCTATATTTGAACAAAGTGATACATTAATACTATGAAACTTTAAATAAATTTATGACCTGTTGATTTAAAATTAGGTAAATCAATAGGAGTCCCAAAGTGTACCTTGAGGAACGCCATTCTATTGAGTAACCAGTAAAAAATAAATAAAGCTCCAGTAGAGAATCTTTATAATAATAATAATAATAATAATAATCTTTATTCACCTTAATAACATACAAAGAACAGAAGGTAAGTCAAACAAAGAATTGGTTCAATGATTACTGAGAGAATTATTAGATGTAAGTAGTGTATGTGTAAGAAATATGTATAATATAATAAAATATTTCCCGTATACATAATTTATGTACATTTTCTGCCCAGAAAAACATTGTTAAAAATCATCAGGAGACAAAAATTCCCTGATAGAGTAAAAAGGTTTTTGTTGGAAGAATGCATGTCATTCTTGAAGGAATTGTTATAAAAAACAATACATTTATAAACTGGAGATTTGCGAAAAATAGTGGTTTTGTAAGGAGGTAAACGGAGATTTATGGTCCTTGTGTTATAGCCATGAACGTCAGATTGTTGATGAAAAGTGTTGAAATATTCCCTGGTAAAGTTAACGCACTTCATAATGTAAATAGAAGGGACAGTTAAAATTGAGTATTTCTTGAATGCTTCTCTACAACTTGCACGGTAGTCTAAGTCGTAAATTAATCTCATTAATCTCTTTTGTGATACAAGAACTGTATTAAGATCATTGGCACAACCCCAACATATTATATTGTAAGAAAGATGACAGTAAGCTAGTATATAATATAGGTTTATCAGAGTTCGTTCATTAACTTATGATTTCAGTTTAAGAATTCCATAAGAAGCTTTGTTTAATTTGCTGCATACATGTTTTATGTGATTATTGAAGCTCAAATCAGAGTCGAGCCAGGTACCCAGAAGTATAACGCTGGTTGTGAAAGGAAATGGAAATTGTTCAATCATTCTATGGAGATGAAAATTTATACATACAGTTTTTTCATTGTTCAAAATCAAATAGTTTTTGTTGCACCAGAATTCCATTTCTTTGCATGTCTTATGAATTTTGGCTTGTACTTCCTCAAGAGACTTGCCTGAAACCGTTGTTGCTATGTCATCTACAAACATTGTGCCTATACCTTCGCAGATAAAATTTGGCAAGTCATTCGCAAACAGTAGGAACAATAACGGTCCCAAGACATCCCTGAGGAACTCCTAGTGAAGCAGGGAATTCTTCTGAGAGTTAGTTGTTAATTTTTACAACAAGGTGGCGGTTTTTTAGGTATGATTCAATCCAATTTAATAAGATACCCCTCATGCCAAGGGTATATAATTTTTTTAGTATAAATTCAGGATTCAAACTGTCGAAAGCCTTAGAGTTGATTTGTGGCAGTTTCCACTGACTTATGTTTCCTAAAGCCGTGTTGGCTTGTATTTAGAATATTATATTTATGATTGAAATCCGTAATTATGTTGTAGACGCATCTCTCAAGAATTTTGAAAATCTCAGAGAGCAGCGAAATTTGACGGTAATTCACTATATTACTTGTATTTCCTTTTTTGTCTAAGGGAAAGATGAGTTCTAATTTGAACAATCTGGAAAGGTACCTGTGTCCAAGGATAAGTTTATCATGCGAGTCAAAGGAGGAACGATAATATGTGGAATATAAATATAAAATACTCACCTTATACTGACTATCAACTTCACTGGTTACAACAGCTCGGCAAATATTACCATCTTCCAAGCATTTAGCCAGGCAAACTGTACCTGGCAATGGCAATTCATCAAGTGGTTTAAGTGGAATTGAGTTGATCTCATTCATTAATTGAGCCAGAGTATCTTCATATTTCTTCAATTGTACTGAAAAATGGCATGGTCCATCCGTGATATATGAAACATATACCGAATGTTGACTTCCAGGTTCTAGTGTATATGCTTTATATGTAAGTAAAGCTTGATTTACTGGTACTTGTTGAGGCGTTCGTGGCATCATTGCTAGGAGTACAGCCTCTTGGGTATGAATAGAAGTTCGCTGCATAAATCCTCGGCTCACCAAGTGAATGCCAAGATCAATGTCGCCCGCAATTATTTTAACAAAAAAATAACGAACTGCATGTGCAACAATTATGAAATATGTCTCAATATATCTAATTTCTTTAGAAATCTGCTCTACTATCTGATCATTCCATTCACCTCCAAAGCAGACAACTTCTGCTAATATAAATGGTAAAGACAATGGTGGCAAGGAGATGAAGGTGGCATTAAAACAATCCAAAGAACGCAAACTAGTAACCGGAACCGAATCTTTGTTCCCATAATCTAAAAAATTCACTTCAACTAAACCATCTGCAATTAATACCACACTAGTTATTCTTGCTCTGTAATATGTATCATCATTGTACTTAGCACAACATAAAACACCAACTTCTACACTAGACTGCTTAAGAATGTGGAACCCGTCATCAAACTGTGGCGTTGCTCGAAGTAGAGCTTGTTCTACTTCCAGTGAAGATTTTTTGTCAGTTTGCCCCCACACTTTTAAGAAGGGGCCTTCTTTCTCGACGTACGTAACGTACAAAGCTTTCGGTTGTTCCATGATTTCTATTGAATACACATCTAAACTTAGTTCATTATTTGTGAAATCAAATAGAATTATTGCTAAAACGTATAAATTATATCTTTACGTGAAAAACGGCGGCAGCTGTCTTAGCATAAAGCGCAAACATCAAGTGCCAGTCGGCAAATCGCAATAATTCAGAAACTCGCCAGCGCCAACAGCACAGCATAGCAACCACTCTAAAAATGTTCTAATCAGTAGATCAAATTTTGTATTTTCTGTGAGGTTCGAATGATAACGGCATACTAGTAGTAGTAGAGTTATCTATGGGTAACGGTGTTCAGTGGGTTCTGAATCTAATCGAATACGGGAACAGAATAGAACAAACTCTGATAGTGATGTAGTCAAACCCCCACCACTCACTGTCATAACGGTTTCAGTAAATTGAAAAACTCTAATATTGAGCTCTATCGCACCAAGGGATAATAGTGAGAATAAGCTCATTTTTCCCCTTAATAATTTTGTTTCAAATAGTGATATTTAACAAAGTAAAATTTCTTGTTTTTATCTGTCCTAGATAATTGTCTGTACTGTGTTTTGAAAGCAAAGAGTTCTATATATATAAAGTAGACAAGTAGTGTGTTAAGCATAGGAAAGCGCTGGTAACTAGTCGGACATTCTGTCCTTCTCGCACATGTAGTGCGCTCTCACTCGCCCGGTCTCCCCTTCTATTAAAAGAGTATAAGAATACAAGAATAAGCATAACGCGCGCACATCGTGCGAGTGAGAGCACAGTATGTCCGTCAACTTTCCAGTGAAAGGCTTAGTAGTCTACTCTTTGTTTGAAAGTGATAAAGTTTCTTGAGAAATGGTGTTACCGGTATTCAAAATATGTACGGCTAACACTGATTTTCACCATTATTTTTCCTTATACCGAGTTAAAATGTTCCTTCCCACAAGATAAGGGTGATTGTTTCTTATCTAGTGTCTACAAGACTACTTTGATAATAACATGCGTACACAATGTGTACCACCCTCAAGACCGTCACTTATCTAACTATATAGTATTTGGTGAATGGTAAATTGTTGTTGATGATAGCCGCCCGTATATTTAGAATGGGTGACTACCTCCATCCGTTGCGCTGTGGCGACAATTTCAGACAGAGCTCCCGGCCCGTATAGCTACTGTTGTGCAGTAAACAGCATCCAAAAAAATTTCACGTTACGACCCATCTGCGTTAGCAGTTATATTTATAATAGCTCATGTTCCATGTTCAGGCATCAGGCATGATAGAATTTATTGCATCATGATGTTCAGCACAATCATTTACAATCTGTGTTGTTCAGGCATTCTTTCATGAACATCTATATGTGTTCTGTGTTCAGGTTCACGAAGTTCACTTTACCAGAGAGTCTAACTTCACGTTGACTTGTTGGTGTTGTGTTCTCATGTCATTTCTCAGTATAGAACAACCACCTGTCTGTCAGAAATCAGCTGTTACCGATTTTTGTTAATAAGTATCTTGTTTGAAGTTACTTGAATTTGGGAATTTGGCAGTTGAACTTGAAGGTGCTCATTTTCTCTGAGTAATGAGGAAAACTCTTAGATGCACGGGTTAGACTCTATTATCTCTTGTAACAAATAATATACTGCTTGGGCAATTAATTTAACCCGCCTAAACATAAATACAAAAGTAGTTACTCATTTGCACCAATTTTCGTTTGATAATCCCTCATGTCATAGTTTTGTGTGACTAAAATAAATATCTACAAGAAAAATAAAGTACCGGACAAATACACATCAAATAATGCTTATACTTTGATGATAACTACTTGTTAAGGTCATACAAAATTCTAGATTTTGAGATTATTTCATTCAACCATACAATTTTGTGTAATGAATAATTATTTTAGCAGTACCTAGTGATATCTATTTAACTATTAATTTTTTAATCTTCAGGGGTGTTCGAAATAAGGAAATTAATCTATCACATTAATTGTAATGGATCCTGTGCCAAACATTTGTCGAATATGCATTAATTTAATGAAAGATGGTGAAGGAACGAAGTACAACAGTGGATTTGTTACAGATATGTTGAGAATATGTATACCGCAAATGGTTAGTAGTTATTTCTAACCTTGTGTTTATCGGGGGTTTTAAATTAGTTATTCCAGATCTAGTTCCTATGGGTAATGTTTTACTTGGCCTGAAAGTTGTTGATTAGAAAAATTGTTAAATGTGATACATGCAATACTATTAATGCATGTTAATAGCCACCTCCACCCATTCATACATTTATACTGATAATGTTTCAGGTTATTAAGCAGTATCACATATATGTTAAGAGATATATTAAATCACATAGTATACATAATATAAAGGTTTTTCCAGAATCTGATCAACCAATTCTTTGTTTCAGAACCAGTCCTTATTCAAAAGTAGTCTGGTGTGCAGTCTTTGCATGAGTAAATTGAATCAACATCACAATTTCAAAATGAGATGTTTGCTAAATGAAAGCAAAATAAATAGTTTAACTGAATTAAGCAATAATAAAACTACAAGAGTATGTTGGACATGTCTGGATTATATCACAGAAGGTTTCATAGATATTCATGATGAAATCTATAAATATCAGAAAAATTTGACAAAAAAAATGGTGGAGATATGTATATCCAACATAGTAGGTCAACATTTCATTATCTGCATGTACATTTTACTAACAAGTAGCTAATATGCTTCAAGTTAACGCTCATATACTCGCATAAAGTTGACAAACTAGAAGTTCTCATTGGTGCACCTCAAGAATATGTATTTTGTATAATTTTGGACTAGAATGTCTCAAATTGGAACCCAATCATTCTGATTTATTATATTTGAACTTTCATATTTTTTTACTGAATGAAAAAAGAATTCTTTCAGCTAACCAGTAGGCATTCATGATCTGAATCTCTGAATAAAGCTCTACAGAACTTGAAGTTTTATTGAAACAAATGAATAATATAAAAAAACTTTATATATGTAATTGAAATATATAAACTCATATAAACCAGATGAGGGTTCTAACAAGAAAAATGTTTGGAACATGTTTTCTCACTGACCCACCTTCCATGGCATAAACTCACTTCTGCTACTAATAATACTTTTTTTTTGCTTTTTCTTTGGTCCTTTTGTCCTTCAGGGTTGTACTTGCTCAAATAGGATTTTTTTAATTTCCTTTCTTCTCCATGACATTATGATGTTTATCCATATTTTGTGAGAAAAAGAAAAATCATATTTTTGAGTTCCTAACTCTTTCCTGCATTTCAAAAATGTATTTTCCAAAACCAGTATGTTGTTTGCAATGGGTTGCTTCTTTGAAATGCGTACAAGCAAAACAGGAACTTGTGTTCTATTGATCTGGTTAAAATTAGTGTTTCGATCGTGCTTTATCATAATTTTTTATTTTTTTGAAACAACTGTGTTGGTGTGTTTGGTGGGAATCAGGCTTTATTGCACTAGTTTAAGAACGATTTTGATGGGACAAGGGACATTCTCTTCGGTATTTTATCAGAAACAAAGTCTACCTCGTCTAAAGTTGCGCAAAAATTTTGCATTGCTTATAAACAATAAATTAACAATTTAATTAGCGTATTTATGAGATTATATTAAAATTCATAAAAAATGATCGGGTAAAGACTATTTTTGGTCAGTGAATATATGAAAATAGTTGAATTAACGTCATTTGTTATAAACAATTTATTTATTAACAAATAGACGAATTCGACCAAAACTACGAGTTTAGAATCGTTTTCGAATAATTTTGGCCTTCTGGGTTCGAGTTTGTCGTCAATATCGTTGAATGTATACCCACTAATTTGTTAGTTTGTTATAAACAAATTATATTAATCAATAAATATACGAATTTGACCAAAATGTCGAGTTTATAGTCGTTTTCAGCTAATTTTGGCATTCTGAGTACGATTTTACTGTTATTATGGTCCTTAAATGCATACGTACATTTTTTAATTGTTATAAATCAATTATTTGTTAATATTTATACGAATTTGACCAGATTGTCGAGTTTATAGTCGTTTTTAGCTAATTTTCGCCTCTTGAGTACGATTTTATTGTTATTATAGTCCTTAAATGCATAGATACATTTTTGAATTGTTATAAATAAATTATTTATTAATAAATATACGAATTGCGCCAAAATTCCAATTGTAAAGACTTTTTAAAATTAATGTATTGATAGTCAAATAAATGATATCAGAAAAATGAAGAAACATAGTGTCAAGTCTTAATAAAATAACAAATTAATCAATAAGAAAATCCCATGTTCAAGAAAAAAAATAGTTTAATTCAAACGTATCACGAATAATACTTCAAAACGTACGCTATAATGCCACGAAGAGAATATTTTTTTTAAATTATAACATCAGACAATTTTTAATGAGCACCGTATTATACCCTAAGATGAACGAGAATAAAATATTTTTTATTTGTTCGTTTCAAAATAGAGATTTTTCTAGTAACATAAATATCTATTTTTTTTTTGGTATACATTCAACGATATTGACGATACTCGTAGTTTTTTGTCGAATTTGTCTATTTGTTAATAAATAATTTGTTTATAACAAATGAAGTTGATTCAACTATTTGTTTAACTATTTTCATATGTTCACTGACCAAAAATAGTCTTTTTTATGAATTTTTATGTAATCTCATAAACACGCTAATTAAATTGTTAATTTAATGTTTATAAGCAATGCAAAATTTTTACTTAACTTTAGGCGAGGTAGACTTTGTTCCTGATAAAATTCCGAAGAGAATGCACTTTGTCCCATCAAAATCGGTCCATTTCCCAAGAATTTTTATACTCATTTGACTGCACTAATAAGGCTTGCATAAATTATTGCAATTTAAGTGGTTGCTTAGGCTTGACGTTTACTCTACCAGCTTCATAAAATAGAGAATGAGGTTGATCCCCAGATGATTAGGAGTTTTAAAAATTGCACCTCAGGAACAGCTCCTTTGTATACAAATATGGTTTTTTTCTTAATCAACAATACAATACAATAGTTAGGTACAATATACCTTCCAAATGATCTGAGAAAAAAATTATTTCTTTATTTTGATAATTTTACTCAATTTTAAATCATTAATACGATTATTTGCTCCTTTGAGGACTATACAAGGCATCCAATCGCCTCTTCAGACATAGCCTCGTACGAAAATAACGTATATTAAGTCAACTCATCTCAGAAGAATTTTCCTTCCTTAAGAAGCCTTCTGAACAGAAAACAATTTTCGTTTAAGCTGTCTACAATTCAGGTAATGTCCCTGAACGACAATCAGTTCAATATAAATAACAATAATAATAATATAAAAATATAATTAAAATTATCACCACTGTTTTCACTAACTTTGTACTCAATTTTTATTTCACAGGAAAAATAAGTACTAATTACTAATAACCATTAAATAGGTGCTTACAAAATTCTCGTCAATACAATCCACTTCACCTAGTTCATCCAGAACATTCTGGGGATTAATCCTCGAAATCGCAAAAATTTTGGGCGATACAAATTGTGTTCAAATCCAAGTGAATTTTGAGAAAATATTTGTTATTAAAGAATTCCTCACTTCAGAATGTATACCTATAAGACATGTGCATTTCTTCATTTAGAAAGATATACATTTCTTAACAATTTTCTTCAATTTTATTGCAGAATGTTAAAACTACAAACAATCTATCAATGTGTTTGAAATGTGTTATTCAACTGAAAGAGTATTATCGATTCTACAAAGAATGCAGAACAGTGGAAACAAAAATTGTGCTGTTCTCAAAAATGGGGAATGTAAACTTTCATGACATAAAAGACTTCAAAAATGAATTCAGCCGAGGTACCACTATCAATTTAGATGATGATGAATCGTCCCTTACTAGAATGTTGGTAAACAACAAGAAACCTATCCTTGATGATGATCCACAACAAGCTCCTAAATTACATAATGAAGAAAAACAAATGGAAATAATCCTCATCGAGGATGACATTGAAGATACTGCTCTATGTCAAGGAGATTATCAAGATATTCAATCTGATGGAGTTTTGGTGAAAAATGAGAGACTCACTGATACAAATCCAATGTCCCCTAATAACAAGGATCAAGTGGAAGTTATCCTCATAGATGACGACATTGAATATACTTCTCTAAATGGAGATGATAGAAATCATCAAGATATTCAGTGTCTCAGACAAAATGACTGTACAAAAAATATTGATGATCATAAAATTGAAATCGTACAACATGAAATAACGTATGAAGAAAGTAAATATCTGGAGCCTATTACCGCTGCACATGAAAAATGTACCAAGGACCTGGAAAAAACAATGGTTCATGCAAAGTCTGTTGTTTCTCAAATTGGAACTGAACAGCAAATAAGCAATAATGAAGGAATTATGAGATGTCTATTGTGTAATTACTTTTCATATTCAGTTTCTGAATTTTCAACACATCAAAGCACAATACATTACAAATTTCAATGCAAAAAATGCAATTTCCGAGCTTTATCAGAATACTATCTCAAACTACATGAAGCATCAATTCACATTTACGAAAGCACACAATCTAGCAGGATATATAGATGCAATCAATGCAACTACAGTAGTAATATGCGCTCCTACTTCGAAATACATCTTGCTGAACATGAATCGCAAAATATAAGTCCACTCGAAGCATTCAGCGACAGCGATCGAAATAGAATGATTGATTTAACTGGATATATAAACGAATTTCCAAGTCTTCATAACAATAATAACACCAAAGAAATAAAATGCACAAAATGCGAATACACTTCCTATGATCAGCAGGTATTAAATAGTCATAACTTGCAACATTTCAGACAGAATTTAAAACTGATTGATGTAAAAATTCTGAAATGTAAAGTTAAAAATTGCGGTTTTGTCACTTCTAAAGAAGCAATTTTGAAATCACACCTGCTAGAACATTATGGTATAGATACCATCGACGTTGATGCATGTGGTATTAATCAGCGTTCTGGGAATTTTCAGATGATTCAACCATGTGAAGATTTACGTGGCATTAATGTTGTAGATACCATTGAAGCACGTGGAAATAATCAAAGTTTTGGAAACTTGGGAGATTTACATAATCAAATGCAACACCCTATAACTGAAATCCCAAAGTCAGCAAGGTACCAATGTTTCGATTGCAATTTCTCCACTAGTAGAAAAACAAAATTAGAACTTCATGTCCAAGTACATATCAAAGACAGATCTCATATAAAGCACAGACGATTTCAAGAGGTGACGCCCGTCAGATCACAACATGAGGCTGTTTCTGGGGTAATTCAACCTGTATTACCGCATAATCCGATGTCCAATGATTCAGTTGATAATAGAAATCAGAGTTCTGGGAATTTGCACATGTTACATGGCAGTAATGTTGTAGATACCATTGATGATGGACGTGGAGAAAATCAAAGTTGCGAAAAATTGGGAGACATACAACAGGTAACTGAAATTCCCAAGTCACCAAGATATCAATGTTTCCAATGCAATTTCTCTACCAGAAGAAAAACGAAGTTAGAACTTCATGTCCAAGTTCATATCAAACAAAAATCTCTTAGAAACTACAGGAAACATAACGCTCCAATTCAATCTGTATTACCGTATAATCCGATGTCCGACGATTCAGATGCCACTATCGATGAACCATACAATTGTAAGAATATAAATAATAACAACGTGAGATCCAGGATTTCTAACAATAAAGGAGCTGATACGAATGAATTAAAACGGTTCCAGTGTGAGTGCTGCGACTTTTCTACGATATTGGAAAAAGAATATAAAAATCACTTGAATAAGCATGAGCCAGATCCCGATTTTTCCGACTACAGTGAATGTTCTTCGGATGACGAGTCATCTGGAGTTCGTAGTAACGCAATTGATGATATAGAAACATCAAGTGAAACTGAATTGAGTGATAATGCATCTAAAGAAAAAGTCGGCAACAATGAGTTCTGTGGTGGTAGAAGTAGAAGACAGAATGATTCGAAAACTTGTCATGCCAGTCACGAACCAAATCAGCTAGTATTTACTTTTCTTTGCACTAAATGTACCTACCAAAGTTGCGATCAGACCGATATCACGACCCATGCCATGAATGTGCATGGTCTACAAAGTAAAATAATGTATAGATGCAAAGAGTGCTCATTTTGTTCTGTTGACCCGTATATCTTAAATCGACATATACTAGAAGCACACGAAGGAGTAGCTCGAAAATCGTCCACACTCAGTCAAACCATTGAGCAGACTGAGGTTGTCAAGGTTAGAAATGAAGGGATTAATTCTGTTCAGTTTCGGTGCAATATTTGTGATATGGTGTCCGAAACAAAAGACTTGTTACTGACACATTTGAGGGAAGTGCATGAGATGTGTACCGATTATGTCTGAAGAAAAATCATCAATCAACTATGTCACACCATTTACAGTTTACGCACATGTTCGTTTTCAACCTAGAAGGAATATCGTTTAGTATTTCTGGTTAAAAACGGCCTACAATTCTAAAATATGTTCAATCTTTCATTACTTCCGGTTATACCGGAAGTTACCATCAACTATTTCAAATAGATCACATTTTTTTTTGCATTCCTGGTTTTTTCATCGAAATTAAGAAGCACCCTGTATGTGTTTTGCACGGTATCAGTCTGCTGTTTTTTCTATATGTTATCGCAATTTTAAAAATAAATATTTTTTCTAATTTCCTCAAAAAATATCAATTTCAGTCCCATAGTACCTTACATCTTTTGAAATAAGAATCAATCTGGGGATGGTTTTTTAAGTAATTGATATTTCAAATTTCCCAGTTTCATAGCTTATTGAAACATTTGTAATCATGAACTTTTATGAATTAGTTTTGAAGATAATTGCAATAAATTGTTAGCCTGCAAACGAAATATTTTGTTTAAATTGTGATAACTCAAAACGGTTGAGAATCAAACTCACTTATATTGCAATGTCGTTTTGCTTTTTAACGTAGTCTTTTTTTCCTGTTCACTTATGCATACAAATGCAATCTATTATTGCTAGATTCAGCAAAAAATATATCTTTTCAGTTGTTTGATATATATCAAGAATTTTTATATTTATACAATGTATGTTACATTTTCTTGGTATTTTGGTTCTTTAATACTACTAAAATAAAATAAGATTTTTTTCTTTTTGACTTTTCGATATTTTATTTATATCTTTATTAAAAATTGTTATGTTAATTAGTGTTTTTCCATGTAATTTAGAAAATAATAGAAGACTTTGATGAATGAAATGCGTCTGCAGCCGACTTGTTTTTTTTTAAATCCAATCAAATCTGCAGAAAACTGGATCAGTTGTGTGTGAAAGAGTAATTTGATTATTAGCCATACACAACCGATCCAATGTTTTCTCCAGTTTTAATTGGATTTTAAAAAACAAGTTGGCTGCAGATGCATTTCATTAATCAGTCATCTATTATTTGCTAAATTACATGGAAACACTGATTAACATAACAATTTTTGATAAAGATATCACTTGATATATCTGCGAACCCTGGATATAACCAGGAGTGATAAAAGATTGAAAATACTTTCAGATTGTAGGTCCTTTAAGAAATAAGCATTCTACCAAAAAGTGAAAATGATATTCCTAAGTTTGGAGATAAGCATATGAGGAGGGTTGAGAAGAAACATCCTGTATAGGAACAAATGTTTATCTTTCTAGAATTTAGAATTTTTATTAAATTTAAAAGACAATAAGTTGTGATGAATTACAGTTGCCTTATTATAGATATGAAATATATTAATTGTTTTATGAAAACTTTTATATAGGTACTTAATATATCTAGAATATTTTTTACACAAACGTGATTCGATTATATAAATATGCTTTATAGATCTTTGTATTTTTCCTACCTGTGAATCCTATCTTAGTGAGGTTATGGACTGAAGAATACAATAGTTAAGGTACTAGAAAGCAGTGGCGGCTGGTACTAAAGGGCACGTGTCCACCACCATCAACGTGCCAATCCAACCACCAAGATAAACACAAAGAAATTCGTATGTAATTCAGTGCATTATTTTATTCCGCACGTCAGGCGCATGCATTGATAACTCTCAAACTAAGTTTCGGGGAACGTTCTGAAGTGTACCTATTTCAAGTATGATTCGGCTGACTACGGTTATCTTCGCCATACACGATTATACCGTCGCTTTGGGGAACAAAGCATCGTATCTCCGATAAACGTCTTGCCTTTATAGTGTACACTGTGTGAATTCAATTCGAAGACGTGAGCCTTTGAATTGGCATTACGAGGCCATGATGAGTCAGCAAATCCAGATATTTTTTGTAGGCTTCATCAACTTTGCAGCTGAATTAGACGCTGTGCTTGCAATACATGTGAAAGGTTCTGGTTCACAAGTGTTTAAAGGCGTCTCAAAAACTACTCAGAACGAATTGCTAGATGCAATGTTGCAAATTTACAAGCAGGGAATATTGAAAGAAATTAATCTGCGAATTTCATTACTTTGGAGGCCGATGAATCTACAGACTAATCATCAGAAAATGATTTGTTATTATTCGATACGTGTTTGATGTACAAATTTTTGAACGCTTTTGGTCTTTTTTAAAGCCGGGTGGACATAATGCTGATGTATTAGCAAAAACATTGCTGAGTGAATTGCAAACTATTTTAAATTCTCGTTCTGGGTCTGATAACAATAAACTAATCGCTCAAAGTTACGATGGGGCGTCCGTGATGAGTGGTAAGGCAAATGGAGTCCAAACCATTATCAAAAGAACATTTCCACATGGACATTAAATTCCGTGTTACGCGCATAATTTAATTTAATTATTGAACGAGCGGCACAGTGTAATAAAAAAGTAAAAATTTTCTCTGCAATTTGAAATCATTTTGAAGCTTTTTTCTCGAAAAAACGAACGGTAATTCTTGATAAAATAGTCGAACGTAGATTACCATGCGCTGGATTTTCAAAAGTCGAACTGTGAACACATTATTTGAACACCAGGATTCTTTCAAAGAATGTTTAGACAAACTTATTGACGAAGATGGGATGGATTCAGTTACTATTAGTGAGGCAAAATGGTTTATTGAAACATTTGAATTGCCCGGAATTTCTCTACTGGTTGAAAATATTTAAATTCATCATAACACATGTTGAAATATTATTTAATCGCGGGTTTCACAGTGCTTAACTGCAAAAGGCAATTGAACAATCTCAACAGCAAATTATTCGAATTAGAAATTCTACTGACAATGACATTCAAGAACGCAATAACGAAGAACCTGATAGGAAACGACAAAAAACTACAGCTGGAGATAACAGAGCTGTTATTGCAAAGGAAGTATGTGACACTATTTTAAGCCAAATTAGCCACCGATTGGATTTTAGAGATCGCTTAAGTGCAGCAAAATTATTTGATTCTCAAAATTTTAAAACTGGTAGACATGCATCTCCACGAAAAAAATTTGATGAAACTGTGAAATCTTATACTATGTTGGACAGTGTAAAATTTAAAAGTGAACTTTCAGCAATTTATGAGCGCGATGACATGCGTGACGTAGGTGGTATTTTGCCACTTTTAGTGTTCATAACAGACAACAACCTAAAAAAGATTTTGACGGAAACATACAAACTGTTGGATAGTATTTGTACAACGCCCTTGTCGACAGCAGACTGTGAGCGATGTTGTTCCACCCTCAAACGCATTAAAACTTTTCTGAGAAGCATAATGTCAGAAGAACGACCGAACTCATTGGCGGTCCTATCGATAGAAAAGAAGTTCGTCTAGTCTATCCCGGATTTTAACAACAAAGTAATAGACATTTTTTCCAGCATGAAAGATAGGAGAATGAATTTTATGTAAAAAGAATAGGTAATTTTTTTTCTTGTGCGCACCCTCTTTCATAACTCACGAGCCGCCACTGCTAGAAAGGGGAGTATAATCTACCTTATGTATATCTTAGCTCTAGTCACTGGAGAAATGTAATAGCGACGCGTTTGTTTACTTGCTTTTTAAAAGTGTAGTCGTCAAATTTAGTGGACTCAAATGCTAAAAACGTCCTAGAAATATGAGCATCTAATAAGCAAGCGTCACACCTCCCACCCATATAGCTCCTGGCGGTGAGCTAATTAACTGTTGATATAACGAATTGAACGTTCAACCTGCTTCGGTGGTTCTTGTCGAGGCAGTTAAGACCCCACTATCGTATTTTGCTTCCCGATAGCGACGTAGGTTAGAAACTCCGAGCGACAAGGTCATCACAGGTTAGTATGTTGAACTTTTGACAGGTTAGTTTTTAAATTTTTATAAGTAGTATACCAAGCGGGATTCTGGGACAGTTCGATGGCATGTCCATCCGCCTATGTCCACCAACTCTAACTTCTTGTGGGGTTGTTGTCAATGACCAGAGGCTTCTTTGAAGAAGTTGTAGTCAATAACCGGAGGAAGAAGTGTCACACGTCATAAGGTGTGTCTAACCTAATGTGTTTCACCTTGATTATAGGTAAAGGTGAGCTTAGCCTCGCCCATAATAATTTCAAGTCGATGTGATTTTTATTTCCACAATTAGTTTGAAAATAGTAATTTTTATTTTGTCGAGGCTTGTTATTTTCTTATCTGTGTTGATGTTAGTAGAGGTCACAAAAGGTGAAACAAATATGATATTATGAATTTTAATTTTCTTGTCAAGACTTGCCGGTTTCTTATCTCTGTTGACGTCAATGGGAGTTCACAACGGTGAAACAAATATGATATTTTTATGATTATCTCTGTTGAGGTCACAAAGATCAAACAAATATGATATGAGATGTTATAATTAGGATATTGCATGGAAGTTTTTAATAAAAACATTCAAATAATAATAATAATTTATTTCATATTAAACTACATTGTCGGAGTTTATCCAACTGTTATGAGTATTATCGAATCCTAACCATTTGACGTATACCTTTTTAGTTTTAAAAATTTTTTTCACCAAATATACGAGAGATATAAGAAGAATCAGCGAACTAACTGAACGCATTAATATAGTCTACACTTTGATTAATGAATATAAAAATAATGTTACATTATTAATGACAACACTAGATTCACATATGGAAAATGATATCATTCAAAATATCAGTAATTGCATTGACAGAGAAAATGAAACACAAGTGTTCAGTTAAATTAAGTAAATGTCGTATGAAATTAAGGAGAACAAAGATGTAAAATGTGTATCCTAATTCTTTCAAATAATAAAATAATTATGATATCGCACACACATGTTTTATTGACATTCCTCGATTCAGAATAATCTCACTTTCTATAGAAAGTTCAGTAAAGGTCAACAAGCGATATGATTATCATAAACTCGAATTATTAATACAAAATAATTTTAACATCTGATATTTGTTTTGATCTGCGTGTGTGACGTCAGCAGAGATGACAAAATAACAAATCTCAGCAAAATAAAAATTACTATTTTCAAACTAATTGTGAATATAAAAATCACATCGACTTGAAAATATTATGGGCGAGGCTAAGCTCACCTTTACCTATAATCAAGGTGAAACTCATTAGGGTAGACACACCTTATGACCTGTGACACTTCTTCCTCCGGTTATTGACTACATTTTCTTCAAAGAAGCCTCTGGTCATTGACAACAACCCCACAAGAAGTTAGAGTTGGTGGACACAGGCGGATGGACATGCCATCGAACTGTCCCAGAATCCCGCTTGGTATACTACTTTTATATATTTTTGGTAATACTAGTTTAGTAGGTTAATTGAAATGTGATTGATGCTTCTCCATTGTACAGCTTTGATTTGCCTAGCCTTTGAACACATCTCATCTCACAACATTCCACCGCTGGTTTATATGTTTTACTCTCGTGTAGTTAAAGTGTAAAGAAATTTATTAAAGTGCATGTCTACTCGGGTGGGGGTATGATGCTTGCCTAATAGCTCCTCGCAGTGTTGCCCATGTTAGGGGTTTTCTTTGGCTTCGGTGGGTATTTTAGGGGGTTTTGATTGGGTTTTTATTTGGATAACTTCTTTCACTTATTTTTAAACATAAGAAATTGTTGAATTAATCAACCGATCAACAACAACGTTTACGAGAGTGTAAGAAGCATTACATCATTTCCGTTATTCAAATATGCGCGGTTATCTGCGTCAAAACCCTAGATAAGTAGAGGAAGACCACAACTCCATGTGAACGTGTGTCACGAATCACAAGTAGGAAGTTTAAGACTCATATTTTATAATGTGTATAAAGGGGATTTGCAGCGCCATCTGGGGGTTATTGGGCAACACTGGCTGCTCTTCTAGAAACGAGTCTTATGAGTTTGTGAATATTTTGACTCTTCTACTTAGCTTCTAATGAGCTGCAGTTGCATGGAGGGTCTGTTTGGCAAGCGAAAAACCTTGATATCTTTGAGTTTTAATTGGTCCTTCGATTAAAGAAAAACTAACATATAGAATGCAATTCTAGAATTTTAAGGTTATGATTCTTCCAAATATTAACGCATTTTGACGATAACATTGAAGGTGCAAAAATATATATTAATATTCAATACTTTAATAAACTGTAAAAGTGTTCATACACTATAAACACTGTACATGAGAAACAATCACCTTTATCCACTAAAAATACTGTTAAAGTACTGAGGACCTTTCAGCTACAAAGTAGCCACCATCAGAGTAAACTAAATTAGAAATAATACTGTTTGGGGATAGTAATGCAAACAATGGGTTACCCCCAGCTGGAGATAAATCAGAATTTAATAAATTGATTTTTCGTTTATACATTTCCATCCTTTCTAAATTACCTAGGTATTTGTCCGTATTGTGTTTTAAAAGTGATAAACTTTCTTGAGAAACGGTGTAACAACCTGTATTTGAAATATGTTCTGCTAACGTTGATTTTCACCATTATTTTTCATTATAGCATTTTGAACACGATTCACAATTGATTTTGTAAATCCCGGATTTGTCGATGCCGGAAACTTCATCAGGTGTTGTTTAAACCGTTTTTTAGCTTGTTCTCACTGGTTGTTTTGCAAATTTAGAAAACAAATTATGAAGTTTATTAATTACTGAAGGATGATAAATGAAACTTTTGAATTTTGTTGAACTATTTGAAGGTAGTGGCTCTAATTTTGTTAATTGATAGCATTCCATTTTCTTTTTTGTATTGGAAATTATTCATTAAAGATTTGTCGTAACCATTGTACAACGCTATTTGTTGAAGTTTCTCAACTTCGTTATTATAATTTTGCTGGCTCAATGGACGTTTAATAATTTATGAACAATGAGCTATTTTATGATTAATTGGTGTCACTTAATTCGCAGGAGTATACTTTGTATTTGATTTTCTGTTTATGTTGAATTCCAAGTGATTACCATCTTTTATAATGTTAATATTTTCAGTGATTCAAATTGGCTATAAAGCGCGTTCAAAAAGCCTTGTAAATCGAAATATTCACTTCTAATCGCGAAAATATCAATCATACATTTGGAAACTGATTTAATTTTGATTTTAAGGTTTCAAGTTCGCTTAGAAAAATATTGGCATAAAAAGAAGATAGTGGATTGCCTATTGCACATCCGCTTGTTTATTTCAATTTTGCAATTAGTTTCAAAGAATTTTTCGCAGACAAACTTGGCTTGGAAGTTTCCTTAACCATTTTGTTACGATATACGTGAAACAATTAATGTTTTAAATGTAAATTATAAGCTAAATTGTTGTAAATGATCTAGTTTATGATATTTGTTACCTACTGATTTTAACGAACTTTGTTTTGCAGAGAAAATGAATTCAACTATTTTCGCGTTCTTACATGTATAAACTGGTTGAACTCACCTGACCGGGAAGTCATTCATGTCTTTGCGTTGGCTCAATTCAAACCATTTTTTCCACCGGTTCATGACACATGAATAAAGGTTTTGTTTGACTATTTTCTAATTTCACACTGACTAAAGTGACCATTAAGATTTGGTTTAGTATATGCCTATTGAGTATATTGTCTAACGCTGAAGAGTAGAATCGTGACGTCACAGCGCCTTAAGGGTACATCGGGCTTTTCTGGCGCATTTTCGTTATATTCAAATTATCATATTTTTCTATTTAATTTTTAGACACTGTTTTTGAATATAAAGTGTAGAAGAAAACATTCTTACATTAAATGGGTGTTCTTAATAGGTTTAAAGTGTTTTCAAAATATAGGTAAACCTGTAAGTTCCTAACAGAAAAAAACAAATTAGAAATTACAAATTTTTATTATCTTCATGGCAGTTGCTCAATAATAACTTATCTATTTTCTAACAAATGTTGTTTCAACATTAAATTTAAAATAATACATTGCACAAATAAAAAATACCAATAAATAGCTTGTTAGAATAGTTAGAAAGGTGACTAAATAAAAAAAATATTTTTCTTAATTATTTACAATAAAAATTTGAATTTATAGATACTCGACATGTACAATTATTTACACCTAGCTATCGTAATATAAACATAATAATAAACAGAATTTACATGATTTTTGGTAGAATAAAAAAACCACCTGTTATAAATTATTCAATACGCAGTCTTAAAATGAGATTAACATTATTTTACATAATACATCGCCAACAAAAGAAAGTGAGGGTATATTCATTGCTCAGTTGTCAAAAAAAATTCTATTCTGGTTAACAGGGAGTGATTGTTAATTAACATTATTCATAAAAAAACAGAGTGGATCAAATTGTAAAGGAATTTTATAATTCTTTCGTTAAAATATAATAACGGTTGAATGTTAGCAACGAGTTTTAGAAGCCTGAGAGACTTTTAGAGTTATGAGTAACAACTTAATTAAAAAAAGAGCCAACCCCGTTGGGGCAAAAGTATAATTTTTGTTCAGAGGCCGCCTGAAATATTCGCTTGTATTTCATTGAGAGAAGAACAATTAATTTAACTAAATTTTTCTGGAATGGGAATGCGCGTTCGATATTGAAAGCAAGCTGGCAACACATGCTGCTATGACGTAATTTATTTCATATCGTGAACATGCTATAACATATATTTTTTTGTTGATCATTTACTTTCATGTGAATAAGTTTTATCGAACGTCCGATAGATTTAATTATGCACTGTTTGTTTTTATCGAGCTTCTGTTATTTTTATGGCGCCTATATCATTTTTAGCAGAATTTTATATTCGTGCCATGGAAACTTTACTTTAGTCCAAATTTCAATATTTAACCATGCATGTAATAAAATATTCCGCAACTGCTTTCTTGAATCACAGTATAGTACGGTGCGCAGAGATTACTCGATATTCATAATTGTTGATTTCAAACATTTTATATTTTTTTTATTTCAACGTTCTCTTCCATAAAATATAACTTTTCTTGCACTCAAGTATTTATAAGTGGCTATAAGAAAAAGTTTTTAAATTGAAATCTTTTAGTAAACTATTATAGTAATAATATTTTATTTGTAAATTTGTTATGAAATTTGTTAAATATTGAAATTTAAAAAAATATAAAGTAGGTCTGAATTTAATTTCTTTATATCGTTTTTCCGACTTATCTAAGTTACAATCAATCCTAACCATGACAAATCTTAAAATGCCTTCTTTGTAACGTCTAGAACTTGAATAAATTAACCTCATAATTATTAATCAAATGAAATAGGAAATAACATTTATATTCCAAATTGTATCCTACAAAATTTAAACTTAGTGTAGAAAATTTAATTCAGATCTACCTTATGTTTTTCTTGTCAAAATAATTTAATAAAATTTTGTTTTAATATTTAACAAATTTACAAATACAACAGTATTACTATATTTACTAATATATTTATATCAATCAATATCAAATTTTAATCTAAAAACTTTGTGATCCAATATTAATAAATCTACCAATCCACTTTTAACGAACGTCCGATTGATTTCATTATACACTGTTTGTTTTTATCGAGCGTTATTGTTATTTTTGTCGGGTCTATATAATTTTTATCAAGAATTTTATATTTATGGCATGGACATTTTCTTTGGTCGAAATTTCAATATTTTACCATGCATTTAATAAAATATTCCGCAACTCATAATTGTTGATATCAAACACTTTATACTTTTTTATTTTAACTGTTCTTTTCAAAGAAAATAAATAAAATAGAACTTTATGATAAATGTTTGGGAGTATATTGCTTGCACTCAATTCTCAAGTATTTTTAAGTGGCTATAAGGAAAAAAGTTTTTAAATTAAAATCTTTTAGTAAACTATAGTAATAATGTTTTATTTTGTTGTAAAATTTGTTAAATATTGAGAAATTTAAAAAAAAATATTTCTATTCTATTCTAACTATTTTGACAAGAATTTAATTTCTTTATATCGTTTTTCCGACGTCTTATCTAAGTTACAATCAATTCTAACCATGACAAATCTTGAAATTCCTTCTTAGTACCGTTTAGAATTTGAATCAATTAACATCATAATTATCAATCAAATGAAATAGAAACTAACATTTATATTCCAAATTGTAACCTACAAAATTTAAACTTGTAGTGTAGAAAATTTAATTAAGACCCTACCTTCTATGTTTTCTTGTCAAAATAATTTAATAGAATTTTTTTTAATGTTTTGATATTTAACAAATTTACAAATAAAACATCATTTACTATAGTTTATTAAAATATTTATATCAATCAATTTGAAATTTTAATTTAAAAACTTTGTGATACAATATTTAATAAATCTACCAATTTAATGAAACATAATTTTTCTTGTACCCATTCACTACAAATTTAAACAATTTAGTAATATGGACTAACACTTGGGTAACTCCAATCTATTTACTTTCACATTTATTTTAAAAGTCATGGAAACCTTCAAAAACCTCTAAACTGAGTTACTCTACGCAGAATTTTCTAATAATTGAGAAACCTACATGAAATTCGTTCCTGACATATCATTATATGCTCAAGTTTCATCTGAAAAATGTATTTATTTAATAATAGTTTTGTTGTTTTGACAAAATATACACCCTAAGCATAGATCAGGCGCCCTCTATTGAACAGTACTCTTGTTAAAATAGTTCACTCAATATGGTTTAAAATTTTCCGATTAGCAGGACTTGAACGTTTTTTTCGTACCGTTATTCAAAATTAATATTATTATTCCAAGCGTCAGCAAAAATTCAAGAATTATGAAACATTTCGTTACTAGGGATCAATATTTATAGAAAAAGAAAAGTGATAGTACGTGGGAAAAAAATGAATTAATCTAAAAATGGAAAGGATTAATCACTACAAAAACAAATATATATTTGTCTGGTTCCATCCAAGCAAAATTCAACAATGATAACTTCACCTTCTTTCATAATTACGAAATCTACTAGCCTTAACTCTGTTGTTTGGGCGATTCCTTATCTATCCTCATTTCATCGATTTTTGCGACAATCTTCAAAGCCGGTCCCAACTTCATGGCCATCGCGGCCATAAGGTGATCCTCTTTCAACAGCATAAGGGCCTGTCCGTCGATCTCTTGGATCAAGAAATCTTCGGCATAATCCGAACAGCCGTGTAGGGTCTTGATGAAATCGCATACCTCTTGAACCTGCAAAAGAATAATTTTCATGATATACGCTTATAGAAGAGGTTTTGTTTTAGCTTAGCCACGTCGGAGGTAAATGAAGAAATATTTAAAAGTAGTGTGAAGAATTGAAAAGAATACAATCATATCAAAATGTTGCAACCTCAAGGCAATTAAAGTTAGTTATTAAAGCGTTGAATATAATAATAGTTGTAGTGAAAAAAACATCTGGCTATCCTTTACTATCTGATTAATAAATGATATTGTCCGACTTATAGATGAAGCGGGCTGGCACGTCATGAGCGGTTTGTTTACGTGGGACCTGGAGATTGAGTGATTTATTGAAAGGTAAGTTGAAAAATAAAAACATTCTCGATTGAAAAATATATACCAATTAATTATACCGTTCATATCTGAAGAAATTTGCGATGTCAATTGAATTATAGAAGACTTATTACCCGAGAATAGTCGAAGGACATATTGTCAAAGACACAATGTACTCTAACAACAAAGATAAACAAACAAGTTGGATCAATCGTAATAACTCACAATGATAATTGGAAATGAACGACTCAGCCCCGTTTGAATCAAATTAACTGGCATAAGCGGAACCACGGTCGTATACACAGGTCTGGAAACTAGTACCAAAAGACGCCACGTAGGGGAATCATAAAAGAGTATGATCTAGAACTCTATGAAGAGTATTCTGTGACAAGTGTCAGTTGACTTGTAAACACAATTTTATACGAAAGTTTTAACGTTCAGATCTCGATAGCGCTTCCGGCTCCGGGATTTTCACGTGGCCTATCGAAATTAGAAGGTTCGAATTGTATAAAAACACAATTGCATGAACGAAAGACGTCCTATGTAATTAGCTACGAACGTAATCATTTTGACATATGCCTCGAGGAGCTCGCTACGCGTCAGTTAGAGTTTATACTTTTTACCTCGATCTTGTTAATTCGGGGCCGTTTTATGCCCCGTGCGGCCGGAGCCAGTTATAATAAAGTGTTTTCGCTATCTTTTACCCGCTTTGAGTATATTTTAGTAGCTAGAAAACTCCCTTTGGTACATCGCACGTCAGACGCTAGTAGCTGAAAGCTGAGAATACCTCAAACTGTTTTCATTGAATTTTCCTATTTAATCGACATTTTGGGCCCGAGCCTATGCCATTTAGTTGGCCCCGTTCATAAACTAACGACATGGAGCGAAAACCGCATGCGAAAAGTCCTCGTTAAGACGTTCTATGTACCGTAAATTTGCACTTTTCTAACTCGCGAGCTACGCGCTCCTCACGTAAACGTCATTCGATTTATCGAAAATTAACCAATTCAAAACAGTTTTCGACCCAGTTTGGGGCTATCACGACCTTTTAAAAGGTTCAAAGTTAACATTTCGACAATTTTAAGCTATGCTTAAACGGTGCAAACGGGCATTAGTAACACTGCTTGCGATTCCGGAAAGAAATCGTTTTACCCCCTCTTGATCCAAGCGCCAGCTGGTGGCTGAGCGAGGGACTACGAGTTTTACGACGTGTAAGCGACTCAAGTCAACCATAGAGTTTCCAGACCTGTATGTACGACCGTGAGCGGAATTACCCGATGAGATTTAGTTTTAACCTTAGCTAAGCCCTACGTAAATAAACAATACAGTCAGGTTTAGTAGTTCACCGTCCGGGTTAGGTCATTTATCAAATCCCTTCCGGTTATGACTTGATTACCAAACGCGGGTGGATGTAGCGAAAATTGAGCGTAGATGAAACGATGAACCCAACTGTCACTTTTGAGACCTGTCGATCGATGCAACAAAAGCTTTCTCTATATATCTTATTGTTACAACTTATTTTCGAACATGAATTGATTATTATTGATAGACTTTATAATTTCGAGATGTTCTATGACAAATTCATGTTCCATGTAAACTCTTTAGATAGTTGGATTGAACTGACCATAGATAACTCTACTACCAGAGTAGAGGCGTATCTATGGAACTGACGGAACACCTTCATTTGGCGGCGGTGTTCAGTGAATCGTTGTTAAAAGTGAATCAGGTTAAAAATTGCAAGTGAAAGAATTAAAAATTATTTTAATAACTATTGAAAAACGCTTCACATATTTTGGATTTATTGAAGCGGCAAATAGACGAACCTTAATACAATTCCTGAATCCCTACATGAGAAAACCTAAACTAGCAGAATTTATGGATTTAAGGTAACTAATATAATTATTCTTCTAATACCGCAGTGAATATCGGAATCACGCAAAATTCACAGTAACAAAATGAAACAGACAATTCTACACAATACTCATGAATTTTCCAATATGGGGTGGGAGGGGTTAGCTAGATGCTACAAATAAAACAATGACGCGATTAACTCTGGTTTCAAGCTACAATACAAGAAAATTTACAATTTACAGCTAGAGTTCAAATCGAAAGCAAAAGAATAAACGAAACCCAAGAACGTCAATAAGCGTCCTTGTGGAGACTATTGTTCAGTTGGTAACCAAGTCCCCCATAATTGCACGCAAATCGCAATTAATATCGAACCTGACCGATTCTGTGCAATGTCTTGAAATGGCAAGAGACTTGCATGCAATTTCTGTACTACACATCAAGAGTATTGCGTGTTGCAACAGGTATTGCGAACTGTAAAACGGTCTTAAGTAGGTAATTTTTATTTTCAGGTGTTGATTCCAAATAGAGTTGATTATTTAAAATTGTTATAATCCTTTGTACAATAAATATAATAATAAGTCATTATTAATTTGGTTTAATGTACAATATAGTAGTATAAAGTTTTATTTCATTTTATAATTCCCATATATTGGTTGAGTAGCACCTTGGCGATGCATAAAACAAGTATTAGGTCTACGGTTATTGTTGAATGTATTGTTCAAGTTCGGCCATTTTTTGTTTGCGCCCTATGTAAGTCGGTTAACCTTAAACCTTAACACCAATTACTAGTTGTAATTGTGGCTTCATTATAGAATAACAAAGCAAATATCGATTCTTTAGCTAGAACATATAAGGAACCTTGAAAGCAAATAACGACCTCTTTTACAAATTATTTTAACTTGCATTGAAGAACTCGTTCCCCTTATTATGAATTACCCAAAATCAAAAACACTATGTATATATTTTTAATGAGAATAAGATTTTTCTTCATTGGAAGAATAATAATTCGCGTCATTATCAAATTGAAACCAGAGAAGTCGTTATTCTCATTATGTTAATAAACTATGGGCAATTCTAAATTAAAGGAGAAAGCCAAGAGGGGGTCTACTTGAACTCGTTTACCGGCATATAAAGATATGCGTTTTTTGGGATGTTTTTCAACGAAAATGTCAAAAAACTGTTTTTGACCCCCAGAAATCGACATTTTATAATAATTAAACGTTCAAGAAGTCATTTCCGATCGGAAATTGGCCGCTGAATCCGAAAATGGTGTCAGTTTCCTTACATAACGCATTATTTTCTATCCATTGACTGATTTTCGGCAAAATACTTTTTTCTACGGCGTCATATCGGTCTGAGAAGCCACTTGAAAAAAAATTTTTTTTAGCGAAATCTGCGTGTTTTTACCTCAGCTTTACGATAAAATGAGAATTCTTCTGACAAATGGATTTTAGAGATCGAAAAATCGAAAAAACCTACAAAAACCGATATTACTGTACAAAAATCTGTCGTCAGTCTTTTTTTGTGACATGACCTCGGAATCGGATTCAGCGAGAAATTTTACGATAAGAAAACAGTACCCGACCGTCATCCAACAGTTTTTACACTCCAGTATACCATTAATTTTACGCCAAAAACCAGGTAAACGTAATTTTCTCCCAGTTGTTGACCTTTTTCGACCTCAAAGTTACAGAATTTAGAATTGCAAGTAGGATATTTGGATTACTTGGACAATTTTCGAACGAAAACATGCTATTACATTATTTTTCAAAATATTTTGGTGCTTCTTTGGAAAAGTAATACCGGTTTTTTTAGTTTTTTTTAGTTTTTTCAATTGTTTACTTCTTAAATCCTTTTAGTCAGGAGAATTCTTATTTTAGCGTAAAGCTGAGGTAGACACGGAGGATTCGCAAAAATAAAAATGTCAAGTGGCTGCTCACACCGATATGATGCCGTAAAAAAGGAATTTTGCCGAAAAGCAGCCAATGGATAGAAAATGATGCGTTATGGAAGGAAACTGACACCATTTTCGGATTCAGCGGCCAATTTTCGATCGGAAATGAACCTTGGAGGTTTATTTACTATAAAATGTCGATTTCTGGGGTCAAAACCAATTTTTTTGGCATTTTCGTTGAAAAACGACCCGAAAAATTTCATAAAAAACCTTGCAAAAGGTATTTTAATCTCTAAATGCCGGTAAACGAGTTCAAATACAATGTAGAAACGGAAAAAAATTGCCCCGGCAAGTTCCGCATATCCTCCCCCCCCCCCCTGGTCGTCACCTTTAATTTAGAATTGCCCATATAACAAAGCAATAGTGATAATAAATTCATTTACTTTCGTGATACATTGTTTTCATAGCAGTTGCTAATATATTATCCATATTATCTAATTTAGAGTAGCAAATAGATTGAATAATTATTCATAGGTACTCCACTCCTGGTTATGAGCTCTAAAGTTGATCGTTTTCGAGAGAAAAATCAGCTTTTATGTTGAAAAACATTGTCAATTCCTTGAAATAAAATTTAATTTTTACCAATTAAACGGAATTTCTTTACACAAGTAACAAAACCAAAAATTGACCATGTTTTTCAACATAAAAGTTGATTTTTCTCGAAAACGGTTAACTTTAGAGCTCATAACCAGGAGTACCTTTTTTGTGTAGAAAACATTGGCGGTTCAAATGGGCATCTCAAAACCGTACTTGTTCCAGTGGCTTAGAAGTTGGGGAGAAAAACAACCACTACCCCTTCAAAATCTTCACCAATTGTGAATAAAAAAATAAAAAATTATCGCACAAAACATAGCTTACTATGAGTAGAGATTGCTTACAAAAGCTGTTTTCTGTACGATAAACGGTACGGAGATATTTGCAAAAAACAATTTTTTTTTGCAATTTCAACACCCCTGTATCTCGAAAACGAAGTGATTTAGAGAAAAATTTTATATGAAAGACCCACCTTATTTTTCAACAAGGAATCACCCCCTGAATTTTTTCGCAGTTATTTATTTACACCCTGTATATGTATATGATTTATCATAATTATGTAGTGTTCATTTTTAAATAAATAACTTTGGCTTCTGTAAAAAGTACAGTAGTTGGGGTAATTGTGTACACTACCAAGAATGATTTTTATGATCCATTTTTGTAGAATTTCAAGGTTATTCAAAGTTTTTATCCACCAAATATGTTTTATTTCTGGTTGATACCTTAACGAACAGGGCCACATGAAGATTCTTTTATTTCATGCAAAATAAATGATTGTTCATATCAAATATGAAGAAAATTGAAATGTCTTTTCGTCCTTTCACTCGATGACAACCTCTTTATGCAATATCTCCACATACAGCAAACCGCAAGAAGGAATGATTTTATTACTTACACTCCATTTCAAAGGATCTATTTTAGGTACAGCATCCTCAGGATCATTCGGGCTCAGACTACTTTCAGGGCCAGAACCGCCAGATTCAATGTCCACTTCCATGCCTTCCTTATCCCATTTTCCTTTTCTTTCGTCATCTGTCTTGTATTTTCCACTTTTCGAACAAATAACCGAACAAAACCTTTTGTTCTTCTTGAATTTGGAACGAAGATCCACAGTTCCACAGGCTTCACATTTTGCCATATCACCTTTGAGTCCCAAGCCAAAGGAATAATTCGAAGGAGAGGGAGCATGCTTTTTATCTGTAAAACAAAATTTCCACTCATTAACTCATATATTACTCACATGTTGCATATGTAATAAGTTCCGAAATGAATTAATTGAAAGGTTAAAGTTAATAATAAATTTTTAACTGAACATAATAATTACTGCCGATTATACAAAGTTACAAAGTTGCAAAGTTTCAATGTATCGTCATATTATGTCAAATAGTTTAAATGGTACAGATTATTATTGCTACTTTTCCTATTCTACAAGTTGGTCGAAAATATGAAGAATTTAATTATTAAAAACTATTCATATGCTTAGGTTTTTCTGAATAACTGTAAAAAACTTACTTGGAGGTTCATCACAATCTCTATCTAATGAAGATTGAGTTGGCTTCAATTCACAAGTCAAACTACTTCTGGTGACTGGAAAAGGTTCAGAAGATTCTTGTATAACAAAATCTTCAATCACATGTGTGAGAACTTGAGGTTTTACCATAGCTTTCGGGGGACAGCGTTCTTTCACTTCTTCCGGAGTAGCAGCTATTGGCATACCATTTTCACCTCCTGTACTAATATTCAATGGTTGTGACGAAGGAACAGTGCCTGGAATAGGTGCCGGTTGAACGGATGATTCAATCCCAGTTAAAAGATGTTTATCCCCTCCTGATTGCAAATCCCTATTGTCAATTTGTGTGGAAGTTGCTGAAATAATAAAGCAAATTATAAGGTATGTAGGTACTTATCAGAATCTAAACTAGATTACCAATAGAGCCGTCTGGTAATCTTAATTTGCGAAAGCGAGTTGACCGCCGTGTCATATTGTAAAAACCGAGCGATTATTAGGAAAAATTGTCAAATTATTGTATTTGTCATTTAAATTCCATGCAATTGTTTCAATTTAGAATATAAGGTCTTATTACTTCAAAATTTTCTAAACCGGCGGGAACTTACCTCAATTACCTCAATTTTTTAGCTAACTAACACAATTCGAAGAAAAGACTGTTCGTAAAAACAAAGCAACGTGTTCTCGTAGTTGAACTGATACTACAAAATAATATCTCTTTTAGATTCTTGAAATACAGGATTACGGGATACTCCTATGAAATTCCAAATATGACGAATTCTGTTGCCCACTTTTATTCACGTGCTAGCGCTTGCCGTTCACGAGTTTCGACCAAAACGCAGAACTTATGCGCATCACGAGGAGCATCACGCTATTATATCAACCAATACCACAGACAACTGTTGCTGTGCTCAGATCAATATGAATTAATTTTGAAGGTTAGAGTTTCTAATTGATTCTATGACCTTCCCTAAAGCTTAGTTTACAGCGCTCAGAAATATGTTCATACATTTAATATGAAAACAATGATAATAATATAATTATATTATGCTTAGTTCAATTTAAATTCTCGCTCCAATAGTCGCAAATGTATATGTAATTGAAAAGAGTTTGAACATGTCACCCAAGGATCACAGAGTTCAGAGAATCATCGACACGTGACGTCAAACCAGGTACATTCCATTTTAACAGTTGGCAACAGAGTTACAGAGTTCCCCATGTAAACTGTTGTATTATTAAATTGACTTGACAGTAGGCTGACAGTTCCTAATTCGTTGTTAATGTAAATTTTGATAGAATTAAACTTGAAAAGTACAGAAACAATTCTTTCCAATCAATTTTCTTTTTTGTCTTCATTATTGAATGAGATATGTCCTAATTTGGAATTGGGTTTAAATGCAATATGTTTAAAAAAAGAATCCAAATTATTTTGAAACAACTTGAAACCTGAATATTGTCTTTAAACTCAATTCCAAATTAGGACATATCTTATTTAACAATAGAGAAAAAACAAAGACAATTGATAAATCTGAAGTTAAAAAAGACAATTGATAAATCTGATGTTAAAAGCTATTTTGTCACGAATGCGAATCGTTTTATGTAGGCCAAACAGGGGCGCTCATTCTCTATTAGGTGTAATGAACATAAAAGGTGCTTTAGACTTTCAAAAACAGGTTCAACATTTGCAGATCATTTTTACTTCCCTCACTATATGTAGTATATAGTGTAAGGGAAGTATTGTAATCAGGGCAAAAAAATGTTTCATGATTTTCGCGGATATATCTGTTTTGATCATTTCTTAATCGATCTAGACTGTTTTTGACATGGTGTCTATGTATAACCTACACTGTGGAGACGATTGAGGCGTTCCTATTGGTCGTATGGATTTGAAATTTTGCGGATCGTTTTAAAGTGGTGAAAATAGGAACAGCATTGTTTTTGGGGGCGGTATCCCTGTTTCGAGTGGTATTTCTGACATACATCTTCATTTCGTCAAATTGAATTATGGTATTGAATTGAACCATAAGGACAGCCGTGTTTTTCTGGTTATAAATATATATCACACGTATGTATTTCAAGATTCAAATGACGTCATCGATGTAACGTCATGATTTTATGTCTTTATTTTATTATACGTTTTGATAGTTTATGTGAAAGCAAGTGTCAGTATTAACTAGGTTATATTATGGTGTGAATAATTGCAGGTGCCAATATGAAACATAGAGTTGTGAACTACATTAGGATACAATTTCAATATAACATAGAGTATAATTCAACGTGTTTCATTTGCGGTTTCTAAATCATTTCCTATATATTTTCTGTTCCTATAAAGTGAGGCAAGTCACCTGACCAATTGATCACAGCTTTTCTCGATAATAATCATTCTTTCCCCGACATACAGTTTACATATTTTACTTAGGCTCGAAAATAATCTTGCTGGAATTTTTGGAAATTTACAAACAAAAGCAATACCCTACTTCTAAATGATCAAACCGACGCTTGTTTATTCACCATTGTCAAAAGCTATGTTATGTATTTACTTCACGTATTATTGTCTTCAATGGATTCTATAATATTAGTCCAGGCTATGAACCGGAGAAAAAAAAACATGGAAGTTCGAATCAAAAAACTTTTTTTGCATTAGCTTCAGGAGGTTCTCACGATCATTCATACACCTTAAAACCTCTTGGGAACCCCAACCCCACCCAGTGGAGGCGAAAATGGCCCGAAATCTCCAAGTCTTGAATTGTATTTTCTACAAAAAAAGGTATTTTGGCATTTCGAGTGCACCTAGGGTTTTTTTTGGGTCGCTGAACGCGAATCCGTATCCAGATTTACTTGCAATCCATCGTAGGGGTGGTCAAATCGACAAAATTGGCCAATTTCGCACCCCTTATATGTTATTTTGCAATTTACGTGTTTTTGGCATTTCGAATGCACCAAGAAGGTTTTTTGGGTTGCTGAACACGAATCCGTAGACACATTTACTTGCAATCCATCGTAGGGATGGTGAAATCGACGAAATTGGCCAATTTTGCACCCCTATATGTTATTTTACAATTTACGTGTTTTTGGCATTTCGAATGCACCAAGGGATTTTTTTGAGTCGCTGAATACTATTCCGAAGCCAGATTTACTCCGAAGTAATTTTAAAATGTAAAAATAACAAAAATTTAGAAGCGTGTCAAAAAACCTCCTTGGTGCATTCGAAATTACTAAAACACGTAAATTGCAAAATAACATATAGGGGAGCGAAATTGCCCAATTTTGTCGATTTGACCACCCCTACGATAGATTGCAAGTAAATCTGGCTACAGATTCGTGTTCAGCGACCCGAAAAACCTCCTAGGTGCACTCGAAATGCCAAAATACCTTTTTGTGTAGAAAATACAATTCAAGACTTGGAAATTTTGGGCCATTTTCGCCCCCAATGGGTGGGGTTGGGGTTCCCAAGAGGTTTTAAGGTGTATGAATGATCTTGAGAACCTCCTGAAGCTAATGCAAAAAAAAAATTGTGATTCGAACTTACATGTTTTTTTTTATTATAGCTAAAATCCCGGTTCACAGCCTGGACTATATGCGCCTAGTAGCAATTCGTCGTTATTTGAATGTAAAAACACACCACGTAATCCTATAGTAATAATCGGAAGTTACAAATAAAACATCAACATAGTCGTGTTTAATTTTCCAATATACATAATATGATGATGATAAATTTAGCTCAAATTGGGTTTTATATCATAAAGTTATTGGATCCAATTAAATAAAGGTTTCATATTTGAATGTAGTGTATTCTTCAATGTTCAGTTTTACTATTTCAATTAAAAAAATAACTGTTGGGAGAGGAACGAAGTTTTAACTAAAGCCTTAGCGTTAAAATTCAGAGATCTCTCAATTATCTAGGAATATTTCGAATTACTCAATACAGAAACTAGAAGCTCCTTTATCTTTCATTCGAGAGTGTAACTTTATTTCCATTTAGAGAGAAGCAAAGTATCCATTATTCCATTAACACTTATATTGATTTGATAACAGACATTCCATTCATAGAAAATTAATAATTATTAAAAAATGCTAAGCTAATTTCGGGATAAATCACGTGTAAATACATGGAATAAAATAATAAAATGTGAATAAAACACAAATTTGCACTTCCATAATAACGTTGTTATTCCATAAATAGTGTGCGTGGCAAAGTCATTGATATGCTCGCTGATTTTTAAATTTTAAATTTTAAAATTGTTTCACATTCTATGAGGATACTCTTAGCATTTGTTTATACATTATTATTTCATTATCTTTACACAAGTAAATAATATTCAAATTAATTTTGTTTTAAAGAAAATGTACAAAAACAAATTTTCTGTTTCTGGGAATCGAACCAAAGTCTACTGATTGGGAGCTCGGTATCATAGCCTTCAGACCCACATCGTCGTTTGTTATAAATTGTTAAAGAATGGTGCAAATTAAGGTTTACTTCAATAATTGTTTTTGTTGTTGTTAAACGATTTTGTTGAAATTTGGGTGAAAGCAGTTTTAAATTACATTAAACAATAACAAATAAAACATAGTAGTGTTTAATTTGACATTATACATGATATGAAGATTTTGAATCAGGTGGAGATAGTTTCTTTTACAAATTCAATGTTTGTAAAGTTATGTATTTGTAAGGTATATAAAACATAAATTCGATTTCCGTAAGTTTCAATATAGCCTATTGTGATAATTTGGATAAATAGAAATTTTACTTACCATCCATTGCATTTTCCTTTGACAAATCTAAATTCATATGGGTAGCAGTGGCGCTATCTGCAGAGGTAACTTCATTCATGATTTCTGTTTTTATGTTCACAGTTGGTACTACAGATGGTAAGGTAACTTGCTGTGGTGCTGATATGGTAATTGTGTGTTGAGTTTGTTGTTGAAGCTGATGCATTTGGTTCTGATTCTGATTAACTTGAGAAATTGTAGCAGTTTGTGTTTGAGTAGGTTGAATTTGGCCTATTATAGCACCTGATTGAGATACCATTTGTGTGAGCTGCTGAATACAATAAATATGTTGAAATAAATAGGATTCTGGTTATTTTGTGTTAATAATAAAACAAAAATGGATGATTGATGGTTAATTATTGGTTAATGTTCATAAGTATGGGAGATCTTTCTTTACCTGTTGAATTTGCTGCATGTTCATCGGCATGGTTTGTTGTGTAACAGCTAAATTGGATTGCATTGGTAATCCTTGCTGGATGGTACCTGGTATAGGTTGTTGCATTGTTTGTTGTACTTGCTGCGCTCCTGCTTGGGACATCGATACGACTGGCATGATAGGTCTGTCACCAGCCATTTGGATTTGCTGCTGAGGAATTCCTTGAATAGTTTGAACTGCTGAAAAGTATAGTTGTTCTGTAATTTCGGTTATGATAATTTTGAGGATGAACTAAAAAGATTTAATATACCTTTAAACGCAAATATAAATGCAGGTAGTTGAACTAATAATACCGTTGATGACATCATAGAGCAGTTGTATTCGATACATACATAAATTCACAAGAAAAGTACCGATCAACGCCAAACATGACTCTCTTCACAGTTATCAGAGAGATATTGAATCTAATTTAATACTTACGAGTAGTACAAGAAAGCTAGGAGTTAACGCGAGTATAGGCGGCCCTATTTCTAAATTAAGTGAGATTTCCCAGATCGAAGAATTCAGACGATTCCAATAATTTTAATATTTGATTCGAACAATCATAAAGCGCTCGATATTTATAGCACAATAAATGTATCACTCGCCAATACAAATGTGCTTCGCCCTACCATCTAGTTTTATATTTCCTAGCACGTTCACATTTTGTTTGAATAGATTCAAATATGATTATCAACTTATGCATCATATGTTTCGTAAAATATAAAGCAATCGAAATTGAGATTTCACCGGTTTTGCACTTTTCTTTTCCTACACCCCTCAGTGAACTGAATCACCTGTTTTTAGAAAAGGTTAAGTCCACTCATATGGGGTAGATGTAAACTTGCTACGAAACTAAATAACGGAATAAGATACTCGTAAAATCTTCGACGAAAACTTATGAGAACATCAAAATATACAAGATTATCTCTAAAGTAGCCTAACCGGGGCGAAGCGAATATTCGAATACAAGAAGGTTGGGAATGCTATCACCTGACCCATTTGGCTGACGTCTTTTGCATGGGAGTGAACAAATCTGATATTCATGAATTGCTAGAGCTTTAATAAAGGCTTCTCCATCTGATACAGACAGGTATTTACCAGTGGCGGCTCCTCGAAGGAGGCTAAGAAGGCTCAGCCTCCTCACAAATTTATCTTGTTGATCATTCTTCATATTATTTCCTGTTTCTCTAATAATTTTTTAAATTTTACAATTAATTCCCCGTTCTCAGTAGTTATTTTTAATCTGGCAACAGTGCCCTGAGGCTAGACTCTATATATCTCAAACGCTGAGCATGTGTTGTTCAACACAGTTGCCGTTTTTCCGACCAGTCAATCGCCAAATAGCGTGAAACAGCGAAAACGGCAACCTCCTCTGGAGGCTAGCCTGCCGCCCGCCTTTAAGTTCAGTACGAGTACAGTCGGTGTGGTACGGAATACGGCACATGCGTGTTGCGTCAGTGCTTGTTTTGTTTTATGCGGGTATAATGGTTGAGTGACACCACGCGAAATAAGGTTAGATTAGAATTCGTCTGTTCGGTAAATTATTAATTGTAAAAATGGACAACTAGTGGAAAGATTTTTAGGGTTCTACGATGTTAGTTCGGGAAGAACAGCGGTCAATTTATTGAATTTTTTAATGGAAACATTTCAACGATTCGACTTTGCGAATAAATCAGACTTACGACGGCATCTGTAATGGCGGGACATTTAAACGGTCTCCAAACAAACGAACGTAAGTTTTAAATAACATAGTAGGAAACAGAATTCCCTGTAATGCTCGAACTCGATGGAATTTTACATCACGTGCAATGTTTACCATCCATAAAAATAAAGACAAATTAATTGAAACATGATTTTACATTAAACAGTGATGACTTTTCAACATATCAGGTTTCATTAAATGCTGCTGTTGGTTTAAAATCTTATTTAGAAAATGAAGAATTTTTGTTTTTTCTTGATACTTTTAAATTAATATTTGAACAAACTGATCTTATTTTTCACATTTTACAACATAAATTCACTAATATAATTTATTCAAGAGATCGTTTAAAACATCTCATTGATAAAAGTTTCCGTTATACAGAATTTAATTTTAATATTTTATTTGGAAATTATTCAACTGATGAGGCTTCTCCCGTGAAAAGGAGGAAAACATATAATTTGGTAGACAAGAAACTACATTATAAACAACTTTTTTATGAAATTGTAGATACTATTAAACGTCAAATATTGAGATTCGATTTTGAATTGAAGTTTGTCGATTTGACGAATAGAAGATTTTTCAAAAGAGTTTCTCAATACACTTTCTGATAATTTAGTTCTAAAATATAATTTTTTTGATAAAATAGCGCTGCACAATGAATTATGCGTTGTATACTGGGATAAAGATATTTTAGGCCAGTACGACAGTCACGCCGATATGATAAAATATATGATAGATAATGATTTGCAACAAGTCTTACCTCAGTTTTATGAACTACTTTGTTTGACAGTCACCATTCCTGTCACGTCGGCATCGGTTGAGAGATCATTTTCTACTCTCAAACGAATTAAAACATACATGCGAAATACAATGGGCCAAAATCGTTTATACAATGTTAGTTTAATATCTATTGAAAAAGATTTAGTAAAACACTTAAAACATAATGATACATTTTATGATAATGTTATTGATCATTTTTCGCAAATTTAAGACCGTAGAATTTCGTTAATATATAAAAAAGTTGATAAAATTAATAAAAAAAAACAAAATATGAAAAATTCCAAAAAAAGATAAAAAATTAAAACAAAAAAAATAAAAAACAATAAAAGAATGAAAAAAATTTGTGGGCAAGAGAAACTCTATACCTCCACGTTGGTTCTTGCTGGGTAACAATTAATTTTGTCACTGAAGTAGCTGATACGGTCGCTGCGCGAAGGTTAAATTAATTGACTGAATATAGTATATTTTTACAAAAACGTTTTATGTCCAGCCTCCTCTCTCAAAAAGTTCACGAGCCGCCACTGGTATTTACTGGAAAGATCTGAACATATTCCAAAAAATAGCCATAGGAAATACGAAAATGTATTCCATGTGGCAAAATCAGCGGTGAAGACATTGAAATTCTTACGGATAGCAGAGCTGCAGGAACAAGATCACCTCCAAAGTATCATTAGAAAGCAGCAACACACTAAGTCAAGCAGAAAACACTAACAATATTGAAATGTATTGGTTAAAGGGACACGACATAAGAGTAGGCAATTACAAGGCAGACGAGCTGGCTGGCGAGGGATCCGCCTTGGGAAATTCCGAGGCAAGAGTAATTATCCCACCATCAAATGACGTAATGCCAGGCTACAGAGAACCAAGGAAAAGAACGCACCTTGGCAAAAACGAAATATTACTTGAGACTGTCTACTGGGGAGAACCTGCGACTACTTACAAGAAGCTTTACGGGACAGTGGGACACTGTCAATTATGGAAATACATGCACACTATGGGTCTACTGGATGATCCGCTGTGTAGGGTATGCGAAGAAGAGGACGTGACGGCGGAGCACGCGCTGAGCACCTGTCCAGTCATCGCCAACATCGGAGAGTTCATGTTGGCTCATCATGGACAGCATTAGGAAGATTCCTTCTAATGCTGGGCTTTTGTTCATGCAACACGAGTGGCTGCTCAACTAGAAACACACTGGAGGACTGTCCTGTAAGAAGAGAGTAAAATGGTCCTAATGAGAATCAAGTACCGTAACCAATAGGTCACCCTCCTAACTCAATCCAGAATCAGTTGACGTAGCTGGTACTTTGGGAGTTCAGTGTAAGCTCTCTTCTGTAATCGCTCGCTACGGTTTCAGTTACACTTGCAATATGCCTATTTGACCTAGTTGGAGACGACGTGATTGTGAAATCGGGTTGCACGACTTGGTGGTAAGACTCGAATCTTAATCTATGATTATAAAAAATATTTTTGGGAGCATTGTAACAGTCAAGAAAAATGCGTGTATTTCAAACAGAAAAAACGTTCTGCCATTGACATACCAAAATTTGGGCTTTGTCCGACATCCGCCTTGAAAATACCATCGACATGATAAATTTGTTTCAGAGTGGGCTTTATATCATAGAGTTATTAGCTCCAATTACACATTGGTTTCAATAATTGAATATATTGCTTATTCTTCAATATTCAACTTTACTATTTCAATTTCAATAAAACTGTTGGGAGAGGAACGAAGTTTTAACTAAAGCCTTAGCGTTAAAATTCAGAGATCTCTCAATTATGTAGGAATACCTCGAATTACTCAATATAGAAACATGAAGCTCCTTTATCTTTCATTCGAGAGTGTAACTTTATTTCCATTTAAAGGGAAGCAAGGTATCCATTATTCCATTAACACTTATTATTTATTTCATTATCTTTGCATAACTAAATAATATTCGAATTAATAATGTTTTAAAGAAAATGTACAAAAACAAATTTTCCGTTTCTGGGAATCAGAGCCCGGTATCATAGGCTTTAGACCCACATCGTCCTTTGTTATAAACTGTTATAGAAGGGTGTAAATTCAAGTTTACTTTAATAATTGTTTTTGTTGTTGTTATTGAACGATTTTGTTGAAATTTGGGTGAAAGCAGTTTTAAATTACATTAAATTTACTGTAAAAGTTTAGAATCGATTCCATGTATACTTTCTGAGTTATGACTTTTTTAAAGTTTCAACCCTTCAAAAATTGAATATCACCATTTTTGTTAAAATTTGAATGTGATAGGGCCTTTCGTTTTTGAGTTATCGTTTAGATAAGCTACGTATAGTGAGGAAAGTAAAAATAGTTGTGATTAGAAAAATGTTATTGATAATTATTTAACCTAGCAATCCATGTCCAAACTTGGTTAGTGATAATAAAATGGCTCAGGCAGTTGATAATGAATTGTGTGTGATTTTTCATACCTAAAATGGTGTCACCCAGGACAGACAACCCCCCTCTTCCTCCTAGCTACGCTACTGGGTCTATTATGACATTTTTGTGCCATTAATCCATCTAAGCGGTGGGTTAAAATCAACAGTAAAGGTTTTGACCCTGTTAACCTCGCCTTTTAGAAAGGAAAACGTTTTTCACAAGTATTAGCATACCTATATTTGTTTTATTCTTTTAAATATTACAAAGTAGGTTCACAGTTTCAACAGAAATACCACAACATACATAAACAGTTTTACGGATAACTATATATGAGATTCTTGTGAGTCTTCCTGTTCAAGATAGACAAGTAAAAGACTATCAAATATAAATATCACCTGTCCATGTGCAATGCGCTCACTTCCCTAGTAAAAGATTAGGCAGAATGAACTATCTCTTTTAAAAATTAATTCATTTCATTATAATAATTAAATTTAATCCAAGTCGCCATGCCTTGCATGATGAATGGAAATGTAAGACAGTTGTCTTACATTCATAGTAGTTTGCTAGAAATGTCAGTGTACGTGTGAACATGGAGCGTTGGTCAAATATTCAACGTTGTTTTGTGGTTGAACGCGCGTTATTAATCGCGCCCATCCTATTCCCATATTTGTCTAACATGTTATTAAATCTCAATACCGGTCTCGCAACTCAACCTGTAGGTAAAACGTGACGTTGCTCTAGTAAAATGTTAACGTTTGGGAAAACTTTAACTGCAGTAAAATATTTGGATCCCCAAGCCCGAACATGTAGGCTCCTGCACTAATACGCCACTACACTCCCAATTATTAAGGGTTGGTAACTCATTTTGAGGGTATCACTGCGTGATGAACAATTATTGTTTTTTAAGTGTGAATTTGTGTTTTATTCCTTAATTTTCATGATTGATCTATATTTCTAGAAGCGAATGGTCACTATGTATAATGGAATATTTACTCACTCATCATTGGTTTTGGCTGTATGTGTTGCTGGTTTTGTTGTTGTTGCTGCTGCTGTTGTTGCTGCTGCTGCTGCTGTTGCTGTAGGAGCAAATGTTGTTGAACCTGTTGTACTTGTTGATGAAGTGCTTGTTGTTGCATTAGCACCGACTGGTTTTGTTGATTTTGTTGGTTTTTGTTCTGATTCGCGATCTGTTGCGTTGTTGTCATTGGTGAACCGTGAGTCATCGTGGCCATTCCAGTTGATGTATTCATTACTAACATTCTGATAAGAAAAACAAAAATTAGAATCCAAGTTTCATCCACAATTCGCATGATTTTTTGTATACAATGATTAAATGTATTATTGTAGGAAGAGGAACGAAGTTTCAACTTTAACCTTAGCGCTGAAAGCTCAGAGATCTCTCATAATAATCTAGGAATATTCAAAATACTCGATACAAAATCAAAAGTTTCTGCATCTTTCATTCAAATGGTGTGACTTTATTCTGGTTAAAGCAGAATAGAGCGACCATTATTCCATTGAAAAATTAAGTTGCACAGAAAAACGAAAAATGTGGAATACATTTCATCACGAATGTGTTAATAGAACAGCAACATAATATTATTGAAAAAATGTGAATCCACATTTTTCGGACATATAAAGGTAACTTGCGGCCTACTAACTGGTGTTGTTGGATATTGTTGTACGGCTTTATCTGAGTTTGATTGGCTGCGTCAGCTTTGGGCGCGGGAGATCTGATTTGTGGTGCTTTTGTTCGCATCTTGGCTCCTGGCTTGCCTCCCATGGATGCCTAGAAAAGAATACAAGCAATGTAGAACAAAGTTTTTCTGTCAGATTTCTGACAAAAGTTCCATAACAGAAATTTCTAATAAATTACCTAGTGAACTGTAAATAACTATAGAGTGCCATAAAAGAGAATGCAAACACTGAAGTATCATGTGAATTGTATGTAGACCATAGAAGCACAGTATATAAATATATCTGAAGACCCAAGTTCCCAATAGCTTCGCCATCGTGTAAATACTTCTTTCAATCATATCTAAAATAAGTATTTTTCAATGTTTCTCGTGGCTGAGAAACATTCTCCTTGAAACACACCAACCCATCCTCTAAGGAATAGTTTAATAAAACCTCTCAGTATGCAAGCGATATATTTATAACAAAAATTAATATTATGATTTCTTTTTTCGTTATATTCCCCACCTTTCCAAGTAATATGATTTACCCTGATCGTGGCGTTAGTACATTATGACGTGTAGGGTACAAGAAAAAACATACTTTTGGAGTAAAAATAGTCGTTTAAAGAATGACACTTACGGTAGTCTGAGCCCCTATTGTTTGAGTAGAAACAGAGGTAGGTCTGATATTTGCTGCGTTCGATGGCAAAATATTCAAAGGTCTCGATGTTGGTTGTTTGGGCTGGATATTTTCGTTAGCCGTCCTAGGTTTATTTATTTGTTGCACAGTTCCTTGTGTTGCAATGGCAGCTGTAAAAGAATACTACTTGATAAAATTGAATCGGAAACTGAGAAAATGAATATTATCATACTATATTTTACTCATGGCACTGGTATCAAGTTTATTCCACGAATATTTTTTGAGAAATCTCACTCATTTGAACCTATACCTGTAGGAGAAAATTTCTTTGAACATAGGGCTTCTCAGATTTGAGGTTACATTGGCGGAAACTGCTATGCTTTGAAACAATGCTCGTCAGAAAATTGTAAAATTTTTTCAAGAAAAACGAATTTCTGCATAACAGATTAAGAATTTCTTCGGAAACCTTTTTTTAATAGGGTGAAATAGCATTTTATTTATTGTATCGGAATAAGGGAGTTGTAAAAAAGAAATAATCACTCTTATCCACTAAGAATACTGTTAAAGTACGGAGCACCTTTAGGCTACCAAGTAACCATCATCAGAGTAAACTAAATTAGAAATCAAAATGTGTCTGTTTAAATACTATTTGGGAATAATAATGTAACAAGGGGTTACCCTCAACTGGAGATAAATCGGAATTTAATAAATTATTTTTTTTCGTTTATACGTTTCCATACCTTCTGAATTATCTAGATATTTGTCCGGACTGTGCGATTTGTGATAAACTTTCTTGAGAAATGATGTGACCTGTATTTAAAATATTTTCGGCTGAAGCTGATTTTTCACCATTATTTTTCTTTATATGTGCAAAATTTTCTTTATAACCAGTTAAGAGTTGGAAACTTTATCAAAGGGGCTGCCTAAACGGTTGTTATTACATACAGTATCGGAAACAATTCTTCTGGGGTATAGACAGAAATCTACCCGTGCAACAAGGAACGCAATGATATGATAATACCACACAAACAAGAGAGACGCACTGCTGTGCGCCCCTCCTCTTACCCCACCCGAGGCGTACACAGCGACTCGCACATTCTCCCGGCTGGTGCTGGTATTATACTGACGTCCTACGTCCTGAGCTGACCGTCCTGGAATTGTAAAATTTTATAACGCTATTCGACTAGTTGATTACGTTCCAATTTTGTTTAGAAATTAGATTATTGATCAAAGATTTGTCGTAACCATTGTCGGACGCTATTTGCTGGAGTTTCTCAACTTGGTACAACTGAATCTGCAAGTATACTTATTTGTTTGAGTGGGTTTTCCCGTATATGTTGAATTCCAAGTGATTACCATCTTTTATAATGTTAATATCAAGGAAAGGAAGCTGCTTATCTATTTCTATTTCGACAGTGAATTTCAGTTATTAAGTGTGTTCAAAAAGTCATGTAAATCAAAATCTTTACTTACAGTCGCTAAAATATCATCAACAGATCTATACCAAACTTTTGGACACTGATTTAATTTTGGTTTTAAGGAGGTTACCAGTTAGCTTAGAAAATATTCGCCAAAAAAGGAAAAGAATGTATTGTCCAGTGCACATCCGCTGGTTTATAGTAGTTTCTGATAAAAGAGAAATAATTTTGCTCCATACAAAAAGACTTAAGGATCGCGTATTCTGTGCAGTTTGTATCGGGGATATTGATATTTGAAAGCCATAGCTTCAGAATGTTCATAGACTCAGGGATTGGGGTATTTATAAATCGTGAAACAACATCAAATGGAACGAGGGTATCACCAGCTTCAAGTTTGAAATCTTTTAGTTTTGCAATTAGTTTCAGAAAATTTTTCACAGACAAACTTGGTGCGGCTTGGAAGTTGCTAAAGTCCTCAACTAAGCATTTTGTTCTGTTATACGTGGGATAATTAATGTTCGAAATGATTGGTCTCATGGAATAAACTTTCCGATTTCGTCAAATTCGGGATTTACAAAATCGATTGTGACTCGTGTTTAGAATGCCAAGTGGGTCAAACGAACATTTTAACTCGGTATAAAGAACATTTTGTCCATATAAAGAAAAATAATGGTGAAAAATCAGCTTTAGCCAAAGATATTTTGAATACACGTCACACCATTTCTCGAAAAGTTCACTTTTAAAACACAGTACGGACAAATATCGACATAATTTAGAGGGGATGGAAATTTCTTAACTCAAAACTTTGACAGGATTTTTAGTGGATAAGAGTGATTATTTCTTATTTATAGCGATATAAATGAGCTCGAAATGATAATTTTTATCCTGTTTTTTTTAGTTATTGGTAGTATCGTACTTTGATTTCGATATTATTTTGTTTCGATCGATATGCAAAAGTGTGAGCAAGAGTACCTACATTGCAGAGATGAAATGGCCTAAGTGAAAAGAAAATGGGATTCGAAATCAAATGGGATGAAAATGTCAGTCAGAGTAGACGCATAACAAAGACCATACTTTCATGTTCGGAACGAAACGGTTGTGTTTAATTCCGTTTCAAATATCTCAGAATACAGAGACAGAAATGCAATAAAACTTTATACACACATTGGTAGAACTATAAAATTTATTCTTGTGCTCCTGAAACACGCGTCCAATTAATTGCAAGCCTATAAATTTGTACGCAATTTTATCAATATAGTATCAGGTTTCTAAAAAGTGAACCGGAAGTTTTGAAATACATAAATTTCTAATAATTTCGCAACAGTTTCAGTTCAACCTTAAAATAAACTTACGATTTTGCTGCGTTTGTATAGTAGCTGCTTGTGGGCTTTGTTGAATGTAAATTCCCGGACCTGGCGTACCATCTGCTTGGGTTCCTCTTATGAATATAGGATTCTGTGCGAGGAGAGCTTGAGGCTGTAAACCATTCGTGGTCCAAACTTGTGGAATTCCATTTGTGAACTGCCAAGGAGAAAATTGCATAGGCTGACCACCAGGCTGTAAATTAAGACATATTTCATTAGTTTTTTGTATTTATATTTTGTAACTTGCGTCTTACCTGTATGGGGCTGATGATTTGGGCAGTGGGCTGAGAACCAATCATGGCTTGAGACACTTGAACACACTGTCCTTGCTGTTGCTGATTTTGACCAACTGCGGTACTGGTTGCAACTTTTTGCATCACTTTCTGGCCTCCCATAACCTAAGAGCATGATGGTTCTCAAAATGGATTCAAAAAATGGTTTACACTACAGTTGTCCAAAACAATCCTCGAAGAGAGTTTGAACTTGTGATGCGAATTAGTTATAACAAGGGAATCTTCAATAGAAAATGTTTTTGATAAATTTTAGATTTAATTTGATCTTACAACAAGTTCAGAGGTGTTATATCTGGATATTGCCAGCTCAAGCAATTCCATTTTTCTTTTACAGTCGAAACTGTTGAACAATGAAACAAATTTCAGCATGTTGGGCGTTTTTAAATCATTAATGTTCCAATAAATAATCGAATATGCTAAAACACTCACCAGAGTCTGTTGATTTTGAGATGTTGGAATTGCTGGAATGGTTGCATATCCAGGAAATGTGGCTGCAAATAAATTTGGAAGATAAAGTTTGCCATAAGACTATATAATTGATTATTCTTACCTGTTTGACCTCCTTGAATGACCTGTTTCCCTTGAGCGGTTGTAAGCATGTGTGAAGCTAACTGATTTCCTTGATACGGTTTTGCAATTACCTGAAACGTCATTAACCTATGATTCATGGTCATTATGGTACAGGGTGAGTTATTAGTTTGGAATGGTCCGATATCTCCTTTGATCGTAGGAAATTCGAAATAATTTATACTTATTTTAATCACTTTTAGTCCTTGAAAATGGAAAATACAAGAATGAAAGTACAATTAGAATTTATAGATTTTAAAATCAAAGGCACTGATTGATTCGAATCACGGAAAATATCGAAAAGCCGCTCTAATAAGTAATACACTCACCCTGTATATTGCTTCGGTGTTTTCAGTTGATGCTTTTTGCATCTCGATTTGGTAATTGTTGGTACTGAAAGTTAAGTATTTCTCGTTATTGTGTACCTGAATTTGCTGTGGATTAATGCCGGTATGTAAGGCAATATTGCTGGGCATAAGCAATTGTCCTTGTGTGTTGTAGAGCTGCGGGAGATACGTGGGATTTTGTATCGGCTGTTGGATAACTTGAACAGCTCTCCCGTGGCTCCAATCGGCACTGATTTGTTGCTGGTGCGTTTGACTGTGTTGTAGGGGAGACATAGTAGTAATGGAGGTGCTCCCCGATTGGGCGGTTGTAAGTACTTGGCCACCTTGAGTTTGGATCACTTGACCCTGAGGAGTGACTTGTTGGTGCATCGATACAGTATGCTGAGGAGGACCCATTGATGTCGCTTGTAATTGAGCCCCTTGAATGAAGAGAAACATGAGGTTCATGAGAGCAAAAGGATGTTGCTAATTTAAATTAAGATTCCCTCCTCTACTACGTTGACATGTACCCATTCTTTTAGCAAAATTTTTGATATTGCTTTCCCACGAATGCGGTTCTATTTTAGCAATTTCAGGTCCAAATTTCTTTTTCATCTTTGTATTCGTAGTAGGTTTGGTGACATCAACCCTTTCCTTGAAATAGTCCCAGAGAAAAATCTAATGTAATCATATGGCAAAATCTTCAATTGATCCATCTGACAGATAACCAAGCCAAGAAATTTGCTTTTGAGTGAAGTGATTATTTCACGCGTGTCAAGTTGTGAACACATGTGTTTCAATTTCATACTCTTGGTTTAATATAAAAAATTGGATTTTTTATTTGGTAATTATATACAATATTTCAAGTAATAGTAGTTTACGTAACAAGTCCCGAAAGTGGTCTTTTACTGGACGAGTGGGCAAATTGCAGGGCGAGCCGCAGGCGAGTCCTGCAAGCCTGCGAGTCCAGTAAAAGCACTTTTGGGACGTATTACGTACAATATTTTTTTTAAAACAGACATTGTTGTACCATAAACTTCATATTATTCAGTTTATATTTTTATAACAAGAACTCTTTATTAATTAACTTTTCAAAAATTTGGTATGTTTGTTCATATCGTATCCGGGACTTCGACGGTAATAAATCAAACGTTGCTTGGGTGGCCGCCTTAACAATTCATCTGGTATAATTTCATCTTCCATTAATTCACAATCATTTTGAATATCCATTTTATAATAAATGTCACGTTTTCAACTAAACGTCAAAATATGTCAAGTTATTTTATAGTTTTAAATAATACAAAACTCGGTTACTATAGAAACCAATTGACCGCTATCTTAGACTAACTATTTTATTATTTTTTTCATTAGATAGGCCGGAAAGTAAATAAAAATGAGTCCGGTAAAAGCTTTTACAGGACTATCACAATAATTTTCTGGCTCGGTCCGACAAAATGAGATTTTCTGACCTAAAAATAAACCGGAAAGTACTAATTTCTGGCCGGTTTTAAAAAAAAGAATTTAGAAATATCAATTTAATTACAATTGCCCCGCAAAAATTCATGTCTTATATTATAAATTCACCGGTCTTGATTTGACAAAAAAAAACAATGTTTTAATTGTCATACGTTTACTAATCGCGTTACAACTCTGCAAAAAAGCTCCTGGACCTTAATTACTAGGGCAAAAAAACTCAATAATTTAAGTGAATTAGAATTATAGTTCCAGATAGCTGTTTCACGCTTCTCATAGAACTTGCTCGTTCCACTGAGAAGCTCTATGAGAAGAGTGAAAACGCTGTCTGGATCTATAAATGTGTGACGTTACTGAACGATCTGGACCAGAGATACCTTATTATTGAAGCTCAATAATTGATAGCGTCTTTTTCAAATTATGGGAAATTTGCTTGAACAGGGAAATGCAATTGTCGGTTCTAAATAATGTCTGCAAACATTATTTAATTCAATGAGCTCTTACCTGATGCATTTACTGTAACTTGTTGTAAGTGTGGACTTTGGGAGGGAACTAACGCTTGCTCTTGTTGGAGAGCTACTTGTTGCATTTGTTGCTGTTGGACAGCTGCTTGTGCCTGGGCTTGAGCCTGTGCTTGGGCTTGTGCTTGAGCATTTTCCACAATCTGGAAACAATACATTAACATTGAAAATAAAGAACAATTTATTCCCTCAACACCAAGTTATGAAGTTGACGATTCTGAATAAAACTATACAAAGTTCAATTACATATTGTCCATTTTATAAACTATATCGGATTCACTTATACCAATTAATTATAAAATAGGAATATTCCAACTCGGTATAAAGAACATGTTGCCCATATAAAGAAAAATAATGGAAAAAAATCAGCCTTGGCATAACATATTTTAAATAGGTCACACCACTTCTCAAGAAAATGTATCACTGTTGCATGTCTTGGGATCACAGGGGCTATGAAATCTACGCCTACTGCAGCAATGGAGACACTACTGGAATTGCCTCCCCTCCACTTGGTGGTCCAGGGCAGGGAGAGGCAAGGCTTGGTGCCTTCACAATACAAAACACACTGGATAATGTTCACATTGAGCCAGAACACATGAGAATCGTAAAATCGTGACCAAGGACGTGTTAGGCATGAGAACAGATCACATTCCAAAACCATACTCTTTTGACAACACATTTGAAACACCACCAGATAGAACTGAATGGGAAAACACAAACCTGGTCACCATTTTGCAAGAAAAGATCTGGTACTGAAAAAGGTGCAGGTGCAAGAGTATACTGAAAAACCCCAAAGACTGGCTTCAGCTATTCATTGGGCAATCAAAGTTCCATTTTTCAAACAGAGGTGTATGCATTCTTTCAATGCGCGAAGGAAAACAATCAGAGGCATCGAAGATGAGCAGATCCATATATTGACCGATAGTCAGGCTGCACTTAAGGCAATGAGAAGTCAGGGAGTGACATCCCGACTGGTATGGACATGTAAAGAGGAGTTGGAAACACTAGCAGAATAGAACCGCGTTAAGCTGATCTGGGTACTGGGACATCAGGGAACTGCGGGCAATGAAAAGGCCGACGAACTTGCATGAAGAGGGTCGGAAAACGATCCAGATCCAGCATAAACTACAGCAGTACCAAAACGTAGAGCACGAAGATCTGTAAAAGACTGGATCCTGGAAAACCACAAATTAAATGCAGTGAAACAATACAGAGGTAAGATTTAATGGGGTAGCAGTCACCGGAGGCAACAGTTAGACTAAGGGGGGATGTTTTTAGTGAGTATGTCTGGAAAGGTCATTTTCACAGTAGACACAATGCTCATAACCTTCCCATAAAGGGTTTTCATCACCTCCGAAAAAAACAAACAATTGCAAAAACTCGCGATGACCGCCATTGTAGGTCTCAATGGATACTGATCACGATTAAGAAATTTTGGTGGTTTTTTACCTATTTATCTGCATAATATGTGAATTTCTCTGTTAATTTTACTTATTCAAATTTATTCTGATGGTACTAATTATTTGTATATCGCCCTTCTAGTGAGGTTGCAAGCTAATATTCAAAGAACTGTGTCTAATTCATTCGAAACAAAAAATGTTGATGCTTTCTAACTTTAAGCGAAACAGAATAAGAAATAAATCAACGTACAAATTTGTTTTAACGAATTCGAACCCTGCGCCGTTTAATTCTTACCTGTTGACTCTTAATATCACTCATATTGTTATGATTGATGTGCTGCTCGTTTTTTATCTCGTGCTGTACTCTGTCCAAGTTCAAAAGAGTATGCGCAATGTCATATTTACAATCGTCGGCTGTGATATCGTGTATACCCGCCTTTTGAGCTAGGGTCTCCAAACACTGCAACGAACGACTCCCTTGTTGGTTGTTGTCGCTCAGTTCTTGAGTTGATCCAGGTTCTTGACCGTTCTGATCTGCCTCGTTATTCAATTTTTCTAGTTTGATGTTCGTATTCGTATTTGTCGCGTCTTTGAGCGGCTGTTTCAGACGTAACTGATTGTCGGCTTGTTGGAGATTGTCGTAGTGTTGAGATCTGAAACAAGAGAACACTTAAAAATGTGACGTTTGTATTCGTACGAAGTAATTTGATTTATGGACACGATGCGACATACAAAGCTATAATTTTATATCAAAGTCGCCATAGTTATTGATGATGTTAATCATTGTATTGCGATGCTTCTGTTTGGATTTGACACTACAAATGATTAATTCCAATTACGGAGTATGCCGTGTGGAATAGGGATGGTTTTCTATCATTAGTAATGGCGGACTATGGGTGTTCACAGATAGATATCAAAAAACGAATAATTTCATCATTTTCTCCCAGCATTCTAGGCCATTACACTGATGATAACTGCCTTGACCAAATTGCTAAGTGTTTTATATTTTCAATGTAAGAGCATGATATGTTATTGTATTGGGATTATGAGAAAATTGGCTAATAAAATGAAATAAAACAATTTTTTGTCTAATATCCACAAGAGATTTTATTTTTCAATAAACACGACCGTTTTCGACTTTTACGTCATTAACAAGTCGAAACTGGTTGTGTTTATTGAAAAATAAAATTCCTTGTGGAAATTGGAAAAAAAATTGTTTTATTTCATTTTATTAAAATGGATTTCCATAAAATAAATAGTTCATCACTATTTCGGATCAAAATTAGCTAAGCCAGCTCATCATCGAATAGGAACATGTTCATCTACTGCAATTAAAATGCCCCCAAAAGGCATCCCATGTTCCGTGGACGAATTGTAAGAGTGAAATAATACTTACAATTAAGCAAAATTGCAAAGGGGTTTTGAACAATTTACATTGAACTCAAGCAACCGGAATCGCATGGTGTAGCGAATATGCGTTAGAGAATATTTTGGGTGCTTCGTTTTTTTAAAACATTTCTGCAGACTTATTTTCAGATTGTTTGAAGCTCTCCCAAAATGTATGCTATGTATATACTTTACGCGACACAAATAAATCTATTGTATTTTTACTCTTAAATCTTAAAACGATTTTTTTATGGAAACTACATATGTGAAAACTACGAAGTATAGTAGCCACATCAAAATAATAAAATAGGTTAGCTCATGCATCTCAAATTTCAAAACTACAAACGCCAGAAAAGTAGCAGCGGTCAGATTTATGTAATTGCCCAAAATGTTCAAGAAAATTTGAAATTTTAACATTTAAAAAAGTTATTTAAAGGGGAAATGCATATTAAGACTCAAAACTGCACCTATGAATAGTTTTTTATGACGCCAGAAAGTTACACCCACCACCACGTCACCCATTTTGACGAAATATCTGGAAAATGTCCCGTCGAACCAAGTTTTTTTTTTAATACTCGTCAAAGAGCTCGGAATGACTTGTGATATTCGTCAGATAGTTACCAAATGGAGATTTCCATCCATACACTGGCTGTTGGACTATTACGAACAGACAGATTTGGCAAGAATAATTAAATCCGATCTGATAATCCAGTAGAGTTCAATGCAACCAAGCCTCAAGCTTGTATTTTCTCCATAAAGGAGGATGCCACAACCCCTAAATGCCTATGGAGTCCTCAAAGACTCCACTCCAGCAGCTCTGTGATCTACAAAACACATATTTCAACTGTTCACACATTTGGAGTTCATCTCCCAAACATACGCTGAAGCTCTTAGATTTTTTTCAGAAGATAGCAGTTGCTCTTGTTGGTGATGCCACAACTTACGAATTCATTGACCCCTCAGAACATCGTAGAAAGGTGGGTGTATTTCCATGGTTGGTGCTCTTCGGAAATCTAGTCCGTTTTTCCGCCAAGGGCATTTCCAGGTAAGCTGATTCGTCAGGCTCAGCCTGACCACCCCTTCACTTTCAGGTTCGCAACCTGCTAAAGTGAAAGTCTTTGCCTAGTGAGATCTTTCCTGATACTAATAACCTGGAAACTTTCAAGAACATTTCCAATGCCTGCCTCATCTCACAACATTCCTAGCACACCCAATGTTCCATGAAATTAAGGTTTTGTTATCATGTGGAAATTTTAGGTCCATAGACGAGAAAACAGATGAAATTCCATAGCATTCAAATATCGTTTCAAGTGTATTTTCCTAGTCTAATTGATTTTCCGAAACAACCCCATACGATATTTTGGAATATTTTTAATTGCAACTAAATTTAGCATGGTTTCGAGTTACTGTTATTAAAATAAATATCAGCCTGTATAGAGATACTTGTTTTAAGAACTTTTCCCCTGCTTCCTCTAATTATAATTGTTATCGGAATTGATGTCGAATCGTTAAAAAAGTTTTCCAGATTTCCTGAAACTTTTACAATATAAAATTAACTGGATTTATTTCTCCCTCGGCAGCTATTTCTTGAAAAGAAATAATCTTATTATACAACGCTCTGCCACCAAATATTGTCTGACCGAGAAATTTCCGAATAACTTCATTCCCGAAATTCAATTTTCGTATTTTATAATAATAACTCTAAGTCTGTAAATCATAGAACAGATTTTCAGTCGTTAAGTTAGATTTATACTAATTTAATTAATTATAACCCTTGCAAATTCCTACATGCGTATTTATAATGTTAAAAGTATATTTTAGTTAGTTTCGATCATTCGTGTTTCTGTTCGTTGCGGCGCGTGGGCATTTTTAATTGAAATTGGTGTCATAAGGACTCTTTGTGCTGATACAATTATTTTAAGAAATCCCGCTTTAGACATAATACGTCTTCTGATGATGGTCGTGAGACCGAAACGTAAGTAAAGACGAAAATAATAAGCATATGTGTAGTGTGACCAATTTCACGAGAATTTATATATTATAAATAAAATATACTTTTGGACATTTGGACTCAATAATCAGCCCTAAGATGAGAACTGTCAATAATTCTTCTCTACCTCGACAGATGAATAAGAGAAACACAAGATGTATGAAGTAGAACACAAAAAAATTTAATCAAAGTTGCTTAGAGTTGACAATCGTTCCAACGTGTTGGGTTTATTAGAACTCTCGGGCAACTCTGGTTTCCATCATCTTGCAGCCAGACGCGCCGTATATAGTTATGAAACATGAAAAGTTGTACTGAATCAAAATATCTCATATTTTTAAATAAAACGTTACGTACTAGGGCATTAAAATGTTATTAACATTAATAAACGAATTATTTTTCAAATAACTATTTCAGCATACAGAATCTTTTCAAATCGTATCGTCATAGTCGATAAAAAATTCAGTTAGGAATGAAGTTGAACCTAAAAAATTATCGCAAGTGTATCACTCTTATGTGCAATTTTTGAATAGTGTTAATACACCTTTGAATTAATTATTTAATTTTAATGTGATAAACGCGGTCATCATGATCGTTTTTTTCTTTCAAAACGAGGTCCAAAATGTAAAATTAGCAGTGTAAAAATATAACTTTGATGTATACGCAGAAAACTAACTAAACTGTTACAAAATAATTGTTTTCAAATACCTTTATATTAGTTATATTTATATATATATATAGCTCTTTAATTTTATGTTCTGATCTCGGCTTTATGATGGAAAACTACAATATTAATGTTAGGCTGTTATTGACTATTCAAATTTTATTCACAAATATTAAAGGTTTATTGTTTTCAGGTTATTTCGCAAAGGCAAATTCTTAAAATATAGGGAAAAGACATGATAAACTTTTACGTGGAGATGGCCATGTTACTCTTAATGTCCGATGTTTCTTTTTGTTGGAATTGTCATCAATCCGATCAAACATACATATCTCGATTTCTTTAACATGTCAGAGCTTTAAACCATTTCAGATCAAAACAAATTAAAATTACTAGAGGGTGAATATGTTTTCAGAATACGAAACTTTGTTAGGAGTTCGCCTCCCAAACATACACTGAAGCTCTTGGATTATATACAGAAAAGAGCTATTCGTTTGATTGATGTCACAGTTCATTGACATTTCTAGAACATCGTAGTAAGGTGGGAGATCTCTCCCTTTTCTATAGATATTTCCATGGTCGGTGTTCATCAGAAATCTCGTCTGTTATTCCACCACGAGAGATCTGGCGAACTTCTTACCAGACTATTCTTTTATCGAACAGCGAAGTTATGGAACTCTTTACCTAGTGAGGTCTTTCCCCATGCATATAACCTTCAAACATTCATAAAAATACAAATGCCTATGTCCTCCCTACATTCCACTGCTGGCTCACACGATGTTCTTCGAACATTATAAGTTTCCCTATCGTGTAGTCAAAGTATTAAAAAAAATGTGATTATTATTAATCGAAATAAGTAAATAATTATTGAAAGAACCGATAAAAGAAATGTAAACATTAATTAAATTGTATAATATGTGTTCAAGAATTCTCTAATTGATAAATTAATGAAATCCTATTTATAATACAACATTTGTCACAACGACCGATATCCCATGTACCTTCCAATCTAAGGAAAGGTTTTTCAACAATTTCCGTTTAGTTAATCCTGTGAATTGGCACTTAATTGGAAAAATAATCTAAAATTGAATCAGAGAATGTCTCACGCTTAATTAGTTTAAAATGCTCCAAGAATACCTGATGTAATGAGCAAAGTATATAATAATTTTTAGAACTCAAACTTCTTTTATGTGGATGTACTTCAAACGTAATACGGATGTTCTCGAGTTACAATATGGGTACGAAGGAGGAAATTACCGCAGTTCCCTTCTTGTACGATACTTGAATTTGAATAACCGAACCTAACCATATTATATTGTCAGCCAGATAGAGAATTTAAAACTTCAGCTGTGGCAAGATCTACATCAAACGTTTTTAATCCGAATCGATGTTTTCAACGAATATATTGACATATCTAACCAATCAATCTCATCCGGTGCAATTTTGATAAAACATTTAATTCGGCTCGAAGGACCAACATATTTCTAAATGATAACTATATCCATCCAGGTGTCATTATTACTAATGTGTTTAATTACTAAGAAACAACATTAATGATATAATCTACATAAACAAGTCAATTCTACTAATATGTTCTAACATAGTTACTAGCTCTTCCCTTGCTGATATCTCGACGGACATTTACTCACAATGAATATTGGATATATTCATGAATTGAGAGAACTATTACAAATATTGAACAAGTCCAAATTAACTTATTCACAGCAATTATTGTTGAGCTATGGGATCATGTAATATAATATATATTTATTTTTTACTATTTCACCCTTTATTTATAATGTTCTCGCTGATGTTAAAATTAAAACACTTGTATCTTACTAAAACAACAAAATAATAGGTACTTACTTCTGTGGTATCATGAAAGTAAGATTGATTGTGTCAATGATTTTGACAGTTTACCTGACAGCACCAAAATATAATAATATTTTATAATTAATGTTGAAAGGTAACAATAAGGAACAAAGTATAAGACATGTATGAACATCGTGAACATCGCGTATGAACGCGAAATGCAGTTTTTTCCATGTTTACAAAAATCTTCAAAGTTGCCTGCTTTCGACTGGGGTCAAAACAGAACTGAATGACATATCAGTCTGAAAATTTCAATGCGTTTTAGTTAAAGATGGTGCATCACAAATGTCACATGAGATGTTCGATTATGGCGTCATCTGTTCAATAGTTCAGGGACTTTTCACCATGCCTTCGTAGGTAAACACATAACGCTGCTGACTTTACAAGAAGAATTAGGTGGATCCAATTTACTTAAAGGCCAATGAGACGAACTGTTGAGTATGCGTCTATGAATGTTGCTCGCGCTCGATGTATGTCCACGAGGAATGGGTCTGATCAACAAGTGGTGATTGCCCTGACTACTTCGACAATTAAAGGCTTCCCAAACAATTACTCATATTCTTCTTTCACAATTTCATCAATTCTTACATGTGGAATTAAAAGATATACCCTAGGATACACTGTAAGTTATAATATAGTTTACACTATCACGAGTGGAAAAAGGGTGATTATATTATATTTGGATACATCATATAGTATCACAACGTAGTAAGTGACTAATAAGAGCATATGTTAGTGCTATAGACACAGTTCTTGATCCAATATCAATTGCATGAATTGGAATTATTTTGCCATCATTATAGTATCTCGCAAAAACATTGAGGTAATCAAATATCCAAGGAATATGTGTGTTGAAAAATAAGATTTTTAGTAGAATCTAAAACCGATAAGTTGACTTTATTTGGATTCAGATCATGGAATCCTAAAGTTCATATATACTTTAAATTCATTATTCATTTTCAATATTTATTACCTGTTACGATTTTGTTGATCGTCTGTGTTCCTTTACTGTCAATATAACCTCACTATTTCAGTAAATACCTCTCTTACTCAATGATAATAATGCAAGTATTTGCCTAAAAATATCATAATTTCAAATTCAACATTGAATAATACTCATGCAATAAAAAATTCATTACTGAAGTAGTGCTACTTACCATAAATATGGATTTGAATGATACTCAACTAGCTATGAATTCAACTTTTTGTTATAATAAAGCCAGAATTAACTGGAAAGAGAAACTAAAATGATCAAAGTAAATAAGAGCACAGCTAAACTGTCGAAATTACTAAACTGTCACTTCGAGACTGCGCGATACTCAAAAGTAGTTGGATTTGAATCCTACGGTTTCCACGTCTATCCTAACTTGATGCAGCTATTGAAGACATGAAATAAGCTAGTTGTCTGTTAGTTGCGTTAGGTAGTTTTAGAAAATATGATTGCATACGGATCATAATATTATACTGTTAAGTATAGGGTGAAGACTATCTAAGTTTTAAACAATTTGAGTTGTAATAAAATTTAGGTTTAAAACGGCACTAGTTTTAAGTTTCAATAGATACATAAAACACCGCTTTAAGCAAATTTTTATTTTTAATATGATGATACCCCATAATACGCCATAAACACAAAAGTTTGTTCCAAGACTAACAACAAAAAAGTGAAATAGGTCGTGTAAAAAATTTACCTATGTACTCCTTTATTCACAACACCAGGTATTTTATAGTAAGAGTTTTAATTAATTTTGCAAGAGTTTTAATTAATTAAATTAGTATAAATCTGACTTAATGATTGCACGTCTGTTCTATGATTTACACACTTGGTGGTGAAAGTAATGATTTGCACTTATGTTATTATTACATTAATGTTGGGTACTGTTATAAAACCGAAGCACGTACCTACGCGTCCTGTGTGGTTTCAAATAAAATGGGGTATACAAATGCAGCACTGCTCGAATCTAATAAGTTTAACTAACCCTGTACAATTCGTTCGCGAAACCAGTGGAACAAGCTTTAAAAATGAAAACCACCCTTACTCTCCAGGGCACAATATAATTGCATTGGACCTCTCTGGTTATGAATATCTTTAGCTTCGTCGATTGCCTATATATCGGTTTTGTTTCCACAATACTCCCAAATAATGAATATTTATAAGCATACATTATCGAACCCAATTGTAAATTGGCAGAAATGTATCCTAACACGTATATTGCCCAGTTGATCATAAATTCATTGGGTTAGAGCTCTTCTGTAAACAATTATAACATCGATTCATTATTATTATATCCTATAGAGTTTGACTAGGCTGTGAGTATTATATTCATCAAAACTGCATGAAGGTTGCAGTAAAAAAGAAGTTTGAACAATTTCGTAAGATAAGCGATTATCCCATAGATCTACGATCTACCTTAATAGACCTTTCTAGATTGCTTCCTAATAGAAAATAAATTCAACATAAACATTTGTGTATGTATTACGACTGTTTTTGTAGTTATAACTTTACAAATAATGATTATTTATATCATGGTCTGGAAACATAGCGCAAAAAGTAGCTGTATGATGAACTTCACATTTATCTAATGATTATATCTCAGTTTCAAATGATCAATGTATCATTTGTATCCGTCAAATGATATATAAGAAAGTGAATATTGCTTCACAATTTTGTTTTTAAAAATAATTGTACTCAAAATAACAATGAAAATCAAGAGCTACTTATTTTATCAAATTAAACAATTAAAATACAAATGAAAGTTTCACATGTTACAGTGTGAATGCCTTCACATAGCACTGCTCTACAGTTCCAGCTCCAGGAAGCTGGATATCCAATATTCTTATTTCTTATTTCATATAATAACATACAGTTACTTTTCATTATTTGGTAAACACTACAATTGTTTGTAAATTACTTTCAAGATTATTTGATGTAAGTTAAGAACCCAATTTTGTTTGCAACAGTTTATTATATAACAACGTCCCATAGTTTCAATAACATATCGTATCCTGTTGATTTTTCTGTAAGTAGAGAATCGTAAAACTCCAATAAAATCGGCCACGTCAATTTGCGTATTCCCACTACCTAGCATAATATTTGATTGTTTCAGTAATTGATCCTTATTATATAAATAGTAATAAAGACCAATTTAAAGTTTTAAAATACGAATTTAAATCTACTATAATTTGTTATTATCATTTTCTTTTTTTTGAAAAACTGTTTTTTTTTTGAGAGGGTAATTATTAGTTGAAGTAGAAACACTTTTTTATAGCTATAAGAATATTTCAGTTACGAGAAAAATAAAAATGAATCTCGTAGTTCAGAATTTATAATAATACATTTAACTATATATTGTATCAAGTATAGTTCAATAGCATAGAGTAAACAGATAAAAAAAAACTGTGACGTCGATGACGACACATTTAATGAAAATTAATACTGCTGATTCCCTTCAAAAAAGCCATGAGGATTTTCTGCAGCCCAAATGTGATTGTTAAGAAAAATTCTAATACAATCTCTTGAAAAAGTCGCCTCGTCAGTAAATAAAATATTTCAACTGTGGCGCTTGGCCAATAATATTAATCAGCCATTGAAAAAACCACATGTGATAAAAAAATTTGATTCAGTAACGCCGCATTTAAGAAACAAAGAACAGGCCACTAGATCTTACGGCAAAATATCCTCGCGTTAACAGCTCATCTTTTTAATAATGCATTACTATACCTTTATTTTTTTCTCGTACATCTTTCACTTTCCGAAAAACTTGTAGAGATGAGAAGTTAGTAAACGAATGGGGCTTTTTAGACATGTATTTTAGAAGGAAAAAGTTTTATTGAAAAAAAAGTTCCAAGAAAAAACGTCTTAGGGGTTGATTATTTCAACTCCTTACAAAAATACTTCACGGTTTTATTGACAGATAGTGTTTACCAGTTTCGTTTCCTCAGATTAATATACAGGGAAGATAAAAAACAAAAACAAGTTTTTAAAGTAACTTTATTTATATTTGAAAGTTATCGTATAACATTTTAACTTCAACTGAGGAAAGATTTCCAAATAATATATCAGACCTAAGGGGTGTAGGGGTGGTAGGTATTCTCCTTCGATTACTTAAGTGGTAACTGTATCTTACTTCAGAAAAGAGAATGGTATAGTTACAGACTTGCATAATATATCATTGTCTGATTTCAAGTTTTGTTGATTCACAAATAGTTGGTTTTATTTAGGTTTTTTCTTTTACATTTGAGAATTCAATAAATATTAAAAGAGTTCACATTGTGGATAAACTATATTACTAAATAAGAAATAATCACCATTATCCACTAAAAATACTATTAAAGTACAAAAGACCTTTCGACAAGCAAAAGGCATCAGAGTTGAAAGATTCTCTGTAATTGAGCAGTTCTTTTACTGGATAAGGTTGATTTTTTTTTATTTATATTTGAAAGTTATCGAATAACATTTTAACTTCAACTGAGGAAAGATTTCCAAATAATATATCAGACCTAAGGGGTGTAGGGGTGGTAGGTATTCTCCTTCGATTACTTAAGTGGTAACTGTATCTTACTTCAGAAAAGAGAATGGTATAGTTACAGACTTGCATAATATATCATTGTCTGATTTCAAGTATTTGTTGATTCACAAATAGTTGGTTTTATTTAGGTTTTTTCTTTTACATTTGAGAATTTAATAAATATTAAAAGAGTTCACATTGTGGATAAACTATATTACTAAATAAGAAATAATCACCATTATCCACTAAAAATACTATTAAAGTACAAAAGACCCTTCGACAAGCAAAAGGCATCAGAGTTGAAAGATTCTCTGCAATTGAGCAGTTCTTTTACTGGATAAGGTTGATTTTTTTTATTTATATTTGAAAGTTATCAAATAACATTTTAAGGGATGGTTTTTTCAAAAATGTTCATCAGATAAACAGCCATTTTTCGGTATTATTTAGATACATCTTGTATATTTATAACGAGAAAAACACTGGTGTCATAATGATTCAATAGCAAGAGAGACTACTCTCATATACAATTTCTATTGTTATTTTTTTTGCCATTAACTTGTTAATAAATGATTAAGCAAAACTGAAAGAATTCATTGCGTAAAATAGTTACACTATATGATATAAAAACACTTTTAACTTGTTTCACATTCCATAATTGCCATGAAACGTTGGTTGTCTAAGTGTGAAATTAAACTTTTTATTCCATAAGAAGCAGGTTTAATAACGAATTTTCCATATTATATTTATGAAGAAAATTGTATAGTGGTGAACGGTCATATATTCACAGAAGTATTGACCTGGATATGTGTTTTTTATAATAAATGTGGCAGAACAATAGTAAATTATTTTCATTTAATATTAATAATGATTGACTATTACAAAATAATGTAGTGAATTATTTGAAAACTTCTAACTCTAATGTGATGACAAAATACATTTATTTTCATTATTTGCGGGGTTATTTACTGTCTGTAAACTTTAATATAGTATCATTATAAAAAGGCCCACATTATGTACAACATCGTATTGAAAAAATTAAATAGTCACGCTCAAGCCTTACATTTTCTATCAGTAGAATATTTTGGCCCAGTATTTTTGTATTTTTCATTAGATAATTCTATCCTAAACAATATTATCATATCCAAACAGCAAGAATGTTATATAGGAACTTACAATTGTTCATATTCCTGATTGTCGTTGTTTAGCCATGAAATTTCATCATCAGAATCAGTATCGTACAACGTTATCACCTCGTCTCCTCGTTTCAGCCTTTTATATTCCCGGTATGTTTTGATGTACGTTTGTTTTTTATGTTTTATTCTAAATTTCACGTCTCCGTTGTTCATTATCCGAATTCGTTAAAATAATAACTGCACAGATAACCGATATACCACGTTTTCAAACGCAGTATAAAAACCTTTTACACCGCACAAGTGTTTGGCATCTTCTTCCTCTACCACATGCTTCTCAACTGAAATGTTAATCTTTACTTGAAGCCAGCATCTTTTTTATGATATATTATAGTGAATGACGTTTCAGAAATGGTCTTGGTCCCTAGCAGGCCTGAACTGTGCCAGGGTACAATAGTTTCGATGGTCTGCAGGTCGTCGGAATCAAGACTGGACTTGAATGTTGGGTAAACAAATTTTACGAGGAGTTTTTATGGTTAGGCAACAGTTTCTGTACTTCACACAGCTTTATATTATGTTTATCGGCTTCATAATTACGGAATAATACCTACTGGAAGAACGACAGTGGCGTTTCCATGTTATTTTGAGAATAGAAGAAGACTATAAATTTAGTAATTTATTCTGAATTGTTAACACCTAACCAATCTCAATGAGGTTTAGTTGTAGAGGGACCGTTCGAAACCATCAATATGCAGGGGACGAAAAAAAGGAGATTTTATTTCTGGCGAAATTTGTAATCAAATTTGCAGCTCCAGGCATTTACAAGAACTTGATTGACGTAAAAATCGATTGAAACTGCATTATGAAATAAGAGGTGTTCTTTCACATACCTCTAAGAATAAATTTCCTCAAGGACAAGTTGTTGTGTCGAGAAGCTGTGCGTAAATACTCGTATTAAGAATATGTGGCATATTATTATTCATCTTACACAAATAGTACAGGTTCCTATGAGTATATTAAAGAGGTAGATATTTATATAAAGTTGAGTATATTGAGTTTTTAATTTTTTTTATTTTGAGTTTATTTATTAATGATGATTATATTTGAATTTGAATTTTAATTTGATTCTTATTTTATTCTACCGGCTAGCTTTTATTTATTTATTTTGAATAATAATGATCTTTTTCTTTTTATATTTTATATATGGAATTAAACACAATATTCTTTGAATGTTAAAAAGTTTCTATATTTAAATCTCTATGACTCTAATTATCTCGGGTTTCAAATTTACAATTTAATTTTATGTTCTAATAGGTCTATGCTTTAACCTCAAAACTATTCAATATTAATAGTTGTTTACAAAATTACAAACGACAATCTTTCTTTCAGATTTACAAATAACACTACAATGGAGATATAATAAACAAACTTACTTTTAGTTTATATCCAATAATATGATTAAAAATGTGGGCAATGTTCAATTGATTTGATCTTCTTGTTGATTTGTTTATTCACTTTAAAAAACACAATTACTCTGCTATACACAAAAACACGGGTAAACTATGTGGTTACTTCTTTAGAAATCAGGAACTGTTGAAAATTGTTAACTTGTTTTATTCCTTTTTTAAAAGATACAAAACTCTTCAATGATGTATTGGAACGTTATCGAAGACTGGCTATCATACGATGCTATTTATCAAATTTGGTTATTACAACCTTCAAACTTTGTTCGAATACTCAGGAACACTACTTGATTCGTAGGAATTATTTACTTGCTTCGGTTACTTTTAACTTTTCGAAGCTATTGGAGATTACTTGGGTTCTCCGATGTTATCCAATAAACTAAGGTTATGGAAAATTTTGTGAGTTGCAGGAGTACCTTGACTCTACAGATATAATGGCAAACTTTTTGGTTACGTTAAAATTTTGTGAGTTACAGGAGTACCTTCACTCCACAGATGTAATGGCAAACTGATTGGCTTGTATTCCAGATTCCTTTTATAGGGCTTCAAAAAGGACGCCAAGTGATGTCAAATGTAACCAATGAGGTGTTTACTTTACTTGTCAAGTATGCTTAGTTGATTGTTGAGAACTGACAGAACTATCCCTTTGTTGCCTGTTTGACGTTTATAAACCGCCTCGACCAATCAGAATAGAGTATTCTATGAATTTTGAATTATTGAAGATTTTCAACTTATTTAAAATGATGATAATTCCTGCTTTTTAAATTAATATTGCCTACATTTTTCCACACATTTTGGTATAAGATAATCTATGATTAGGTTCATATTAACTTGATTATTCCAATATTTATGGTAATTTTGACATTTGTCATTCTTAAAATCTAATACATAATATAAAATATCAATAACATTTCTATAACATTATATAACTCAAATTTCCTAATCCCATCGTATATCTATATCATATTTTAATAGTTTGTGCTATCTTATGATAGTTTTGTAATCATTTCAATTATGATTTCTTCTTTCGTAACACTGTACGTTTATCCACTTTCACTGTTTTCTTGTTTTTACACTTCTTATTCTATTTACATTATTGTTTATTTTGTTCTACATTGTTTAATACCTTATACTATCTACTATTTAACTTTTAATACTGTTTTTAATTCCATATATTATATTTTTATTAATCTTTTCTGATTTTTTAATGTTCCGTAAGTTCTAATTTTATCATTTTATGTTGTTTAGGAAAAGAAATCATAACACTATATATCTCTAACTTCCCGCACCTTTCCAATTTTTTGCTTTCAGTTACTTTCGAGTGATAAATATATGATTATGATCTATAATTAATAATTAATAAACTAACATAATGACTTGAATCTAACGAATATATGTCATATCATAATATTGAATGTTTATATGAATTAACAACATAGGTGTTTTATATATAAATTCTCTGTCTCGCCACCATCTTCAGAAACTAATGGTATTAGCACAAAGAGTCCTTATCGCACCAATTTCAACTAAAAATGCCCACGTCGCTGAAACGTACATAAACATGAATAATCGAAATTGTAACTCATTAATGTTTTAAGTATATGAATATATGTATCAACAATCCACTGCATAGCAATTTTCTTATATGTACTATACGAACTCATAAGTTCCAAGGGTCAAAACCGTTTTAAATTTCCTGCCATTATCTATAATTTCGCAAGGTTTAGTCACAAAATGAAAAAAAAAACATTTTTGGTTCAAATAATGGCCAATTACTCGGAAATGGACCGATAACTTTTGATGGCATATCTTAACAATTGCCAACACCAATGAACATTTTCCAACAGGTTTGGGAGGATTAACTTCCAGTCCATTTTCCGTCCAATTTTAACTGGTCAGCCTGATAAACGGGCACGATAAAAAATGATGGCACATGGTGGAAGTGTATAAGAATGGCATGTTTTTCAAGTAACCGCAATAGTCGAGTCAAATAGGTATTTCATTACGAAAATCGTTAGATATGGACCGATTTTGATGAAACAAAGTGCATTCGATTCGGAATGACGTGTAGAAAAAAGCTTACCGGTTAGTTTTTTGTGTAAATTTGTTATTATTTTTTTAAACAAAAAATTGACCAATTTTCTGGCTAATTATTGGTAAAATTTACTCGGGGGTTTTCGGGATCGCTGATTACGATTCTGAACTCAGATTGGCCAATATCGAACTCCCCCGCTGGTAATTGGCCACTTTAATTGGACAAAGTGACAATTTTTTTTAATTTCATCAGAAATAGCCAGGAAAAATCACTCGTGGGTTTTTGGGGTCGCTGATTACGATTCTGAAGTCAAATTGTCCAAAATCGAACTCCTCAGCTGGTAATTGGCAGGTTTAATTGGACAAAATTGATCATTTTTTCTTAATTTCATCGCAAATAGACAGGAGAAATTAGTCGGGGGTTTTCGGGGTCGCTGATTACGATTCTGAAGTCAGATTGGCCAAAATAGAACTCCCCAGCTGGTAATTGGCCACTTTAATTGGACAAAGTGAACATTTTTTCAAATGTCATCAAAAATAGCCAGGAAAAATCACTCGGGGGTTTTCAGAGTCGCTGAGTACGATTCTGAAGTTAAATTGTCTAAAATCGAACTCGTCAGCTGGTAATTGGCAGCATATACATATTTACAATATTTTTAATCAATTGAATATTATTTACAAAATGCATATTTCAGTAAGTACAAGTAAAATCAATCTTCATCGTCACTATCATAATCATAATAATTGTCATTGCGTGTTTGAATATTTTCAATGCCTTCTTCTTCATTGGTATTATCTACTTCATCATCGTCATCGTTACTACAATTTCCCATGCAATTTGCACAAGCAACAGTACAGTTCAAAAATGATCAATTTTGTCCAATTAAACCTGCCAATTACCAGCTGAGGAGTTCGATTTTGGACAATTTGACTTCAAAATCGTAATCAGTGACCCCAAAAACCCCCGAGTGATTTTTCCTGGCTATTTTTGATGAAATTTAAAAAAATGGTCACTTTGTCCAATTAAAGTGCCCAATTACCAGCTAGGGAGTTCGATTTTGGCCAATCTGAGTTCAGAATCGTAATCAGCGACCCCGAAAACCCCCGATAATTAGCCAGAAAATTGGTCAATCTTTTGTTTAAAAAAATAATAACAAATTTACACTAAAAACTAACCGGTAAGTTTTTTTGTAGACGTCATCCCGAATCGAATGGACTTTGTTTCATCAAAATCGGTCCATATCTAACGATTTTCGTAAGTCGGCCTGTTTTAATACCTATTTGACTCGACTACAACTTGAAAAGGGTTAACCTCCAGTCAAAAATAAACAATTTGTGGAGGCTGTATCTGGAGATCTACCAGCCGGCGAAAATTCGGTCTGTGAGATGAATTGAAGATTGAACCGTCCTCTGTCGATAAACCATAGTGCCATCGGGTTAATGTTCAGACCATCAATATCGCTCTGGCTCCTAGACTATTAGCAAAGGCCGAAGCCCTTTTCCTTTAAAATGCTCATATCGGGAAACGTAAATCTGCCAAAGTTTCAAAACGTTTCCATTAAAAATAAAAATATTATAAAGGGAAGAGAAAATGCACTGTTCAGTTTTTCAGCGTGATATCTAAGATCTCTAAGATATTGAAGGGCATAAAAATGCGCAACTTTTCTCCCATTTAACCGACCCTGTATCTTTTATGTCATGTTATCTGAATTTCTTATTTAGGAAATCCCCATAGCGTACGTCTTCAAAGGTACCACTTTGTATACTATTTATTCGAAAGTTTCCACAATAACATTCAACACACTCGATATGTCATCACGGAATTATCATAATGGTGACGGTGGCGTTCTATGTTCCCAACTAGGTATAGCCTTAGGGAATATCATCAAATTCCAATTACAATTCTCTTTTGCTATCGCCATAAAAGCATCCTTGGCATCCCCTTTATAAATGCCACATAAATTATTTATGTGTTCACAAAAAAAGATTTTGTGTAGAGAAATTAAATCAATATGCCATGGAGAGGACGTCCCTTCAAAACGTTTCTAGGAAATCTCCGCATTGTTTTATTCGCCGGACCGACATAGACATGCATTGTTAATTAATTTCCTAGGATCATCCAATATCGTTTATTATTACGAAGCGGTCAGTCAATGTTAGAATTCTTCCAGTGTACAACCGATAACATTCTATCAGTGTTCGACATCTCACACATTGTGTCAAGTGGATAAGCGGATATCGTTGTAACACTCGGCTCTTACGAGTACATAGCATAATTACTTCGACAAAGAACAGATAATGACGTCATACTTCGTTTCTTTTACAACCAATTCAGGTACCTATATTTCATTTTTACAGAGTTTACGGACAGCATGATATTCGTTACAATGGTGATTTCCTGTTTCGGGCGACGCGTTTTGTGCGTAAATCAAAAACTACCTGTAACCCTCTCGTTTCGGGCGGATTAAAAATTATCGAGTTTATTCCTCTCATTTCGTGCGTCAAGGATAGATTCTACAGAGGCAGGCAAAAAACTTTGGGAGTTAAATCTTTACCAAAGAAACTGCAAGAAATCGTCATCCCGGAGACAATGCAACACCTTGTGCTAATAGACGACGACCAGGAAGATCAAATATTGGTTTTCACAGTGATAGGACACTTCTATTCCAATGCTCAGAATTTTTCATGGACGGGACATTTAAAAGCTGTTGTTCCCTGTTCGACCAATTGTATACAATACACGTAGATTTGGGAAGCATCACTGATGTCAGCCCAAGGATTGTTCCAGCCATCTATGCGCTTTTACCGGACAAAAAAGGAGCCACATATGAAAGACTTTTTACACTGTTGGAAAAAAGTACAAAATTTAAGCCAGAAAATGTCCACATTGACTCTGAACGGGCAGCAGTAAACGCTCTCAAACAAACTTTTTTGGGAGTAAAAATCCAAGGGTGTAATTTTCATTTCAATCAATGTCTGGTGAAACTATTTTGTGGAGCAATAGCTTGGAGATGATGAATTCATATGGGTGTGCTACAAGGAGAGACACCGCAAGACAAATTCGGTAGAAGGATGGCATCATCGACTTAACAATCGTGTTGGAAAACCACATCCAAATATGTATGAACTACTTAAAATACTTAATGATGAAATACGGTACTACGATATTATTGTAAAACAAACTGAGCTGAATATGAACAAAAAAAGTACAGTGACTTAGATTGTCGTATAAATAAGGGTGTTGACGATTTTGTACAAAGTAACGTAAGCTTAGGCGAAACTTTGAGAAAATTATTGTATAGGTATAATAAAATTTGAATAAGCTGTAAATAATAGAAGCATAATATGTATTATTTTTCTTGAATTAGGTATCTACTATTAACATTAATGTTAATATCTATAAGTCTATTAATTTTGTAATTTTTGCCCTTTCTACTAAACGATTGTGTTAGTAAATACCAGTAAATACTATTATTATTATGGCATGTCAATTTGTATCCCAAATGTAAATTTTAAGAAATAAAAAATATCTACTGCATATAACATTATTAGTTGTTATTTCTCTATAATCCAACCGATCCGATTCATAATTATTTAGTTTCTGACGTTCAGTTTAAATCGCACGAATGAGAAGGTATTGCAAATACATTTTATGTTATATTTTTAGAATTGTGTAATTGACGTTTTTGGGAATTCCAAAAATAGAGGAATGGATTTTCTGTACAAATAACCTCAAGCTTGGATATATCTAGGGATTCTAGGGTAAGTTTATTTATTTTAGAAGTTGAAGATCTGAGACGGTGAACCTATAATTTTTTAGTATATAAATATTACATTACCTATTTAAATATTACTTTAACTAATTTTGGTCCAGATTTCTGTCAATCGCGTCAAAAAAGTTGATATTTGGCTAACGAAACCTATTTCTTTACGCAAATATTTTTGCTCTGCGATTTTTCCATACATAATTTCAGGGTGTTTATCTTGAAAAATGCAAAATTTTCGCTTGGGGCGCATACCCCATACCCATTTGTCACTAGCCGCCACTGAAGTATTTCTAACATTTGAGAGTACTGAACATCAATACACATTTTTGCACGCAAATTTTGTGTTAATTATTGTCGGATATGCTTTAATTTGTGTGAAAGAATTTTAATCTCGAAATTCTTGAATAGCCATTAAAGTTTGCTAAGCAAACCGTCCAACTGCAGATGCAATAATTAAGCCAAGCAGCGCCCATGATTAGCTAAGTTGACGATTGTAGTTAATGTCTCATAGGTAAACACATAACGCTACAGACTTTACGAGAATAATTACCTGAATCCAATTTATTCAAAGGCTGTATTGAGTCTTTACGAAAAAATGTTGTGTAACATTTGCGTTCATTGCAAAAAGCGATTCTCTTAGAGATATCATGTAATCATCAAATATATCTACATAGAGAATTTGGCTGTTGAGTGAATCAGTTAAACCGATTTGGACTGGTGAACTTAGAAGTGAGGGAAGTTAGTTATCCATGAATCACAGTTAGTTTTTCTAGAGAATTGTGGGAGTCAATTGAATTTCCTCCGATGAGGTTGTTGTTGTCTTAAGACTCGAAGAATGTCAAAAACTCAAGTTGGAAGCATACAAGTTATTTTTTTCTCATTACCACTGTCGGTGTAATCGTGCGTAACGCTTTCAACACTCATGTTTATTTTCAATTCACATGCATGCGAAAATATACGAATTCACCGAACTTTCGTTACTTCCAACAAGTTCATTCCCTCAAATCCCAACACCCTGGGCCATTCTGATAATATACGCACCTACAAAAAAAACCACCTTTGATCTATTTCGCATAAATGCGCGAAAACATCGCCCTTTTACTTTGAACATCATTAGAAACGCCTTACGGGAATGCAAATACGCCTGACGTTAATAAAAAATGAATACAAAAATTCGTTATGCGGTGTGAGACGTAGTGTCGAGAAGAAATATGATTGGTACAAGCCAACAGATGATTCGGGTTAGGGGGTGGGCGATGGGACGGAGGCGGCTAAGTCCCCGTTAGCACCCCTGCCAGTTCTAACGTCATCGGGGGAGCCTCGTGCACCGGGTGCGCCCGACAGGAAAATAACGAGGGTGGCTCAACTTCGCCAGGGGGAACGCTCTAGGGCTTCATGACTACACGCTATTCCTTTGAATATTGCATTTACTCTTTGTACAGGCTGCCGTTCAGTTCCGATTAGAAGCGATTACGTTATCGAAGTATTAACTTTAATGATTTATTCTACCACCATATATCTTGATACTAATTATATATTACGAAGCTGTACCCATGTTTTTTTTTGGTATAAACACACCGTAGAAACGGTTTAATTTATAATTAATCTGTCATCCACTTCCTTGATGTTGCAAGGTTCAAAAATGAAGGAAGTGACTTTTTATTAAGCCTTATAAAGGCACCGTTTAATTCTGAATTTACACCTGTTACACGTCCAACGACAAAATCATTCACTAAGCTAGGTGGTATATATGAATTACAACTATATTCAGATTTAATATATTTTTTTGGGAAATAGGTCACAATAACACATATTGCTTCTTATTTTCGTCTTTACGTACGTTTCGGTCTCACGACCTTGACCAGAAGACGTATTATGTCTAAATCGGGATTTCTCAAAACTAATTGTATCAGCACAAAGCTTTTTTCAAAAAGTAATTTCACTCAAAATACCAATGAAAATCAAGAGCTACTTGTTTCATCAAATTAAAAAGTTAAAGTTCAAATGAAAGTTTTACATGTTACAATGTGAATGACTTCACATAGCACTGTCTTTCAGTTTAGGCTTCGGAGAGTATCCCTCGAGGAACCTGAATATCCAATATTCTTACATTATTTCATATAATTGCATACATTTACTTTGCTTCATTAGATAAACATTACAATTGTTTGTAAATTACATTCAACATTATTTGATATAAGTTATGAACCCAATTGTGTTTGTAACGGTTTATTATATAACAAGGTCTCATAGTTGCAATAACATTTGGTATCCTGTTGATTTTTCTGCAAGTAGAGAATCGTAAAACTCCAATAAAATCGGCAACGTCAATTTGCACATTCCCACTACCTAGCATGATATTTGATTGTTTGAGTATTTGAAGTAACGGTGGAATGCAACAATGCAACCTCCTCTGAAATCAATCAGATATTTAATATTTTCCTTGAATATGATTCTTGACTTAGTGTGGATTATATATAAATTCTCTAGAAATAGGTCACACTAACACATATGCTGGTTATTTTTATATGCTTAGTGTCTAAAAGGGGATTTCTTAAAACTTATTGTATCGAGCACAAAGCGTCCATAACGCACCAATTTCAATTAAAAATGCCCACGTCGTCGAAACGAACAGAAACACGAATAATCGAAATTGTAACACATTCATTTTTTAAGTATATGAATATGTATTGCGAATTCACTGTTCAGCAATTTTCTTATAATATATACGAACTCATGTGAAACAAAGTCTGTATAAGACTGAAATCAAAAAATATAACGATCAAGTATCCACTTTCCAACCAGATGCTAAAGATTTATGAGGTAATAGAAAAAGATCGTCGCACCTTATTATCAGAAATATTGATATTTCAGCGTTCTACCTAAAATATACTTTTAATATTATAAAGACGCATATGGGAATAATTAATTAAATTAGTAAAATCTGACTTAATGACTGAATGTCTCTTCTATGATTTACAGACTAGTAGTCACGTTTTATGTGAATCATCCCTAGAATAGATCTTTTATAATAATTGGTTAAAATATTAACTTTTTCGTAATCGAATTGTTGGTAAACAGTGTTCAGCAAGGGCGGTGGAATTTTCTTTTTTGTTACTATACTTATGGCAATACATTATTTTTTGTAAATATTGTTTAGAGATTCCTGTATAAGTCCCATCGCAATCTAAACAATTTAATTTGTATTTGTTAATGATTTATCCGAAAATTTAGTGACATTTAGCTGTAAAAGTAATTTAAAGTTTTTATGTGAATCAAAAAAATTATTTATATGGAGGGTGTACATTTTCTTACTGAACAAAATATTTCACACAAATGTTTACGATACATGATTTTTTTAACGGCCATTATATACCATTAGTTTTTTGTTTATTAAAAGACAAAAGTGGAGAAACGTATAGGTTTTGCATATCAAAAATTAAAGAGTATTGTGATTATATAAAAATCAAATTTGTACCAGAAGAAATAGTAATAGATTTTGAGATATCTATTCATGATGCAGTGTTAGAAATTTATCCAAATGCTAAAATTACTGGGTGTCGATTCCACTTAACTTAAGCATGGTACAGAAAAATTCAAAATCTAGGTTTATCAAAAGAATACCAAGACAAAAATTCTGAGATTGGAAAGTGGCTCCATTATTATTTTGGCCTTTTATTTTTGGAACCAAAGGACGTTGACGAGTTTTATTTTTTTGAGTTCTACGAAGTTAAGCCAGTAGATGAAAGACTCAAAATTTTCTGATTACCATCTCGAAAATTATTTGTCAGATAATTCGAAATTTCCACCACATACATATGGGCTGATGCCTCTGCTACATTAAATAAAGCAACCAATGCTTGCGAATCGTTTCATTCCCATTTTAACGCATCCATGTACCAAACGCATCCTTCTTTATTTATTTTTATAGACGCACTCCTCAAAGTACAAACTGAAATCTATATTAAATGTAACAGTGTTAACGGCATTCATAAATTTCAAAATATAGCCACTAAAAAACGTCATAATTTTGTTAATTCTAAAATTATAGAATATAAGAATAGTAAGTTGTTCAAACTGCAATATGTTAAAATAATATCGGATTATTATGCAATTAATTAAAATAGTAGTGTAAATATAATTTTGAATATGTTCTTCCTATGTACCTATATGTATTATGTATATTTTAAATTAATAATTTTTTTTTTAATATTACATCAGTCTATTTCTTGCAAGCAGAGGGAAGTATTATTATTCATGTGCCGAGTTGAAACGTTTTAAAAGTGAATCTTTTAATCTCTGTGCCGAGCTTGACTATTTTTATTTTGTATACCTGAGACATGTGCCGAGTTTGTATTACCCCACGAGAACAAAAGACGACAGCTAATTTTTGTTTCCGTCAGTGAATTTATCTCTAAAGTGATGAGATTGTGACGTTTATTTTTTGTATCTCCTATAGTAACCCAGTTACCCTATACAAACATCGAAATTTGCCCATCCCGTGCAATCAATAAAACGTATTTCGCTAAATCCAGTACATGATTAAGCAACCAATTATCCGAAGAATACATTATACATTTCACGGAATTTTTGGATTATATACGTGCTCAAGTGCGAATGCACTAGGTAAAGAGGGACATTTAACAGTCCCGAACGGTTTATTTCCAGTTTCGCAAGTAAACAGATTTTTACGACTGCCAACTACCGTTATCCTGCATCGTCGAGTAAGAAGACCGTAGTGGAGCCACTCTGGTCCGCTTGGCAATGAAATCACCACGGACCCGGAGAGAGAAACCAGCAACAAACTTGTCCAATTTCCATACAATCCTGAAAGCTGAGCTGCTGAGCCAGTGGATTGCATATTTCAATGTCGTTCCGTCAGAGCGCTCCGCCCCCCTGGGGCTAGTCTTTGAAGCCCCCTGCCGGTAAATCTTCTGACCTGCTATTACTAACAGTTGCAAATCTGCACATTCATCTATTCAGTCGGACGGAATTCTTCTTTTCTCTTCTCGTTTAAAATCCAGACAATTTACTGTCCTTCGTTTTGAAGAGCAACAATTTCAAATAGTAAATAGTTAAATTGCAGCGGGGACCGACTTGGAATTTTTACGTTTAATAGGTTCCAACATTACTTAATTACTGTATACTAACCTGGTTGTATATGCATAAGCACCAAAAAACTTGATTCCACGCGTACGGTCAAATCGACCGCATGCCCCGTTTTCAGTTCCTGTTTATATTAAATAAATAAAGCTAGCATACCAGCCTGCGCGTGACTAAAAATTAAAGATTTTTTGTTCTAAGCTAAGTGTAAATGGTACAAAAATAAGATAATCCCTATTGAATTGAAAAATAAATTAATTTGCCATAATTGACAAGCATCACCTGATATCTATGAGCTTCTATAATAAAGGTTCTTGACCCAGGTATGAATTTTATATAAATTCTCGGGAAATAGGTTACATTAACACTTATGCTTTATATTTTCTCGTCTCTACGTACGTTTCGGTCTCACGACCATCATTAGAAAATTTATTATGTCTAAAACTGGATTACTTAAAACTCTTGGATGCTAACCCTCAAATATTAGTTTTGAACGCGGATAAGTGTAATAAAACCGTCATAATGCATAGAAATGACTACGAAAACAAAATAGGAAACCTTTTAATGATGAAACAACTTACAAAAAATTAAAATCTGACCCTACATTATCAGTACAAAATGTACAATAACATAATCCCTATTGAATTGAAAAATAAATTAATTTGCCATAATGGGCACCTTATATCTACGAGCTTCCGAAATTACATAAAAGTGATATACCTCTAAGATCCATTGTAAGTAATATTGATGCACCTACCTACAATTTATCAAAATCTATCAATAATGTGAAAGGAAAAAATGAACTCATGGCATTTTAATGAATTTATAAAAAATCAATACGTTCCCGTAAATCATCAACTAATTTCCATGGATGTTGTTTTCTTTATTTACAAATATACCAGTCGTTTTGGTATTGAGTAACCTCAAAAAAATCTAAAACCTTCAATACCTAAAGATAAACAAACCCACACAGTATACACATTAAATTGTTTAGATTGCGATCAGACTTATACTGGAATCTCTAAACAATATTTAGAAAAAAGAATGTATGGCCATAAGTATAGCACAAGAAACAAAAACTTACAAAGCTCCACCGCCCTTGCTAAACACTGCTTTGATTATAACCATCAATTCGGTTACAATAATGCTAATATTTTAACTAAGGAAACCAATTATTATGAAAGATCTATTCTGGAGATGATTCACATAAAACGTGACTCCAAATCTGTACATCATAGGACAGATATTCAGATACTAAGTCAGATTCATACTAACTTAATTAATTAAAACTCTTGCAAATTCCTGCGTCTTTATAATGTTAAAAGTATATTTTAGGTAGAATGTCAAAAGTATATTTTCAATAACTGACAAACCTTTTTCCATTAGCTCGTAAATCTAACATCTGGTTTGAAAGTGGATACTTGAACCTAATGTTCTTGTTTCTAGTCGTTCGTAGACTTTGTTGACATGAACTACGAGGGTCGTTCAAATATGATCGAGACAAATGCTGTAGATGGCGCGCATGTATGTTTTGAAGGTTGTGGCTTGAGTATGTGATAGCTGGGTCCCTTACGAACAGTGTGAGTGTGGCATAGTTTTCGTCGGGAGCGCATGTTTCACGCGCGTGCTACGACCATGAGTGAACGTCAAGTGCCGACTGCCGTTGCGCAACGTATTGTCATTCGTTTTTTAGTGTGGGAAGGCGTTAAAAACACGGAAATTTTTCTGCGTTTGCGAAATCAGTTCGGTAGTGAGTGCCTGAGTAGGGCTGCCGTGTTTAAATGGGCCAAAGCATTCAAGGATGGCCGCGAAACCGTCGAGAATGAGCCGCATGATCGTCGACCGCGAACCAGCATCACACCAGACAACATTAGTCGCGTAGAACAAATGATTTTGGAGGACCGTAGGATGAATGTTCGAGACATTTCGGCTGAACTCGGCATCAGTATTGGTAGGGTAGAGTCTATCATCCACGAACACCTTCAATATCGCAAAGTAACGGCGCGATGGGTTCCTAAACTGTTGAACTTCGAGCAAAAATTCACGCGGTGGGAAGTTTGTCGCCGCTTGCTGACGCGATACGAGGCGGAGGGGGACGGTTTTTTAACGCGAATCTTCACTACAGATGAGACATGGGTACACTATTACACTCCCGAAAGCAAGGTATCGTCTAAAGAGTGGAGGAATAAGGAGGAAGGGGCGCCAGTCAAAGCGAAGACAACCAGGTCCGCGGGTAAGGTTATGTGTACTGTGTTCTGGGACCGGCGGGGCGTGCTGTACCTACGTCGATTTCCTGCGCACCCAACGTACCATCAATGCTGCATACTACTCTAACCTTCTGAAAACACACGTGAAACCCGCTTATCGCTCGAAACGGAGGAGCATTCCAGCACGAAGTGCGATTCTTCTCCAGGATAACGCGCGCCCTCATACCGCGTGTCTCACGCTCGATACAATATCGGAATTGGGGTGGGAGGTATTGGAACACCCCCCCTTCAGTCCAGATTTATCACCCTGCGACTACCACATGTTTGGACCACTGAAAGAAGCCCTCGGAGGTCAAAGATTCAACACCGACGACGAGGTAGAGGAGATCGTGCGCACGTGGCTGTTCGAGTTGCCCGAGGAATTCTACGATACCGGCATCAAAAAACTTCCGGAAAGGTGGACAAAATGCGTAGCTAGTGAGGGGGAATACCTAAATAAAATAAATTTTTTCGTTAATAAATAAACTTGTCAGAGTATTTGTCTCGATCATATTTGAACCACCCTCGTAGCATTTATTAAGAGTACTGCTTAACAGTGGATTTTTGATACGAGTATATATCATACTTATAACATTGATGTGTTACAATTTCGATTATTTGTGTTTCTTTTGGTTTCGGCTACGTGGGCATTTTAATTGAGATTGCTGCGATAAGAACGCCTTGTGATGATCAATTAGTTTTAAGAAATCACGTTTATACAGTTATACATCTTCTGTTGATGGTCGTGAGACCGAAACGTACGTAAAGGCGAGAATAATAAGCATATGTGTTAGTGTGACTTATTTCCCGAGAATTCTTGTTCAACTATTTCTCCTATGCAGAGCCGGAACTAGGAATCTAGCGCCTGTGGCGAACTTACAAAGTGCGCTTGAGGAAATTCATTTTTCAATAAATACATGTTTTTCACAAGTGATATTTATTGATTATTACAATAATCTCCCATATTTCTTATGAGGTAATGAACAAAATCCCAATCACTAAAATCAGGACCGGATTTAGGTTTGTTGATGTCCCTGGGCAGAACCAGTGTGGCGGCCCTACCTCCTTAGATTCGAAAAAAACGAAACATTTTATTCTACTTTTATAAATAATATGTATTTTAAAATAATACGAAATACAAATATTAAAGAACGTTTGTTATTTGTACGAATACAGAGTAAAATATGAAAAATAAGAATAGTAAGTTTAACAAGCGATGCTTTGGTTTGCATAATGTTTAAAAAAAACAGAAATTCACTTTTTTCCTTGTTTACAAAAATCTTCAAGGTTGCTTGCTTTCGATGGGTGTCAGAACAGAACTGAATGACACATCAGTCTGAAAATTTTAATGCGTTTTAGTTAAAGATGGTACATCACATTATGTCACATGGAATTTTCGATTGTGGCGCCACCTGTTTTATTTTTCAGTACTAAAATCACTGACCCAATCTGTAGTGCAAGCACCGCCTAGGGCATTCCTGAAAGGACAGTACCACCACCATTATACCAGCAGCGTGACTACTAGTTTTATCTACGCTCGGTCTTTTCGACCGACACGAGTATTGTACTACTGGGCTAAGAAGCAAAACACCCAAAATAGTTATCTGCTCTCAAAACTAACAAATCAGCATATCACATTTCAAAACATTTATACAAATACACTTCGCATGAGATTAGAAATATCGGACCAAATCGCATTTTTCAAAAACAAATGGAAACAATTCGTTTGTAAAAGAGGATCAAAAGATGTATTCCGCCTCAAGTTGAATCAACTTTTTAAATTCATTTGTTATTCATGCCCCATTATGATAAGAAATTAAACTCAACGCCTTATTATTATTGGGAGATGGTTATCAAATAATAATAGTATTAATATTTCATTCAAATTAATGAGGAACGGAAGCTTGCGCTTACAATTTACTCGGACAACGTGACTGAGACAATTTTTTTTGGTTAACATAATTTATCCTAAAGCAGGGATAGGAGTGCTACTCGGTTTTTTTTACCACTAACAGCTGGGCTTGGAGGGATGAATACCAAAATTTGTTTAATAATGGTTTCTTCTCTCGATATCCACAATGGTGTGGTTTCGGATAAATTAAATAACTTGCTTTCTATGGAGTATCGTGTCAAATCATTTTTTGTAAGTGCATGTCAAAAGTATTTGGATTGGAAAGCCTTAAATTGAAGGAGAGGTTACAAAGATTTTGTACCGTACCTTACACCGCGAGAAAATGATGACCTACTGACACAGATAGTGAGAGAGGGGTAGATGAAATAAAACGTGTGGAAAATAGACTGCCGTTATATCTATCCCTCTGTGTGCATATACTAGAGTGAGAAACATAATATTTGGTTGAACGTACAAACTGGGAATATTAGTCTCGTTCAGACACGTTGTTGCCAATATGTTCACAGGTTACATTAATTGGAATTTCTCGACATAATTACAATTTCACTAAAATTACTTGTCATTAATATACATTTTGCTGCTGATGACAGTCGTCAAATTAATTTCATTAATTTATAAATGTGTTTAATGCAGGTTTGATTACTAATGAAACGTTAGGGTTCCTTTGTTTTATAGATTGTAAGCATTTTCTGTTGTTGAGAGTCGTGACTTTTTCAGTTGGCATAAGTACTCATTTAACGTATGTTGTTAAAATATGATTCTTGTTTTGATAAACGTTCATGGCAATTAAGTTTTGGTTACAATCTACGATGGTTGGAGGAACTCTAATTGGGCTTCAGCATGCTAATTGCTCAACAGAATTTGTCATATATGCATTATGCACATTTAGAAGACTTAACTATTTCAGTTTCCAACTGATCGAAGATTACTTATTTACTTTCCGACATCAGCATCACTGTTTTAACCAATATATGTCAACAATATTGAATTTATTCTGATCTGACTATAATAAATGCAGCTGCAGCCAACTATATGGACTACTATTGATAAGAAATAATCACCCTTATCCACTAAAAATAATACTAAAGTACTGAGGACATTTCAGCTACCAAGTAGCCATCATCAGAGTAAACTAAATTATAAATCAAAATGTGTCTGTTTAAATACTAGTTGGGGATAATAATGTAAACAATGGGTTACCCTCAGCTGGAGATAAATCGTAATTTAATAAATTGCTTTTTCGTTTATGCATTTCCATCCCTTCCAAATTACCCTGATATTTGTTTGTACTGTGTTTTAAAACTGATAAACTATCTTGAGAAATGATGTGACCTGTATTCAAAATATGTTCGGCTACCGCTGATTTTTCACCATTATTTTTTTTTATATGGGCAAAATGTTCCTTATAACGAGTTGAAATGTTCCTTCTAGTTTGGCCCACATAGCATTTTGATCACTACTCATAATTGATTTTTTAAATCCCGGAGTTGTCGAAACGTTGTTTTAACTTGTTCTTACATCTATAAATTGGTTGTATTGCAAATTAAGAAAACAAGCTATGGAATTTATTAATTACTGAAGAATGATAAGTGAAGCTTTTGAATTTTATTGAAGTATTTGAAGGTAATGGCTCTAATTTGGTTAGTTGGCTACGTTTCAATTTTCTTTTTTGTTTGGAAATTAAATTATTGATCAAAGATTTGTAGTAACCATTGTCCAACGCAATTTGCTGAAGTTTCTCAACTTATAATTTTGCTGGATCAAAGAGACGGTCAATAATCTATGAACTAGACTATTAAACGGAGCTATTTTATATCTAAATGGTGTAGCTGAATCCGCCGGGGTATACCTATTTGTTTGACTGGGTTTTCCGTATATGACGAAATCCAAGAGATTACCATCTTTTATAATGTTAATATCAAGGAAAGGAAGCAGATTATCTGTTTCTATTTCGACAGTGAATTTTAGTGAATCAAATTGGCTATTAAGCGTGTTCAAAAAGCCATATAAATCAAAATCTGTACTTGTAATCGCGAAAATGTCATCAACATATCTATACCAAACTTTTGGCAACTGATTCAAATTTGATTTTAAGGAGGTTTCAAGTTCGCTTGGAAAAACATTGGCCAAAAAATGAGAGAGCGGATTGCCCATTGCACATCCGCTTGTTTGTTTATAGTAATTTTTGTTAAAAGTGAAATAATTTTGCTCCATACATAAAGATGTAAGGATCATGTATTCTGTGAAGTTTCTATCGGGGATATTAATATTTGAAAGCCATTTCGTCAAAATATTTATCGACTCATGGATTGGAGTATTTGTAAATAGGAACAACATCAAATGAAACGAGAGTATCACCAGGTTCAAGTTTGAAATCTTTCAATTGCAATCAGTTCTAAAGAATTTTTCACAGACAAACTTGGTGCGGCTTGGAAGTTGCTAAACTTCCCAAAAACAAAATTTCTCACGCTTTTGCGTTCATTTAGGATCGAAGGACCAATTTTATATTGTGTGATCGCTGATTGCAGATGTGAAATTTGAAAAAAGGACTAACAGAAATTGTATATGTGTTAGAACTAGGGCATCACTGGAACCATTGATCATCCATTTTCCAATGTGCTATTTATTAATTTTATGAAAAACGTTCGAACATTACGATTAATATTCATCAGAAAGTTTCACTAATTTACTGACTCATTTAAAGACATCTTATCCTGATAGAAAATTGAAGGAATTACGATAATTCCAAAACATATGAAGTTCCCAGAGATGATTGTAATCAACAACAGGTGATAACTTTAGCTACAAGTATGTTTAATTCTAATTTAATTTTTATACCAATTTCAAGGATATGTACGAGATTAAAGAATCGACTGAACCCTCGGTCCAATCTCTTTTTTGCTACGCATTATTAATTGAATTCGTATTAACATTCTTTTATTATGAAAATTAGGAGATTTCTGAATATATAGCGGCATCATTTTCATCGTCCTTTGTTTGCATGCAATTTGTCAATTATTTGAACCTAATTTTTCCGGCCATTAATTGCGAAACTGCTTGGAAATTATTTTTTAAATTTAAAACCTTTAATACCTGAAGATGAACAAACGCACACATCAGTATAAAAATTCAATTGTTTAGATTGCGATGGGACTTATACTGGAATCTCTAAACAATATTTACAAAAAATAATGTATGGCCATAAGTATAGCACAAGAAACAAAAACTTTGAAAACTCCACCGCCCTTGCTAAACACTGCTTTGATTATAACCATTGATTCGATAAACAAAAATGTAAATATTATGAAAGATCTATTCTGGAGATGATTCACATAAAACGTGACTCCAAGTCTATAAATCATAGAACAGATATTCAGTCATTACGTCAGATTTATACGAATTTAATTAATTAAAACCCTTGCAAATTCCTGCATGCGTCATTATAATGTTGAAAGTATATTTTAGGTAGAATGCTCTTTTCCAATTACCTCATACATCTTTATCTGGTTCGAAAGTGAATACTTGTGCGTTTTATTTGTTGGTTTCAGTCGTATAGACTTTGTTTGACATGAGTTCGTATATTATAAGAAAATTTCTAAGTAGTGGATTCTTGATACATATTCATATACTTAAATTATATATAAATTCTCGGGAAATGAGTCACATTAACACTTATGCTTTGTATTCTAGTCTTTAAAAATCCACTATTTAGCAGAACTATCAAAAAATACGACCACATTTCATAAATGTCTACGAAAGACTACTAGACGAGACAATCTCAAGTATTTACTTTCGAACCAGATGTCACGATTTATTAAGTAATAAAGATATGTGATTAATAAATTTAACAATTTCCACTGTAAACTTCAATTTACTTGTGAAATAGAAATGAACAAGAACATAAATTTCCTAGATATGAACATTAGGCATGCAGATGGAAAAATAAAAACTTCTTGGTTTACTAAAGATGTTTGGTCTCAACGTTATCTTCACTTCAATTCCGTTGCACTAGCTCGTTATAAAAAAAGTGTCATAAACAGCCTTACAGACCGCGCGGTTAAATTGTCCCACCCAGAGGACCGTCAAAAATTTAAAAATTGTTCGTAATAGACTGGAAATGAATGGCTACTCAAAAACATTCTTGAATCCTATTATTAAAGAGAGAATAAACAAAATCTATAATGGATCGTCATATAAAAATAACATAAAAGGTAATACAGACAATTATATAACTTTACCATACATTCCGGAGACCTCAGAGAAAATTAAGAAATGCTTGAAAAAGTATGATATAAATGTTGCGTATAAGCCTACTAACTGTGTTGGGAAATATTTCTCAAATCTAAAACCGGTAATACCTAAAGATAAACAAATCCACACAGTATATAAATTAAATTGTTTAGATTATGATGGGACTTATACTGGAATCTCTAAAGAATATTTACAAAAAAGAATGTATGGCCATAAGTATAGCACAAGAAACAAAAACTCAGAAAATTCCACCGCCCTCGAAAAACATTGGTTTGATTATAACCATCAATTCGATTACAAAAATGTTAATATTTTAACTAGGGAAACCAATTATTAGAAAATATCAATTCTGGAGATGATTCACATAAAACGTGACTCCAAATCTGTGAATCATAGGACTGACGTTCAAACACTAAGTCATATTTATACTAATTTAATTAATTAATATTCTTGCAAATTCCTACTTGCCACCTTATAATGTTAAAAGTTTATTTTAGGTAGAATTGTCAAAAGTATTCCTCATAGGCCAGACCTTCTTTTATTACCTAATAAATCGTGGCATCTGGTTCGAAAGTAAATACTTGAGATTGTCTCGTCTATTAGTCTCTCGTAGACATTTATGAAATGTGGTCGTATTTGTTGATAGTTCTGCTAAATAGTGGATTTTTGATATTATACTATAACATTGCTGTGTTATAATTCCGATTTCATGTTTTTGTTCGTTTCGGCGACGTTGGGATTTAAACGAAATTGGTGCGATAAGGACGCTTTGTGTTAATACAATTGGTTCTAAGTAATCAGGTTATTGAAGTAATAAGTAAAAAATCGATGGTGGAAGCCGTTACTTTATGGTAATTTATCATATTGATTATATGAAAGAATAACTAATTTGTTTTTATACCACTTTTATTAATAATAACGTGAAAACGTAACTATAGTTTCAACACCGAAGTGCCATTATCAAATTATAATTATAATTATAATTTTCTAATTGTTTGATAATGGCACGTCGGTGTTGAAACTATAGTTACGTTTTCACGTTATTATTAATAAAAGTGGTATAAAAACAAATCAGTTATTCTTTCTTATAATCAAGAAGTAATAAGTCTTCTGATGATGGTCGTGAGTGTTAATGTGACCTATTTCCCGAGAATTTATATATAATTCATACCTGGGTCAAGAATCTTTATTACATATACTTAAAATATTAATGTGTTTCAGTTTCGATTATTCGTGTTTCTGTTCGTTTCGGCGACGTCGGCATTTTTAATTGAAATTAGTGGGATAAGGAAGCTTCGCGCTGATACAATTAGTTTTAAAATATCCCGTTTTAGACATAATACGTACTCTGATGATGGTCGTGAGGCCGAAACGTACGTAAAGACGCATATGTGTTAGTGTGACCTTTTTTCCGAGACTTTATATATAATTCATACCTGGATCAAGAATCATTATTAATCTGTGACGAGGAAAACAAAAATCAGTTCTCAGTTAAATTTCGATTCATAACACAAAAAGTGAAGAAACCAAATCAATAATATCGAAAGTTATAATATTTAAATCGAAAAAAAAGGATTAGTGTTGTCTCTGGTCACTATTTGTCAATATCACAATTCTGTCGGGTATTTCCGAAGGTTAGGCAACACTGTACACATTTTTAAACAGGCGGGGGAGCACGGAGACCCTTCTCGCATTTGTAAGCGTGCCTGACGCGTTTTTGGTAGCCGAGTTGAGAAATGAGAATAGAAGCGTACGCTACAGTGTAATAAAGATGAGCGAGATCTACTGACACATGTTGATTACTGATCTAATGTTAAATAACAGTATTAAGTGTGTCTAAAAAATCTGATTAGATAGTTACATATACACACAACGGCAAGAATTCGTCTTTCACAAGATTATATTGGTGGTACCATCAGATTTATTTGGATTATTTTTTGCTCAAATTAGTCGTGCCTACAGTTCAATATAATATTAGCCTACACAAACAGGCAGGCGCGGCACATTAGACTGAAATCTAATTTTTCTACTGTATGAGCTTGAGTGTGAAATGTAAGTAAATTAACAAAACAATCAGCACCGTTCTCCCATCCCCGTTTTTGATAATCTTCAGAAATGTTATCCCAACTTATGTATAACATATTTAATGTAATGAACAATTGACCCTCATTAAAGAAGGCAACCTCAGGACATCAGAGAAGATCTGGAACATGTTTCTATAATATTAATAATAACTATTATTAAAAAAGGTGTTACAGTTTCGATCATTCGTGTTTCCGTTCGTTTCGGTGATGTGAGCATTTTAATTGAAATTAGTGCGATAAGGACGCTTTGTTTAATACAATTAGTTTTAAGTAATCCAGTTTTAGACATAATAAGTCTTCTGATGATGGTCGTGAGACCGAAACGTACGTAAAGACAAGAAAATATAAACATAAGTGTTAATGTGACCTATTTCCCGAGAATTTATATATAATTAAAAAATTAAAATAAAACAAGATCACTATTTACAATAAATGCTCAAACTAATTGTCTTTTACGAAGCCCTCCAAAAAAAATCCACCGGTGCCAAATCTGGCATTTTCTATTGTCTCAAATTTTTTAGGTTATTTTATTGTTTACTCACTTAAATGTCATATAATTGATACTTTTTTCTTCAATCTTATAAAAATATATTTACCAGCAGTTTGTCTTCTCCTTGGTCAACATTGAGATATGTTTTATTTGCAGTTTCAAAATAATTATTGTTACGCAGATTAAACGTTTTACAACATGATAGCGTTTCTTACTTTTCAGAAGTTAAAATACACTTGCTGAAAAATATGAAAAACCGTTGTTAGAATCAAAATTTAATTATTTAAATTTTTTTTAAATTGTAAAACAATGCAATGTTTAATTAGGCATTTTCTAAACGACATAAGCCTACTATTTAGAGCGAAGAAATATTAATAAATAAAATATAATTTTCTCTAAAATCTAGTTTAAAAAATGATATATTTGAAATGGCAAAAAATTCTTAATTCAATGATGTGTATATTTATTGTAATGGACCCTCATTAAAGAAGGCAACCTCAGGGCGTCAGAGAAGAACTGTTTCCGTAATATTAATACTGACTAATATTATTTAAAAATCGCAACCCACTAACAGCTTCTTTTTTTACATTTTATCAAACAAACTTTTCATGTATAGCGCTGGAAAGTGATGACTCAATATGCAACAACTAAATAATAATGGTATTTCTTGCAAAATTAATTTTTATTCCGATTAGATTGTTTACAGTTGTTTTTGGCCAGCGCTGGTTCTACCAAAACTTTATTGAATCAAATCAATACCTTATTTCGGTATAAGAAGTACGTAGGTACCTACATTATTGCATCAAATGAATATCTTATTTCGGTATAAGAAGTAAGTTCCTACCTAGCTAATTTTCATTTTTTTAAAATTCTACATCTGACGACTTATATTAGATATATAATATTATGTCATTTTTAGTTATTGTTATGTGTAAATTGAAACTACATTTTCGAAAACACACCTACAATATAGGTAGGTATTACGTCAAAACAAGTTCGTATATCGAATCGACTAAAGCAAACATATTTATTAAGATAATTCATCAATTCCAACTCCACCAGTGGCCAGTGTTGTAACCAGAAACCAAAGTAACCAATGAATTATGTTTGGAAGGCATTTAAATGCACCTGGCATGTCTGATAAAGATGGCGAAAGCTGATCTAACGTATGCCAAACAAGGACACAAATAGCGATCTCTCTCGAGTCTATACTAAACACGAATATTATGAAGGACAGTGAAACACTTAACACGTACCATAAAATGCTCAAGTTCTCCACTCCGCTCGTCAGAAACTAAATAAACCTGGCGAAAACCAAATATAAAGTAAATAAAATCAACTAAAAACTAACCTTTTAGTAAAAAAACCAAAACCCCTCCGTTCCATATTACAAAATCCAACATAAGTAAATGTTAAATAATTGCATAAAAACAGAGAAAAATGCCCACCAAATAAACAAAACACAAACTATGATAATACACTCACGCGATCAACTTATTTACTACAATTTCACTATCTACATTACCCTTACAAGGTATATACGCGACTGCGCTCCAAACCGAAAAACTGGTAAAGGTGGTTGTCCTTCAAAAGACCAATAGCATCGTTCGTACCCCCACTATGCGTTCCATTGGTTCCTGTTTGAAAATGACGCCAACTGAGATGGAACATACTAGGGGATTTGATGTTCGAATTGAAAAACCCAGGCGCCCATATTACTTCAAGGATTTCGTTCCAAACATGTTTTAATCATGGCGCGCCTTCCCTCATATCTGTTGTTTGCCTTTTACCGACAATGTCTGACAATCAAGCGAAAAGATGGCTAGATGATATGTCTAATTAAATCTAGAAGTATACTCGGAAAAAACGAGCATCAAGGTTTCTATTATAAATAGCACTCTCGTTTCTATCCGTATTTATATGATGTATGATTGAACTTTATTCCTACTAAGACAAGAACATTACTAACGAGTTATTTTACACTTGGTACATAATCATGTATAGTAGATTGCATTACTTTATATAAACAAAGGGAGTGATCAATAAGCTGCAAGCATATCTTCGAATGCATTCTTCATTGTACTATGTACTCCAGTTTACGTGTTATCTTGTACCTTCCAGTTTTGGTCTCATAATCATTACACATGTTTTATCAAGTATACCTAGATACCTACCAAGGTAATGAGGGAAACTCACGTGAAGCCAAGTTGTATAAAGACCTACACGTCTACAAATTCAATTACTAGTAATCATCAATTTACCTAAATTAATGTATAACTATTTGAACCTTTCAACAAAAATTAGGATTATCACGTAATGTGCCCATTAGGATTAACTGAAGGGAAATTTGATCCTGGAACTTGTATCTACCAATTCTGCAAACAAAGTGAACATTTCAAACTGGAAAATCTTGGAAAAGAGGAATATATTAACCTTAAGTACACGCTTTTTGTGGATTATCCTTAGTGCAGTTGATAGCTCCCACCTTCTAAATAATTCTTTTACCCTCATATAACTCAATTATGAAATTCTCGATCATTATAGCACAGTAGTAGTGAAAAATTGCTAGTTTAAAGTTGAAAGGCAAACTAAACTGATGAAGTTTAGGGAATCTTCTTTGATGTAAAAGTTAATCCTTCTGCAAGTTTCACTATTATGAATATCAGATCAGTCATGGCAATCAGGTAACAATGAAAGCACTCAAGATAGTGTAATCTCGACAGTTATGGGTAAGTCTCGAAGAAATTAGGGCTCTAACAGTAACAGACATTGATCTTGGTATCGAAGCATTATGCAAATCGAAAACTTAATGAAATTTAGAAAAAACTAGCCTTGGCACAGTACAATCTGGATCTGAGAGCAATTGATGTAACAGAGGAGACTTCACAGCAAGGTCTTGTCTTAGCAGAGAAATTAGTTGGAGTGAGTTGAGCGAAATATGTCTCTTCATCGCCATGGTTATCATAGGTAACATTGAAAGCACTCAGGTATAAGACAGTATAATCTCGACAGTTATGGGTAAGTCTCGATGAATTTAGAGCTCTAAACAGTAACAGACATTGATCTTGGTATAGAAGCATTATGCAAATCGAAAACTATGAAATTTAGCAACAACTAGTCTTGGCACAGTACAATCTGGATCTGACAACAATTGATGTAACAGAGGAGACTTCACAGCAAGGACTTGTGTTAGCAGAGCCTCAAATTTACTTGGAGTGGGTTGTGCGAAATATGTCTCTTCACTGCCATGGCAATCAGGTAACATTGAAAGCTCTCAAGTATAAGACAGTGTAATTTCGACAGTTATGGGTAAGTCTCGAAGAACTTAGGGCTCTACAGTAACAGGCATTGATCTTGGTATCGAGGCATCATGCAAATCGAAAAAACTGATGAAATTTAGCAAAAACTATCCTTGGTACAGTACAATCTGGATCTGAGAACAATTGATGTAATAGAGGATACTTCACAGCAGCAAGGTCTTGGGTTAGCAGAGTCTTAATATTAATTGGAGTGAGTTGAGCGAAATATGTCTCTTCACCGCCATGGCAATCAGGTAACATCGAAAGCACTCAAGTATCAGACAGTGTTATCTCGACAGTTATGGGTAAGTCTCGATGAATTTAGAGCTTTAACAGTAACAGACATTGATCTTGGTATATCGAAGCATTATGCAAATCGAAAAAACTGATGAAATTTAGCAGAAAATAGCCTTGGTACAGTACAATCTGGATCTGAGAACAATTGATGTAACAGAGGAGACTTCACAGCAAGATCTTGTGTTAGCAGAGCCTCAAATTTAATTGGAGTGGTACTATTCAGAGCGAAGAAATATTAATAAATAAAATACAATTTTCTCTAGAATCTAGTAAAAACCCAACATGATAGGTATATTTGAAATGGGAAAAAATTCTTTATCCAATGATGTGTAAAGCCAACTATGACTTCCATATAAAAAAATACAACTTTGTCATAACTCGCATTTTCAAAATTTTGGAAAAAGTAGTACGCTACTGCATTCTACTGTTTGAGGAAATTATTTTATTCCAATTCCATAAATGATTCGAGATATATCTGGGAAAAACCGACTTTCTTCAAATAACTCGAAATCGAAAGACTATAGGTAATTTTTGATTTCCCCATTGACATTTTCCCAAAATGAGAAATCGAGAATGGGGGTTTAATTTTTTGGTATCTCTTACACTTTTAAAACATCGGAATTTAGCCACACCCTGTACAAAGTTTTAGCTGCGGGCTAGATCTGAAAATGGACTGGAAAGTCCAGACTAGAACCTTAAGAATTCAACTCACCCTGGATTTATAAGCCTGTACAGCTTGGTGCAGCAAAGGATACTACTGAGTGGTACAATAAGCAAGTGAAGTTTCTTCGAAATTCTCCAGAAGACAGGAAATAGCAACAAAATGCACCCAACAACAGAAAAGAAAACTTAATTTAGAAGAGGTGGAATAAATTATACGAATACCGAACAGGTATACATTGGCAGCAACCTGGCCAAATATGCCTTTAGGCATGCTTGCAGAGACGGTGGACCTTTTCATAGGTAAGGAAAATGTAGAAGCCTACTTTGCCAAATTAGACCACAGATCAAATCTGAATTGATGGTCTGAAGAAAGTACTTTGCTAAAAACACCGATTAGAAGGGGGAGCTTACACCTACTTCCAACCCAATGCGGTTTTAGATACCTTGTAGTATAATGCCTTCAGAGACAAGCTGATATAACGTTTTACGCCTTCAAGGACATGAGGGGAAAGCTTGGCTCAGTTGGCCAAGTGTATTTAACAACATGATGAATCGGTGGCAGGATTTGCCACCCGGATCAATCATTTTGGGAGACATGTTTTGGAGAAGAGGATATATTGGATGCGGTAGAAGAAGAAATTCCGGGGTTGAGGAGAAATACTGAACGGACTATGATCCACCAGTTCAAACAAGGATTAATGAAAGAATTAATGATGTTGGAACCCAGCATCACTCTCACGAAGGCAGAGGAAATAGCTATAGGCAGGCCGAAAAGAAAGAATTCCATTTGCAAATTCGAATCTTCAGTTGATACGCTAATCCAAAATCTGAAGCATTCATTACTGTTTTGTCTTCGAAGCTTTCGATTTTCGTGCCTCTCGTACATTATTTACTTGGTCTACAAGCTCTGCACATTAAAAAAAGGACTTCGAGATATGATGATCGTAAAACGAGAGCTCACTTCAATTGCAAAGATTCAAACATTGCTAAAGTCAATAGAAACATATTTGAAATTGTTAATGAAATTGTCAATGAAATTGTTTTTCTCCTACTCGCGATCTTAGAACATTGGTAGTGACAAGCATGTCTAATATAAATTTTCGTAACTGCCCATGGTTAGAGCGTGTATCTTTGCAGTTTGAATCATTTACGTTTACGTCAAAATAATTAACATTAATTAGCATCCACTCCCTTTGTACTTTCTTACAAACATCCGGTTTAAATTTATTCCAAGTATATTAGTTTGAAGAAAAAAACTGTAGACATTAAAGGAACCATGCAGAGATTTTGGAACCACATATAGAGAAAATAAAAACTTTTTCGCTTGGGGAAAACATTCATTCAAGACGATGGTGAAATAAGCAAATATAATTTTGCACAAATAAATTATCAAGGGAGAATCAAATATTAGATAAAAAAACGAAAATCCAGCCAGAGCTGCTTTACTAATTACTCCAATTTATATAGGGCGTTTGAATTTCTATTGACCAAGTAAGTAACTTATCGCAGAACCATTTGGAAACATTTCTATCTACGTCTATGAATAAAGATCTTCTTGTCGGATTAGCGAATGATGATGCCATTATTGAGATTGCCAAAAACATTTCCAAGTGAGTAACTATCTAATAAGCTACCTATTTAATACTGATAAAATAGGTATGTATGACCTATTAATAGTTCTCATAGTTTCCTCCAAAGTATTAAAGGAATGTTGCTGGGAAACCTAATTATGTACTATGTAAGAGTAAGACACCATAACTCAATGATGATTCATCTTTTTCTTGATGGGGATAAAAACAGAATTGCTATCGGATTTTTAAACAATTAGGAGTATAGTCGGAACCAAAATATCTGGTCGAAAGTTGCTTGTGTTCGAGGGCAAGTAGAAAAGTCCCTGAATAATAAAACAGATGGCGCCACAATAGAAACTCCCATGTGACATTTGTGATGTTCCATCTTTACTAGAACGCATTAAAATTTTCAGACTGATATGTCATTCAGTTCTGTTTTGACCCCCATTGAAAGCAAGCAACCTTGAAGGTTTTTGGTCAACGTGGAAAAATGTAAATTGGTGTCTTGATTAAACATTATTTCTGGCATGGAAAAAACATTACGCAAACCGTAGTTAAACATTAAGGGGACTCTTCACCATTGGAACGATTCAAAAGTGGTTTACTAATTTTTGTTGTGATAGTATGACCACAAAGGACGCCGAACGTTATGGTTGTCCAATTGAGGTTACAACGCCTGAATCGTCGATAAAATCCATGGTATGATGATGGATGATCGCCGAGTTTAAGTGCACAAGATTGCTGAGGCTATGGGCATCTCAACCGAAGAGATACGGAACATTTTGCATAGATTTTTGGATATGAGAAAGCTATCTGCCAGATGGGTACTGCAGTTGCTCTCTGTTGACAACAAGCGCGACCGTGTGACAACTTCGAAGGAGTGTTTGGCGATGTTCAAACGCGATAAGAAGGACTTCTTGCGCCGTTTCGTAACCGAGGACGAAGCATGGATCCATCACAATACACCAGAGACCAAAGAAACTTGAAAGAATTGCTCGGCTGAAAGAGATTTGGCTCCAACGAAGAGGTCATCGTCGAAACAAACGTCCATTATGGAGGATTGCCGAAATCGTATTACTTGGAAGGGATCGATAAATTAGAAAAACGTTGAATGGAATATATCGGGCTACAAGGAGATTATGTTGAGAAATAAAATAAGTTTGTCCAAATAAATCATTTCTTGTTTCATTTTTCATGGAATTCTCACGTTGCCTCGTATATGAAGAACAATGTTTTCAAATAATTCAATATGCGGGAGTTGCAATTGATATTACTGTTCCTTACAATTCCTTGCTATTTATTTGGTAAATTAACAATATACCCTGAAGACACATCACATTCGGAAAGCGAGTGGAAAAACAACGTCATTGTGGTTCCACTTTAAAACCATGAGGGTAAAATAACTAACCGTATCTTGTAAAAATTACTGCGAATATAAATATAATGTACCATCTGTTCGTTCCTATTATAAAATATTTTTAATAATACTATAATAGACTAGTAACTACTTGCTTGTTGAACGTTTTTTAATGACATCCCAAAATATTCAGACATGCGATATTAAAGGCAATGTTTAATGCATATGGTAATGTGAGTAATTTGCCAGGAATATTTCATCTGAACGAATTAGACATGTACGAGACAATTTAACTAAATATCTTTATGTCAAATTCAAGGATCTATGTGACATTTGTTTAGTTGATATGGAGAGAGAACATACTGACATACAGTTTTTAATATTTCGCAGAAAAGCAGATAAGAATCCACAAGAAAAACCACGATAACCGGAAATCTGGAGTGTCGGGTTTGTTGTGCAAGAAAGTTCATCAACTCTGTGTCGTCATACAGTTGAATAGTTCGGTCCAGCAGATGATAAATCCCAAGAAGAACAAGGAAGAATAGGAAATATGGTGGATGGACTAATATTGGGGTAAATTCTAAACTCTTTTGGAAATGTTCGTAACTACCAGATGGAAAACTGGCTAGGTCTTCAATGCCAATATCTAATTTGAACTATTCAATACCACACTAACTCTATCGTCGGAGGCTCTCCATGAGCAGAAGAGACATAACTTTTGGCAGGCCACTGTCAGCTGAATAGACATTTACACTTAATGGGTATTGTTGATGATCCAGGTTGTAGGAGATGCGAAGAGGTGGACGAAACCATAAGAGAGTTCAGTGCAAGCAGTATTGCATCAGGCCTGCAGGACTGAGTCTTATTCCAAAGGGCTCAAGATGGGCCCAATCGAGCGGTCTAGGACTGACTTTGACTGATTGATGAAAGGATCGCCCATCTTTCTACGATGTTAGGTGTCAGACATCACCAACCAGTCGAACGGCTCTCTTCTGAATATAATTTAAGAGCTTCAGCGTATTTGGGAGCTGAACTCCAAACGTGAGAGCAGTACTCCAGTATATAATGAATCTCTGCTTTGTAGCTTATGAGGAGCTGCTGGTATTTAAATTAGCCTTGGTACGGAATAGAAGACCAAGTTTTTGAAAAGTAGTTTTTGCAATGCACCTCACATGAACGTCCTAAGATATGATGCAATTGGTGATGATACCGATCATGGATGTTGAGGCATAGTTCTACCTGACATCATCATATTAGAGATTGTGATAGAATCCGCCATCCTAGAGAAAATAAAATCTTCAATTTTGGTTGCATTAAACACTACTAGAGTAACAGATCCCCATTTCAAAATTCTTGCCATATCTTCACAGTCTTGTACCTCTTCATTGAATGATATATGAGTTTTAAAACTGCCCAATAGCTGATTGCTAAGCCGTGTTTTCCATTTGAAAACACATTGTGTTCGTTGCCATTATTTTCACAAATAAAATTAGTCAATGGTGTCGACAAAATTTCCAAAGCAATTGAAAGTCACGGGTTTTTTCAAAGTTGGTAATAGGCGTTGCAGTTCGAAAAAGAACACGAGTGCTCAACAAACCTAGTGGAATAACCCATGTAGGAAAAAACAAAAGGCCCGAAGTTTGGCTTAGGTCCAGGCTAAGGCTTCTTAATTCTGGCACTAGCTTGAAACTCAAGGTCAGGCAATGGTGTACGGCACTGGGATGATAACACCGCGCCAGGCGTGGTATGCGGTCGTCGCTTCTTCATAGTCTACACCCTTGGCCGAATACCGCGATACAATATTGTAACAATGCTGAAAATAAGATTTATACCAACGCTGGGCATTACTCGTGGGGCCAATTCTTGAAAAGGAACATGACCCAAGCCTGAGCCAATGCTACGGCTCAAGTGAGATTGAACCTCGGAATGACAATATCAGCGCAAGCCTGGCGTCGAATCTTAGCCCAATGGCTATTAGCCTTTTAGGCCAAGGCTCAGCCAGTGCTCCATCTTGGCCCAATTCTGCAAAAACTGGGAGGAAACATTTTTTCTTATTTTTCAAGCATCAAAGAAATATTCTACCAACAAATGAAATCGATCCTAGCACCTAATAGTTACGAGACGCGCACCCTACCGACTACGCCAACCGACGAATTCTAAATTGCTTTTCGATTTGATGTATACAGTAATAACCACTGTGTTATTATAGCAACTGAGACTGCTCCGCCAAGGCTCAGCACAGACTGAAATTTCAATCTCGGCTGGGATGCCCAGCCAAGCTTGTCCCCATTGTCAAGCCTGGTGGCCCCTAGCATAAGGATGTAATACATAATTGTTCATTTTGCGAAATTAGTCAAATTAGGATCTTTTTTCATAGAAGACTTCACTTTCGTTGTCCGCTCAAGACTTGGTATGTCAAGTCCGGCTGACGCTTAACTAGAAACATCAGAGCCCATAGTCGGTGCGTAAAACTTGTTGAGAAGCAGAAGAATCGAGAATCAGTGTCTAAAATCTGGCTGAGTCTTGGTTAAACGCTTGAGAGCCGAGATTTGGTGTATGAATCCATGGCTGAGGCTTGGCTAGCAGAAGCAGAGCCAAAATTCGGTGTATAAAATCTGGCCGAGTCTTATTGGTTAGACGGTTGAGACCCAAGATTTGGTGTACAAAACCTGACTGAAGCTTGGTTACAAACGACACTCGGTGTATGAAACCTGGTTAGGCCTTCGCTAGAAGCCGTGGAGTCAAGATTCCATTTTTGAAATCTAGCTGAGGCTTGGTTAGACACTGGAGAGCTAAGGCTTGGATAGAGGCATGAGAGTCGAGGCTGAATTGTAAGCCTGGCTGGGGCTTGGGACTGCTTCGCTAAGGCTCGGCTCCGACTGATATTTCAGACTCGACCCAGACTTGGGCAGATGCATTAAATGCGAGGCTCTAGACAAGATTGGCCCTGTTGTCAAGCCTGGCGACTCCAAAACGGCAACAGCGTATTCTAACATAAGGTACCTATTTGTTGTGAAGCAATAATGCTTTTCCATTGTTAAATAATAACAATCAAGTAATACGAACACAAAAACTGAATTTTCTGAATGTGATCTTTCAAATATTGAGCGAGCATTGTGTTATTTCAGTAACATCGATAAATTAGAGAAAATCGATTAACTGATTTCATTAAATTTTCAAATAATTCGAGTTAATTAAACGTTATAGCTCTTCCCACTAACCTCCTTATATCAATTTTACGCCTGGATCTAATTTACGTTTCACCTTGAGGTTTCCTTTGATCTCGGCAAGCAGCTATCAAGTGATGATGACACCTGTCACCTGTCTTCGGATTACTTCTTCACTTCATTATTCAGAGTACGCCCCGGGCTGGAGTGCAACATGAGACGATTGAACCGCACTGGAGGGGTTCAAACACGTTCTAAGATTTGTGTGTTCTTTGTGCGTGAAAAAGAAATGTAAATTCGAAGTCCCACTGACAATACTCCCCCGAATAGTGAAAATATTCATATATAAAGACACCTACAACGTCTTAATTTGGTATTGTTGAAATATGAGAGAACGCCACAACTCCATCAATAGCTGTGAAGAGAATCGAACGAACAACTAGTGTTGATTCAGCTGGGTTTCTATTGTTATTTTTAATTGAGTTTACGTAGCTAATTCGTAATTAGGGCTCTTGTTTTCTTCTTAATTCAGCATTTTTGCTTGTATAAATTTTATTGAATCGGTTGAAAGCTTACGTCTCTTTAATAGAAGAGGCTTGCCATTTCACAATCATTGCTTTGAATCGCAACTAAATCGATGCAAAATATCGAAAACACGTGATAGCTCTTATGTTGACCACTAGGAAATAAGCGTTAGAGAATAAGCTCATTTTCACCCTTCATAACTTTTATTCTGTCTTAAAACAAATATTTAAGATCTTTTAATGGAACATCTGGGAATTTGAGATAGGTTAGGTTCATTATTTTTCGAAAATGGAAATAAAATTATAAAAAAACTCAACAATTTTTATATCAAAATAAGAGCAAATATTTCAGTAGTAGGATTACAGTAATCCAAGTTTTTAAATTAATATCAACTTAGTCCAGTCTGTAATCTGGGGGAATATCAAAAAATTGTTCAGCAAGTCGACCCGAAAAAATTCTTTTTTGCATGATGACCATGCATGAAGGTCATTCGTGACTACTGAGCGTCTCTTCAATCTCCCCCAATTCACCCCTATACGATAAATTAACCCTATTTTCAACTCAATTTTTAAGATAATTTTTATTTTCAAAAAATTAAAATAAAGTCTCCAAAATGGGTTCTGGAAGGTTTTTTGGGGTTGCTAATCCGCAGGAGGTTCTTGGATACTGGAATGCGGGTTTAGGACTTGATATTAAAAACCATATTAATGAGTTATTGATGAATATTTTCACATTCTGAGCATTTCAAAACAAGCCTGGAAGATGTTATGATAGTGTTGGCAGAGAACTAATGAAAGACAAAATTCTTCATGAAATAAGAAATCAGTTCGCCTCATCAGTACTGGTTATATGGATGGCTTTACCTGTGTGAGTGGCCAGCCTATGAATATTAATCTCCTTTCTCTAGCAGTTCTTGAGTGAGTTAGAAAATTTACCATCATTGGTATACCACTGATGGATACGTATAACCCATATATTATTTGTGGTCAAGAAAACGTATGTCCATTATATAGTTTTCGCTTGTTCTAACAAATTTTTTTTAGAACCACTTAAATAATGCACCCCACATTATTGCTGTCGTAAGTTTATATGCAGACATTGCATTCGAGAGGGCTTGGTGATGTGAAATTGAAATATTACTCCATTACCTATAATCCCAATCGATATAGTCACCGTATATCTCTCAAATCATTCATCGCTTGGGACTCCTACGGCCTACTGCACGCAGCGTACTCTGCTTGCCACCAGTGGGGTTGATGCGCTATTGCCAAACTGGATTCCCACATGTTTTCTTTAGCATCGTCGGAGGAATAACAAAATTAGAAATATGGTTAGTTCAGTAAACGCTACTATCCACATCTCGTGGAGATTGAAAATATATATTCAGTTACTCCATTGATTGCTTGAGTATATGAGATATACCATAAAAAAATCATTTAAATGACGGGAAGTTATATGATTACTCTATTTCGATGAGAATAATTAAAAAAAAAACGTTTTATTATATGTTTATACCATGTATCATCTGGTATAGAATATCAAAATTACGCGAAAAAATAAATAATATCGAATGAAGCTGAATGGAGCTTGAGAAATTGTGCTTTTGAAGCATTTGACAATGAACCAGTTTAAAACTGGAGGTGAATAGTAATCACTGTTCGCCCACATAAAATTAATACAATTTGTAAAGTATCATTTCGATTCCTGTGTGACTAACTTGGCTCACTGATTTTATTGATAATTCCTCCCAGTGACGTAGATATCTTTTTGCGGTGGAGGATTTGATGAGATCCGCATCTACTACAACCTGGGTCAGAAAATAATAATAATACAAAAATAAGGAGATATGGAATGTATAGTAATCGTACCGTAGCAGTGGGCAAGATAAAACAAACCCAAATACAGTTACGAAGAAATTATACATCATACAATAACCCTGTTGTAAAAGTAAGCAAGTATAATTTACTTACATTGTTAAATGGGACTAAAATAAAAAATAAAGAAAATTCCCAATGTTTTGCTTATAAAAACATTCTGCAACCCACCTGTGTTTGGGCCCAAGTCTAGAAGAGAGAAGTGTGAGGGATGTGTTTTTTTGATAATTTTCTGAAAATGTAACTATTATTATCATATTTGCAAAATACTTCGTTCAATTGCCTCATAATAATAGGTCTGGTAGACAGATTTTCGCAGATATATCCTCAATTTCTGAATCGAACGAGAATATTTTCAAGATATCTGTGTAAAAATTGTGGTGAATATTGATCGTAGCTTTGAAATTTTGCAAATCCTTTAAAGTGATGGAAATAGGAACTGTATAGTTTTTGGGTGTATCAAGGGGTATTTTTGACATCCATGTTCGGTTTTTCAAATGGAATTATAGTATTTTATTGAACCATATATAATGACAACAGAATTTTTCTGCTCAAAAATATATATCACACGCATATATTCAACCTGCAGAAGTGTCCGAAATCCTGATTTTAAGATTCATCGATATAACGTTACACTTTTATGTTACATTACAGTGTGAAAAATTTCGAAAGTCAACCTGTCAGCAGGTTGAAAATAATGTGAATGTAACATAGAGTATAATTTAACGTCTTTCATTAGCTGTTTCTCAATTATTTACAATATATTTTTCTTTCTACAGTAAGACATATGACCCGCAGAAGTATCCAGAAGCTATTTTGCTAACAAAAGTGAAGGAAGTCAGTGATCGATTGATTACAATTCATTTATTTGTGTGCAAGTTGGGCATCATATAGTATTGACCTACATCCGGTAGTTGCCGGTGGCTCCCGTAGCTTCCCACTCTAGAGTAGGGAGTGCCGACTATACCCACACTGCGCAATAGACTCGATACGCCCATATTCACTCTGAATCCCGAGTGCCATCAAAGCCTTTTACATTGTTTCTGCAATCAAGTGATGCATCAGCTTGCATGTGGGTTTATACCATATAATGCTACATAAGTTTGTTAACCTGATATCAAGAGAGGTAATACTATAAACATCTTCCACAATAGGACGCCGTTAGCATGCATGTGGGCTTCTTGAGTACGAATATTGGGGGTGTACATATTATAACATAGACCCGTTTTTGTGCCAATTTGTAATCACATAATATATTTTAAGCATGTGAAGTCAAACTGATATATACCTATTTCATGATGAGTGCCTCCTTCTTAGTTTTTTTTCATATAAACCTAAATAGTACCTCTAGTAATTCATCTTATTCTAGTGACACTGATGAAAACGAGTCTTTTCATTTAATTATTCGAATTAATGAATAGGATGGTATTTGATCTTACAATGATATAAAAATACACATGGAAAATAGGCAATAAAGTTGGAGATCACGGATCTCATGCAAACATTGACAAATAATTATTAGTGTTAGGTACAATCACTACTAACACACGTTCATAACTTATTTTTAAAGTTTCTGTTTCATAATTCATTTCCTCGAAATAAAACGAAACTGTTCACGAGGAAGGAAATTCCGCGAACGTGGCACCACTGGACACCGTACGATGTTTTCAAAATCGGTGCGAAGTTGTAGGTCTACGTTTTCAGTTCGGTTAGTATTCTCGACAGGAAAGCTTCCCTACGGCTTCACTGAAATCCCTTTTTCGAATAGCGGACATTTTCGCCCTTACTGTAGGGCCTGATATTGCATTCCAGACCTAGAAGTGTATGTTATCGATCTCCCAAGGCCCGCCACTGGCCCAATCAGCTAGAGGGGAGATTCGGTAATTACATATTAGTGATGTAATTTCGTTTGTTGGCTCATGTGCAGCTTCACTGCCTGCCTTTCCAAGAAAAAGTAGTTTTCCTTATCCGGTTAACACTTTGCTAGGTTTGCCTTCGACTAATAACATTTGTCTTCTTAGTGAACACGAACCCGACTTGGATAAGGTATTCCAAATTCATAAACGACGTGAATTTAACAAAAACTTGACTTTGTTAAATATCAGCATCATCTAAACATTCGAATGTGAACTTTCCTTAATTTTGGAGATCCATCATTCATCCATTAACTTCAGTAGTAATTAGTTTTTTCCTTAACATTTCAATGAGCTTCGGAATAATTGTAATCAATTATCAAGTACTAATTGAGCCCTATTCCCTTAAAATAAAATATAACAAAGTAGCAAACAACGCAATTCGATTAAAGTAGATTAAGGTCTACAAAAACATTAACTTTCCAAAATAAAATTAGCTAACCGTAGCATCATGTACTACAATATTCACCAAATTTGAAATCTAATCTTAACACACGTGTGTTTGAATAAGACAAACTTTAGTTATTCTTAGTGGGGTGTCTTTATTACATTCTTTGCAGACGAAGTCCGAAGACTATATTGCAAGCTATTTTAAAATCGTCCTAGAGCAAAATGGCTCATCGAATTTAAGACAACTTTGAAAAAATCCTTCTGCCTATCTGTCTGGATGCTTGTCTTCACGATAAGTCCAAAAGGAAAGGTACTACAATATCCAAATTTTGACAAAAAAGTGTGTTGTTCCGTTACGAACCCTATTGTTCTTCAGGGAAATTGTACAATAAACACACCTTTTCTGAATGGTTGAAAATTTTAAAAAGTCATAACTCCCAAAGTGTATTTTGAATCGATTCAAAACTTTTACAGTAAATTTGAGTTAATTTAAAACTCCTTTCACTCAAATTTCAATAAAACCGTTCAACAAGAACAATAAAAACCATTATTGAAGTAAACTTAAATTTTCAACTTCCTGTAACAGTTTGTAACAAACGGCGATGGTTTAGGGCCTAGGACAATTGGCTCCCACTCAGCAGACTCAGGTTCAATTTCCAGAAACGAACAATTTATTTTTGTATATTTTCTTAAAACCATTATTAATTTGAATATTATTTAGTGGGGTAAAGATAATAAAAGAAATAATCTACTTCATTATCTTGACACTAATGCGAAGAGTATCTTATAGAATGTGAAACAATTATATAAATATCAGTAACCAAAGAGTATAACTTTACCACGCACACTATTTATCTATTCTCCAAGAGGCAACACATTTCTAGTTTTTATTTATATGAACAAAGTTTTTTTATACATCATAGCATGACTGACAATCAATTTTGTAAATCCCGGATTGGTAGAAGTCGGACACTTCATCATAGATGTTGCCTAAATAGTTTTTTTTTTACCTTGTGCTAATAGTACAATTATTCTAAGTGAAAATTCATATTTTCGAGCACTTACACGAAACAAAAATAATGTGAACGGTACATAAATTGTTATAATTTTTCTGATTGCTACTTAAGGAAGTGTTGATATTCAGACCGTACCCTGGAATTTATATAAAAAATTATCGTGTTCCTGAAAAAAAATCAATGAATATTTTTGCGCAATCCTGAGTTTTATTTTCAAATCGAGTTCACTCGGAAATGATGCGTCCAATCGAACCAAAACAATCAAACTTTTCGTCAAGAAAAGACCGAATTTTAAGATTTTTCATGCAAAATTATGAAAAAGGTGGGGTATTTGTCAAACTACCTATTTTTCTTTGCAGACATAGTTGAGGAATGGTATACTTATTTACCTAACATTTAGAATTTCATAATTTTATTTTGAATCGTTTCGAAGATATTTATATGAATCGATCTTCAGGATTCACCCTTTAGAAACTGCAACATGTTTCGACTCTTGTTCATATGAACTTCATTTCTTAAAATTATCCTCATTTTTTTCGCACGAATTTAGAAACTCCTTGTATGCATATAATAATACAATAAAAGTCATAGTATCGACCTTTGTAAAACACATTATGTTGTGAATTAGAATAAACTTTCCATGCAATGACATATAGTATACTTAGACGTCTTTATCTGTTCCTAATCATTTGAAATATATTTTCGTTTCCTACGAGTGGAGGATGTTGGTGATCTTTGGATCACAAATAATTTTCATTTGGTTGGTGTGAGGTGTGTAAAAAATGGAGAAGCTAAATTAGCAAAACAGAACTGCCAAAAAATTCGTTTTTGGGTAAATTTCACAAATAATTTACTTTACGACAAAATACTTCGGAAGGAACTTTTTTTCAATGATTCTTAACATATTTACCCAACAAATTGAAGTTTTCTGATGAAATGAATGCAAAAAATACAAAAAACATCTCTAAAGTCAGTATATGTATTCACAAGTTTGTCGAAACGTCTGGGGACACCTAGAGACTCTCGAAGTGCTAATGGTTTTGCTGGAGAAGGTGCAGAATCAATTTTTATACAGATTGAACCATTCTGTAGGCGTTATCCATTTTGAGGGTGGTCGAAATTCCTGTGTACGACCTAAAGAGGATTAAAATAATTGCCATATTCTTAGGACGAACCAATTCGTAGAGTCAATTCATGCATTTTTGCCATTGCGACTGGGGATATGTGCGCTGGTGCGTTGCCTTGGTGGAAGAGCATTTATTTCTTTGCCAAATGTGGCTGCTTTCGCTTCGAATCGATCCAACAGCTCTGCATAATGTACGCCAGCGATCGTCTTGCCCTTTTCTAGGTTATCTATCGATATGAACGATACCGTGTGCATCCCAAAAAACTGTCGCCATGACTTTGTTGGCCGATAAATCCCCTTTGGCCTTTTTCGGCTTCGATTCACCAGGACAAATCCACTGTTACGACTGTTCTTTGGTCTCTGATATGTCGTGATGCATCCATGTTTCGTCCACGGTTACGAAATGGGCAAAAATTCCTTCTTCTCGCGCTTGAACCTCGCCAAACACTCCTTTGAAGTTGTCATACGGTCGCGCTTTTGGTCAACAGAGAGCAAATGCGGCACCCATCTGGCAGATAGCTCTCTCACTTTAACTCGCGGACAGTTCAATATCACACCAAGGATTTCTGGCGATCTAACCTCAATTGGAGACGACCAGAACGTTCGGCGTTCTTTGGTCATACAACCATAACAAAAAACCGTAAATCACTTGTGAATCGTTCCAATCGATGGTGAATAGTTCCCATAATATTTAACAAACGATGCTTTGACTTGCGAATGTTTTTTCCACGCAAGAAATAATGTTTAATCAAGACGCAAAATTCACTTTTTTCCATGTTTACAAACATCATCAAGGTTACTTGTTTTCGATGGGTGTCAAAACAGAGCAAATGTCACATGGGATTTTCGATTGTGGCGCCACCTGTTTTATTTTTCAGGGACTTTTCACATTATCTCATGTAAAATACCCGTGAAATATTCAGATGTATATTCGAACACCCTATACTCTACTGTACTAGAACTAACCTATATGGTTGATTGAAAGTAACTCTTCCAATCAATGCCTCTGTTTATTTGTGCTCTTCATCCACCATTACCTAATTTGGTTGTTATGAAAACTGAAGGTGCGCCGCCACAACAACTATAAGAGCTTAAATGGACAATCGCGAATTAATTAGGAAACAAAAAACATTCGAAAAAGATGATATAATAGAAATTAAGGATGAAAAACATACAAGTACAGTTATTAAGGCGAAAGAAAAAGAATAAAACAATGAAAAAACTCGTCTAGCACATTTCGTACGCTATATAAAGATGGAAAGGATATGACAGGTGTTTCACGTTCATTTCCTGTTAGTCCGGGTCGTATGTGATTGCAACACATTGTCGTTTGTGCATTGGTGTGAAATGAATCAAAATTCCTAGTTAATTAACATCAATCAACAACTTAAATTTCGTTAACGCTGTTACAGGGTTGAACAAGAGAGCTACCCTTTTTAGCGAACTGGAAAACATAATGCCTTTAATGGAATATATTCTCAGTTGACTTATAATTAAATACAAAAGTATGTGGTGATAAAACAAAGGAACAGTAATGAAAACAATGCAGCAGAATGTTTAAATATTCTGTATACGCATGTATATCTATAACCAAATATTTACCAATCGCTTTTTGTGTGATTACACTATATATTATTGATTATTTCTTTGCAGCTTACAATACTCTATATTTTTAGTCGCATTGTGCTTCATTTCATGAGTGAAGATTAATTTTTTCTAGAATAAGCCATGTTACACTATTTTTTATTCCTAATAACCTATCAAAGAGTTCACACAAAGTAGCCATCATCAGAGTAATCTGAATTTACTCTGATGATGTCTACCGGGTAGTCGAAAGATCCTCAGGACTTTAAGAGTACTTTTGGTGGATAAGGGTGATTATTTCTTCTTTATAGTGTTCTTATTCCTTGTTTAATACGTCCGCGAAGTGTCTGAAATTATTATTTCAAGATTTGAATGAGGTCACACCTACGTCATTGAAATATGACGTCACATAGTTACATTGAATTAATTACGCTGCAGACTTTACAAGAAGAATTACGAACTCTGTGGTATCAAAGTAAGGTTGATTGTGTGTGTGTGTGTGCCAATCATTACCGGTGTTTGTGTTTAATAGATACAAATAAAACCGTGCAGTTTTAAGTGAAAACAATTTATTTGAAGGCTGCATTGAGTCATTATGGACTATTTCGATAACATTGGCTTCCAGTGCCGAAAGGCGATCTTCGCAGAGGGCTTATGAAATTATCAAATATATCTACATAGAGAATTCGGTTGTGGAATGAAAAAAACAAAGATTTTGAAGAATTTATTCTTGAGCACGAACGTCTGGATGAAACTTGAATATTCCAAAATAGGACCCTTTTCGCTCGTGGGAGGACACAATTCCAATGTACATAAAGTTTAATTTGACTTTTTTCCACATTTTTATTTGTACCTGATGATTTGTTGCAAAATATTTTCGTGTGAGGATCTGTGGATCAGTTTGAAATTAATTTGGTTGGGAATGCAATAAAAATTCCATACCTTATTCAGAACAAACAGTTAATTCATTTCTTTGAAACATTTCACTATAAAATCACGTTTGAAATGTATCAGGCTAGCGGAGAATTTTGTCAAAATGTAGAGGGAATCGACCAAATTGTGACATCTTTCAATGAGCGTTTAAAATGAATTTCCATAAGATAGCTTTAGAAAAAATCACGTTTGGAAAATTTCGACAAAGCGATTTCGTTTTTGAGTAGGAATTTTTCAAAATGTAATTTGATGTAGAAGGAATCCGCAAAATTGCCACTTCAATGGAATAATTGTTTGAATTGAAAAACAGGAAATAGGTCACACTAGCACATTATGCTTATTAGTTTCGCCTTTACGTACGTTACGGTCTCACGGCCATCAGAAAACGTTTCAATATCTAAAACGGGATTTCTTAACTAATTGAACTAATTGTATCGAGCACAAAGCGTCCTTATCGCACAAATTTCAATTACAAATGCCCAAGTCTCCGAAACGAACAGAAACACGACTAATCGAAATTGTAACACATTAATTGATAGGTCTTCTGATGATGGTCGTGATACCGAAACATACGTGAAGACTAAAATAATAAGCATATGTATAGGTGTAACCTATTTCCCGACAATATATATATATAATTCAAAACTGTACTGCATTTATAAATTCAGATTGATCTAGAGGTGTGTGATTTTTAATTTCTGCCCAACGTTTTTTGATGCTACTCAATGCCGAAACTGGTATATTTGTATATAAGAAACAACGTCCAAGGAAATTAGATGATGATCTATGGGTACGGATTGATTTTTTATAAATTTATTGAATTGCCATGAGTCTTTCACATAAAATTCATTTTTTCCTATTATATTGTTGATAAAAGCTTTGATAAATTGTAGGTAGGCGCTCCAATATTACTTAGAATGTACCATTTATTTATCAATTTATTCATGTCATTTTGTACTGATAATGTAAAGAATCTGTATTAAAATTAAACAAGTATATTTACAGGATCATCAAAAACCATAATTTTCAAGTTTCAAGCAGTAATACTCGAGCAATATCTGTCGAGCGAACAGTTTCGAGATGTTCCTTGCCGATATGCATCTATTTTAGCATGTTGTGTATTCAAATTATTTGCATAGGTCTAAGTAAAATTTTACCTGTTCTAATGTTTAGTTAACGATCGGCAACTGGCAATGTTGATGACCTCTCTTCAAGATTCCAGGTATAGATATTTAAAAACCCATTATGTGCATCCTGTAATAGAAGGGAGATTTCAAAAATTAGTATAAACATTTCCAGGGATACAGTACAAAGCATTTTATAACCTCCATAGGGTGGGTTTTTACATAGTTTATGATTTTATTGTTGAATTGGTGGACTTGGTGTAATTAAAGAGCTTAGAGAGACGCATTGTCCATAATAAAGTAATCGTTTGAACCAAACAAAGTGACATTAGACAAGGATTATTAATTTGTTTCAGTATTAAATAAACCAAACTTCAAATGTGTGTTCGAGATATGTTGTTGAATAGAATATTATTATGATCGAATAAGTGGATTTGACTATTTGACACGAATTCAATCTCAGTTCCTATTTACAACACCTACACCAAACATTAGAATTACAATTTCGCCATATACTCAACTGTCTTGAAAATAGAGGAATTACGAGTTTCTATAGATATGTATTTCTGGTGTATGTTCATACTTAAAAGGTCTCAGATCGCTTTGAATGATGCTGGGTTGTGAGAAGGACATTATTGTAACAGTGTTCGTCTAAACAGTCACGATAAAACTAGATTTTTGCCTAGGATTTTATGGGAATTGGACCATTCTCTACTTACAGAATAATCAATAGAGTATAAAATGTTATTGCAGATTTGTGTTGCAAACAAAATTGTGTTCTTTACTTACTATCATTTATTATATAAAATATAATATTACAAATTATTTGTAATATTAAATGTAATTCAGAAACAGTTGTAGTGTTCACTAAATGTTTAAAAAAGAAAAGAAGAACAGTAGATATCCTGGGCCTTTTTCATCACCACCTGGAAGCATAGCATCAGGTTTTAGCTATTTGCGATATGTTTCCAGACCATGAGATAAATAATCATTATTTGTGAAGCTATAACTACAAAAACGATGTTTCCGTTGATGCAGCATTTCTCAACCGAACCCAAAAAAGTCGATAGTGGATTATTGTTATTGTATCGAAACTATTTTAAACTTCATTTCTTCTGACAGCTCAACTATTTACGCCAAAAGGGATACATATAAAATAGCTGGCTCAACAACGAAGTTGAGAAATTTCAGCAAATAGCGTTGGCCAATGTTGATGAAGCCTACTTGGTAGCCGAAAGGTCCCCATTACTTTAAGAGTATTTTTCGTAGATAAGGACGAATATTTCTTATTCATAGGCAAGTATCGTAAACACTGATAGTTGTGCTAGTTTTATGTGATACACAGTCATAAAGAATATGCAGGTACGATGTTTGTTTATGCTTTCTGAAAAGGTAGTACTGTGCCTTACTGGGGGAGGTAATTTATATTTTTTGGAAGATCATTTAGAGGATATATTGGACGAAGTACCTTCCAAAATGATGGAGCGTCTCCTCATTTTTCAAATAATGTAAGACATTTTCTTAGCATTCATTTCGGCGATCGCTGGATTGACCACCGAGTTCACCGGATCTCACTCCCCTGGATTTCTGTCTTTGGGGATGGTTGCAGTCGTGAGTTTATGCTACGAAAGTGAACACAAGGAGTATGTTTAGTGGATGAGGGTGAATATTTCTTATTTATATTCAAGTATCGTAAGCACTGACAGTTTTATGTGATTGTAAAAATGCCTAATAAATACTGTCATAAATACACACAACGACAAAAGTCTTGGACCTCCTATATACCAAATGATTCGATTAAGCCCGATTATTTTTCTTACTGTGGTAAAAAGTAACATGTATTCAAGGTATAAAAAAGTCAAAAAAGAGATGTCAATAATGAATCCTGACTTTATTATCAATGTTTTGACAGCAGTGGCAGTGAAAGAAAGCATATTCAGCCAAGTGACTAGTGTATTAATTTTTTTTTTGATTTTTTGGATTATCATGCCTGGTCGTTAAATTTCTGCGTTTAATCGAGCAAGAATTACTACTTTACACGATGGAGGGCACTCTAATCATCAGATTTCGGAAATGTTGGGCATTCCTAGATCATCTGTTGTGCGAATAGTTCACAGGTACCAAGAATTCGATACAGTGGAAAACAGACCACGTAGTGGACGTCCTCGAGTGTCTAACGAAAGGGAAGATCGACCGCATAGCTTCAGCTTCAGCTCTCAGAAGCGTACGTTTCGTCGTGTTATATCGACACCCACAGTTCGAAGAAAACTCCATCATGCAAATGTACGTGCTAGAAGACCATAACGGGTCCCCACTCTACTTCCAAGACATCGTGCAGCCCGTCTCCGATGGGCGCGAGAGCACAGAGATCGACTTTTGCAGCAGTATGGAGGTGGGTGTTATTAACAGACGAAACCAGATTTGGACTGGTGAGTGATGACAATCGGCAAAGAGTCTGGAGAGAACCAGGTCGTCAACAGTGACTTCATTTTCCCCGGGAAGTTGCTCCCTATCAAGGGGGTACTATAATGTTTTGGGGAGGAATAATGTTTAACCGCCGCACCCCATTAATTCACATTCCACAGGATATGACCAGCCAAATTTACGTCGAACAGGTTATTACGTCCATTATCTATCCCATACGTAACAAATTAGGCGAAAATGTTGTGTTTATGGACGATAACGCCCGACCACATCGCACAAGAAGAGTGCAGGATACTCTTCAAGCAGGACATATCAATATATTGGATTGGCCAGCCAACTCGCCGGATATGAATCCGATTGAAAACATGTGGGATTACATAAGTAGAGCCATTCACAATCGATTTAACCCACCTCAGACTGCAGATGAGTTAGTCGTCGCGGCGGTAGAGGAATGGAACAATATTCCACAAGACACTTTAAACCGCTTGATTATTTCAATGCCCAGACTTGTCAACATGTTATTCCAACGTGGAGGAGGTCATAACGACTATTAGTCAGTGTACAACATGTTTCATTACTTTTAACAAAACTGAGTGGGGGGCCAAGACCTTTTGACGTTTAGTGTAATATGCAGATAAGATGTTTGTTTATGGTTCTGCAATGGTAGTACTGTGCCTTACTGGGGAAGGTTATTTAGAATTTTGTCTTTGGGGATGGTTGAAGTCGTTGGTATATGCTACGAAAGAGGACACAAGGAGTATTTTTAGTGGATAAGGGTATATATTTCTTATTTATAGTGTTATAGTGTATCCACAGTATGGGCTCTTTTATAGTTCATTAGATTATATATAAATTCTCGGGAAATAGGTCACATTAACACTTATGCTTTATACCGGGATATCAAAAAGTATCTTGGTCAAGGGTGGTTGTGGAATCTAAAACGTATGTCTTAGTTTACGTTTGAAATAATTATGTCACTGTCACACTGACATCTTCAATAACCTACAAATTTCATACCTATTTATTTAAGTTGTAAAACAATAATGAATACAAATTAATATAGTAATAAAAATTGTCGAAATGTTAACTTTGAACCTTTTAAAAGGTCGGGATAGCCACAAACCGGGTCGAAAACAGTTCTAAAATAGTTAATTTTCGATAAATGGAATGACGTTCACGTGAGGAGCGCGTAGCTCGCGAGTTAGAAAAGTGCAAATTTACGGTACATAGAACGTCTTTACGAGGACTTTTCGCATGCGGTTTTCGCTCCATGTCGTTTGTTTATGAACGGGGCCAACTAAATAGCATAGTCTCGGGCCCCAAAATGTCGATTAAATAGGAAAATTTAATTAAAATAGAAGCAGGTACTCTCAGGTCTCAACTGACGGGTAGCGAGCTTCTCGAGGGAAAAGTCAAAATGATTTCGTTCGTAGCTAATTACATAGGACGTCTGGCGTTCATGCAATTATGTTTTTAAATAATTCGAACCTTCTAATTTCGATAGGCCAAGTGAAAATCCCGGAGTCTGAAGCGCTAGAGACTTCTGAGTGTTATAACATTCGTATAAAATTGCGAAATTTCGCACTTTTAGAAACTTCAAATTAATTAATTTGACACAAGTAAAGACACACGTTTTAGATTCCACAACCACCCTTGACCAAGATACTTTTTGATATCCCAGTATTTTATCGTCGTTTATTAGATACTTGCCTATTTAATATTGTGTTTCAAATTGACATTTGGCACAATGTTATCAAAATTAACTTGATTAACTTTTTTAATTTAAAAAGAAAAACCGAATGAAAATCAGACTTGAACCTTTGAGCTTATTTTACTTATTTTGGCTTCCTAGATTTGTCCTTAAATAAATCCATTTCCACCCGAAACGCCCTGTATAATACCTATAGTGGGGGAACTGAAAATCACAATACTGAGCGCATTAACATCAGTTCAAACATATTCCATTATTTACACGTTATGCGGATGACATGTACATCTGGATATACCAGCAGTATTTCCCCGCAGCATGTGATATTTAGTTTCACTGACGAGAACATAGGGCATGACCCACACTACACTGGTAGATATGGTTCGTTTTGTGAAATGTGGGGAGCGCGATAGCTAGGTACCATTAGGGTTGGACGATACTAATCATAATACATTATAGACCCTTGTCATGCTTTCTAAGCGTTCGATCATTAAAAATGGCCGAATAGAATTTTAGAGTTTTATGCCGGCTTCATTTTGTTAACGGTGAAGGAGGATGGATAGCTTCCTCTACTACGGTTCGAAACCCTCAGCTGAAACTCGTCTGGCTCCGAATCGACTAGAACGGGTCTTTGTTGGAAATATCGACTTCTCTTTTTAAACAAGGGACCACTTTTAATAAGGTAAGTGCTTTCGGTGAATAGAAAAGTACTAGTAGTGGGTAATACTTGGTGTAGGTCGGTTCTACATGAAATTTTGTGATGATTATCTACAATCTACAACGAACGGTTCAATGTATTCGGGAAACCGGTAAATGACTTACAGCTTGATCGACAACTACTGTTGTACCTAAATCATATCTTGAATAGTAGACTTCCGCGGATAGCTAATCTTGAAAATTCTTGGTTTCTGGATGGATTTCGCGTCACAAAAGCACGACTTGATGCCGACGTTTCGCCAACCATTACCGGTGGTATCTTCAGGGCAGGCTTCTTGCATCCCAATGCCCTCAGCACCAACCTTCCACATCAATCCCTCTTGTGAATACTTTGGTTAATTTATCTTCACATCAGTGGCGGCTCCTCGAAGGAGGCTAAGGAGGCTCAGCCTCCACCAATTTATCTTGTTCATCATTCTTCATTTTATTTCCTGTTTCCCTGATAATTTTTTTAATTTTATAATTAATTCCCCGTTCTCAGTAGTTATTTCTAATCTGGCAACAGTGCCCTGAGGCTAGACTGTATATATCTCAAACCGTGAAAAGTAAACACCTGTTGCTCAACACAGTTTCCGTTTTTCCAACCAGTCCAATTGCTAAATACCGTAAAACATAGCGGAAATGGCAACACTCTCAGTATTCTAGCCTGCCGCTGGCCTTCCAGTCCAGTACGCTCGGTGGTATGAGTATGGCACATGCGTGTTGCGTCGGTGTTTGTTTTGTGACGCCACGCGAAGTAAGGTTAGGTTAGAATTTGTCTGTTCGGTAAATTATTAAAATTTAAAATGAGTGCTAGTGATTTAGTTGCTGACTTAGAAAATCCATTTAGAGGATTAACATATGACAAAGTGTTTTTTTTAAATAAACGGCCTTTACCGGATCAAAATTAATCATTTAATACTGACTATTATAAAAAATATTTATGGTTAACGGGATCTGAGGTACACAATAAATTATTTCGCTGGTATTGCTTTTTTTCCAAATTATCGTCATTTTCAATTTTTTTTAGGAAATCCACCAAACGAACTGAAGTTTCAAATAACATACCTTGTAGGAAACAGAATTCCCTGTAATGCTCCAACTCGATGGAATTTTACATCACGTGCAGTGTTTACCATCCATAAAAATAAAGACAAATTAATTGAAACATTTGATTTTATATTAAACAGTGATGACTTTTCAACAGATCAGGTTTAAAATCTTATTTAGAAAATGAAGAATTTTTGTTTTTTCTTGATACTTTTAAATTAATATTTGAACATTTGAATGTTTTTCAAATTTTACAACATAAATTCACTAATATAATTTATTCAAGAGATAAAATTTCAAGTTTCCGTAATACAGAATTTCATTTTAATATTTTATTTGAAAATTTTTCAACTGATGAGGCTCCTCCCGCGAAAAGGAGGTAGACAAGAAACTACATTACAAACAACTTTTTTATGAAATTTTAGATACTATTAAAGGTCAAATTGAGATTCGATTTTCTGATTTACATGAATTGAAGTTTTTCGACTTGACTTGAGTATCCCAATACACTTTTAAATAACTTATGCGTATACTATTTTAGGCCAGTACGACAGTCACGCCTATATGATAGACAACGATTTGCAACAAGTTTTACCTTTTGTAAACAACTTTGTTTAACAGTCACAATTCCTGTCACGTCGGCATCGGTGGAGAGATCATTTTCTACTCTCAAACGAATTAAAACTTACATGCGAAATACAATGGGCCAAAATCGTTTATACAATGTTAGTTTGATATCTATTGAGAAAGATTTAGTAAAACACTTAAAACAAAATGATACATTTTATGATAATATTATTGATCATTTTTCGCAAACTAAAGAATATAGAATTCCGTTAATATATAAAAAAAACTTGATTAAAGTAATAAAAAAAAACAAAATATGAAAAATTCCAAAAAAAAAAGAAAAAATATTAAAAATAAAAAAAAAATAAAAAACTAATTGACTGAATAAGTCATTTTTACAAAAACGTTTTGTGTCCAGCCTCCTCTCTTAAAAAATTCACGAGCCGCTACTGCTTCACATACCCTTTCCGAAGCTGAACAATCAATTCTATCTAAAAATCCTAATTTCTTTTTCTCTCCAAAGATATTCCTACGACATCCATTATATCTGCTGTAGAAGCATCCCTGCATAAAGTTTCCCATCCTGCAGCAGATGAAATTCGTTACGAAACTGCTAGAATTCTTCGTTGTTCCAACATTCCTAAATCAAATTGCCTTTGATCCAGGTCATTCCAACATTCCTTGATCAAACTGCCTTTGATCCAAGCTCTTATTTCCCTGAAATCAAATTCTGATTTAGCTATTTTAAAAGCTGATAAAGGAAACTTCAATGACGACTCGTTCTGATTATGATAACAAAATCCTGCAACATCTCCAAACTAATTCCTATTAACTCCATTATGGTGGTGGTTACAATAGCACAACTTGATGCCGACGTTTCGCCAACCATTGCAGGTGGCATCTTCAAGGCAGGCTTCTTGCATCACAATGCCCTCAGTACCAACCTTCCAAACCAACCCCTCTTGTGAATACTGTGGTTAATTTATCTCCACATACCCTTTCCAAAGCTGAACAATCAGTTCTATCTAAAGATCCTAATTTCGTTTTCTCCCCCAAAGACATCAATTATATCTGCTGTAGAAGCGTCCCTACATAAAGTTCCCCATCCTGCACCAGATGAAATTCGTTACGAAACTTCTACAATTCGTTGTCACTCCAACATTACTAAATCAAATTGCCTTTGATCCAAGCTCTTATATCCCTGAAATCAAATTCTGATTTAGCTATTTTTAAAGCTGACAAAGGAAATTCCAATGTTGTCATTAATCGTTCTTATTATGATAACAAAATCCTGCAACATCTCCAAACTAATTCCTATCAACTCCATTATGGTGATGGCACGACTTGATGCCGGCGTTTCGCCAACCATTACATGTGGCATCTTCAGACCAGGCTTGAGGGTTGAACTGAAACTGATTCTTCTGGTTTCTGTTGCGGTGCTTATTGTGGGAAAAAACCTTCACGCTACACAGTTCACTGCCTTTATTCTGGTGGTTACCTCCGTTTTGGCTCCTAACCCTGCCGTTGTGTGAGCATGTGCGAAGTGGAATTTTCGAGGATGGGTTTCCAAATGTCGGGAAGATAATATTCTGAGTCACGGTTTGGATTATTTGGATGTTTTAGGGTTCCTATCGCTTCAATTTTTCGTTGATAGAAGTGTGGGGCTCGGTCTAGGATTTTACTATTTTCGAAATAGATTTGATGTTTAGTGTGAAACTGATGTTCTGCAAGTGAAGATCTACTGGTATCACGAAGCCTTGTATATCGCTCATGTTCTTTTACTTCATTCAGCTAACTGTACGTAGACTTTACCGCAAGAACAGGGAATGCTATAACACCTTCTAAATGAAGAGGGGGGCATCTTTGATAGGTTTGTAAAACTGAAATAGTTTTGAAAGTGGGGAAAACGAGTAGAAATATTATGCTTCTTGAGGATTTTCGGAAATTCGATCTGTTAAACTTTCAATATATGTAAGATAGACAGTGGATAAAGGAGATGGAGGGAGGGAGGTTATGGCTCAGGTTGATTTGAAATTTTAGGCGAAGTGAATTTTTTTAAGGATTTTTGAATGGCATACTTCTACACCAGGAACAATTGAAATTGGTGCGATAAGGACGCCTTGTGATGAAACAATTAGTTTCAAGAAATCACGTTTTAGACATTAATACGTCTTCTGATGAAGGTCGTGGGACCGAAACGTACTTAAAGACGAAAATAATAAGCATATGTGTTAGTGTGACCTATTTCCCGAGAATTTATATGTAATTCATACCTGGATCAAGAATCATTATTAATAAATAAAGATAATAATGAATGAATGAACCTTGTAATTTTCTTATGTTTTAGTGTAAAATAAGTATCTCTTTCCCTCTTTGAGTGCAATAACATTACTGTTATCTAAAATAAGCTGGAGAAATGGTTCTTATCTAACGGTTGTAGATAAAAAGTTCAATTGACGAAGTCTCTATTCCAGGACAGTTCAGCTGTAAATAAAAAGCTTCGTAAAATTATATTAACCCAAGTTACTTGTGGTTATATTTAGACGCACGAATGTTATGTGATAGTGAATGTGAAAGAAGGAAGAGCAAAACGGGAGAAGTTGCCCTTGGGATAGCTGATTCTGAAGAATTTGATTAAAGTTTGAAGTAGGTATGATGAATTCTGAAAGTATTACATGATAAAAATGCGAAACATTCCGTCCAATGGAATAATAGTATTTGAGAAGGATGGATACACACAACACAATTTAGCTGTCTTCGATGTCGCGTTGTAATAATAAGCCGAAATTGAACCCTGCCTCTTTCATACAATGACCTTACTACGGTAAACCGGATGATTCGAGCTTTCCTAGAATATCAATCTACGAATTCATATTTTCTTCTTGTATATACATATCCAATTTCATGGGTATCTCCAAATATCGGCTCCAAAAATCTCAGGATGAGATTATTATTACTACTGATTTTTCATCATTAGGGGTCAGGGCTTCTAATACAACTATGGTCGTAATCCACCAAAAGTTCTTACGTTATATTTGAAATTAAGAGGAATCATCACATGTCTGGGGAGGAGGTGTGGAGGTCAAAATACGCAAATAGCGGTAGCGGTTTTTAGGGAAATTAATAAATATTTTCCAAAAACAGAATTTTCATCTGAAGTTATAATGCATTAAAATTGGCACTTTTTAGATGCCCATTTAAAATTTATTAATCCTAAATCTTCATTTAATCATGAATAATGGTTAAAATTTTTTCTTGAAATAAATAGAGTGCTGGCCTCTATATCGAGTATCTCCAATTAGCCTGACCGTGTTGCTTTACCCTAGTACGAAGGATGAGCTTACCCCTCCCATATTATGTATATGAGGCATATACAGTATGACATCATGCATTAGTTGCAAATGTGTAGCAAAAAATATATACATTAAAACAGGGTGTATGTGTGAGATAGGATTAATAACAATATATAGGTACACCCAATCATTTAATTTAATTTAATTTTAATATGTGTCCCATATTAAATTACATAATTTATAGACTATTATATTTGAATTTTCATTTTCTCATAGATTTCCTTCTATATATTAATAGATATATTATCAGTTTTCCAATTTTCTATTGCCCTTACAATGATAGAAAGCCCAAAATATTATAAATTAGGTATACCTATATAATATTATTAATATTAGGATGAGAACTAACGTATGCAGTAAAAATTTCCCACTCTCGGGTTTTTATCATAATTTTCATACAGTTCAGACACAAATCATCATTAAATTATATAACTATGTAATGGTAATAAAACCTAAGACCCTAGGTGTCCACTCTTCATCTCTAAAACTTTTTTGTTACTTCAATAATAAATTTCAAATTTGAAACTAAGGTATATCGGTTCAGTCAGAACTAGCATCCACTTTTGATTTGTATATGCATCCTGATGATGGATGTTTGATAATATCTCCGAAACAGGTGAACATTAAGATATAATAATTAAATGTTCTTTGTAAAATAAACTTATCAGGTGAATCATCACAGGTAACATACTACGATAATTTTCAAATTTATAAAAAACTCAATTAGGTATTCAATTAATTTTTGAATGAATCTAGCCTGTTTAACGTCAAAGCCTGCTGTATTTGAAGATGTCGGAACATTGTCATGACTGTTTCGATCAGTTTGCTTACCTAAACCTAAAAAACAGTTAAATATCTGTGTTCGATTTCATTGAAAAATAGAAGATGTTGTCAAAATAATATAGTGACTGTTTTCACCACTTTAGATACTCAATTTCAAATCTATACGACCAATAGGAAGGTGCAATCGCCTTCACATTTTTTACACACTCGCGCACAAACAGACTACATCTCAAAAATAATCTAGATTGATTCAGAAATGATAAAAACAGATATTTGCGTAACTACGTGAAAAATTGTTTGAGTCTATTATAATACATCTCACTACTACTTATAATGAGGGAAGTAAATATAACATATAAGGTACATTATTTAATTCATATAGAAAAACAAATCAGGTCATTACATCATTTGGAAAGTGATTGCTCATGAATACTTCAACAAATTAGATAAATGCCACAATTTTTCTCATAATACATTGATTCAAGTTTTTTTTATAATTTTAATATTCGAGAGTGAGGTGAAAAGTCCCTGAAAGCGATCGGAGACCTTTAAAGTATGAACATACACCAGAAATACGAGGGCAAGGTTAAAAGTTCCTGAAAAATAAAGCAGATGGCGCCACAACCGAAAATCCCATGTGACATTTATGATGTTACCATCTACCAACTAGAACGCATCAAGATTTTCAGACTGATGCCTCATTCAGTTCTGTTTTGACACCCATCGAAAGCAAACAACCTTGAAGATTTTTGTAAACATGGAAAAAAGTGAATTTGCGCATTATGGGGACTCTTCAGCCATCGATTCACAAGTGGTTTACTGATTTTCGTTGTGGTAGTAAGACCACAAAGGACGCCGAACGTTGTGGTCCTCCAATTGAGGTTACAACGCCAGAAATCGTCGATAAAATCCATGGTACGATAATGGACGATCGGCGAGTTAAAGTACACAAGATTGCTGAGGCTATGGGCATCTCAACCGAACGGGTACGGAACATTTTGCATACATTTTTGAACATCTGAAAGATATCTGCCAGATTTGCTCTTTGTTGACAACAAGCGCGACCGTGTGACAACTTCAAAAGGAGTGTTGGCGATGTTCAAGCGCGATAAGAAGGACTTTTTGCGCCATTTCGTAACCGTGGACGAAATATGGATCCATCACAACATACCAGAGACCAATGAACAGTCGAAACAGTGGACTTGTCCTGGCGAATCGAAGCCGAAAAAGGTCGAAGTGGGTTTATCGGCCAACAAAGTTATGGCGACAGTTTTTTGGGATACACACAGTATTGTCCATATCGATAACCTTCAAAAGGGCAAAACGATGATCGGCGTATATTATGCAAAGTTGTTGGATCGATTCGACGCCGATTTGAAGCGAAAGCGGCCGCATTTGGCAAAGAAAAAAGTGCTCTTTCACCAGGACAACGTACCGGCGCACAGGTCCGCAGTCGCAATGGCAAAACTGCATGAATTGCGCTACGAATTGGTTCGTCATCCACCATATTCACCAGATTTGGCCCCCGCGATTTTTATCTATTTCCAAACTTGAAGAAATGGCTCTGCGAAAAGAGATGCGATGACCTCCAACGATGAGGTCATCGTTGAAACAAACACCTATTTCGAAGAATTGCCGAAAGGAAAGGATCGAAAAATTAGAAAAACTTGGACAAAGTGTATCGGGCTTATGTTGAGAAATAAAATAAGTTTGTCCAAATAAATCATTTCTTGTTTAATTTTTCAGGGACTTTTCACCATGCCCTCGTATACGCATTTCATTAATTCCAGTCATCTTCAGTATTCTTTTATTACATGAAAACGCAAATAATTAAAACAATTTTTGATATCTAATATGTGATAATATAATATAGAATCAGATTGAATTGAACATTCCAGTTAACCCGAATGGATGTGATTTCTCCAAATGGTCGAAGTTCGAGGGATAAAGAATTTCAGTACCATTACAAATTTAACCCCTTGATAATAAACCTTCCAAATATCCAAACCTTGTATGCACCTGGCTTTCTACTAACAAAGAATCTTTGTCATTGAATCTGTGAAAGGTCGATCACTCAACTGAGATTTAGGGTCCGTTAAAATTGGTTATTGATTTTTCTTCAATCACTGCTGGTTCACTTTATAGGGTTTCAATTACATGTTTTGCAGAGAAGTATAGCTCGAGATTATACAGAGGGGCACTATTGCCACCACGCTATGCAACGTTAAAATGAGATTTCCTAAAAATTGGTATTTATTCCAATTTGTAAATGGTCTACGACTTTTGAACTATAGTAAACGCTTTTCATCCGAATTTAGGTAGTGTTAAATCAAACGTGAGATTCTACTAGATGAAATGATTCACTTACACACTTACTCGTTTATTTATTCACTACAGGGAATGTGTATGAGTAAAAAATACAATTTCATGATTAAATATTTTAATATTCTAAATACGTAAAACCGCAAATACGATAAGGTAATTCAAACAAATATAACAAGAATTACAGATAAAAACAAGAAATTTTACTTTGTTAAATATCACTCCATTCGAAAGAAAGTTGATTGCGATTTCGTATTCAACAGTTCATCATCAAAACATACAACGACAACATTCTGGGTAGAATCCAAGAGCTTCAGCGTATGGTTGGGTGCCGAACTCCAAACATGTGAATAGTAGTACTCCAGGACAAGTCGAATCTGTGTTTTGTAAATTATGAGGAGCTGCTTCTTGTGAAGCCATTTTCGCAATGGACCTTACATGATGGTTCCATAAGAGGGTGCTGTTGGTGGTGATCCTGAACATGGTTATGGAAGACTTCATGGGAATAGATGTACTAGACATCATCATATTAGGGACTGTGGAATCCGCCGTCATGGAGAAGATGCAAGCTCGAGTTTTGGTTGCATCAAACTACGAGATTATCAGATCCCCATTTCAAAATCTTTGCCAGATCTCCATTAATTGCGTCAACCTGTATCTGTCTCGCTCCTCTTGCTTCATTGGATGATATAGGGTCTCTAGATGAGAAAGCGGTATGGAATGTATCATCATCTGCAAAACTATAGACGGGACTTCCAGCAGATCGTTTATATGGAGCAGAAAAAAAGTTGGTGCCAAGACAGATCCCTGTGGAACACCAGCGTTGATAGCCATTGTATCGGAGAATACTTCGTCATCCACCACATGGAGTAATCCATCTGAGAGAAAACTCGATAGTAAGCGACAACTCTTTCAACATTGTATAATTATTATGTAAAAATATCCTAATTTTATGATTAATTCGGGTTCAGAACGAAATAAAGCAAAATATATTGACAGATTTCTCGAACTTTACAACAGTTAAGCTTACCTTACACGGTCAATATTATTGAAGCAATATCGATATTGATCAATATATGCAACGTGTAAGGAGTATATTGAAACAATAATATTGATGGCAATAATATTGAAGAAAATAAAATCAGTTCGATTTTTATTGAAAGCCCGTAAATATATTGAGGCGGCGTCAATATTATTAACACATGTAAGGAGTATATTGCCATATTGTGCAATAAAACGTTAGTCATGCTCAAGACGCGGTAGGGGTTGTTTCTATTTCTTGTACTATTAGGAGTGTTTTATTTATTTAAGAGTTGTTTGTGTGTTTTTTTTCCTAAATTCAAATACCGAAAACCAAATAATTTATTATTTGTGTTGAGGAATTGACCCGATCCTTAAAGAACTCGAATATTATTAGCGATCACGTAAATTATCACGATTCGAAATAAACCCACCACCTGTGTCGACCGTGCTACAGATACTAAAGAACTATTAACTTTTTCGGCTGGTTTCTTATTGCGGGTCAACGTTCCAAACGTACACTACTTGGCGTCTAAGTTTTTTTAGACCATCTGTTCGATGTAAACAACTGTATCACGCGAATAGATATCCTGATTTGTATTATATTATAAACTTCCGATTATTTAATTGTTGCGAATTATCTCGGCTAGGTCGAATACAGGACTTAATTATTTAAACTAATTTTATGAAATTGTTGTTCATTTAGAGTAGGTGTAAATATTTATTTTCTTTTGTACATATATTTTCGATAATCCATCATTTCCTTTAATAAACTGTATATATATAAACATCTGTGTTTTACTGGTGAGGAATCAATCAATTCATATCTGTCAGATTTCATTCAACGGGAAATATACGACCCTGGACCACTCATCCCGGTGGTGACAACTTTCTACTTTTCCGTGTAACAAGAAAACATATCTTTTCCCGAGAAAATCGGTCACACTGCAAGTCGATCCGCCTTTCTCATAATCGTATCCTGCTTTATTATAAATGGCGAAACCAATGCAACTAGGTGTTGAAACAGTTCATCCATTCTTAAAAAATTCTTGTAGTCATCTGGCTCACTGTTGAGTCCTCGAAGCAATTCCCCATATCCATGACTCATACGTCTATTTAACCACACTGTTCTTTGCCTTCCTCTTTTCCTCTTCTTGAGGACCAAAGCAGACGCGATTAGAACCGGTAGATACATCGTCCCTGACTGCACAATTGAAACTGACACTTTATTGATCAATATTATTGGATCGTGTGAGGGCTACCGTTTTTTTACCAATACTTCGTCAATAATATTGCTTCAATTATATTGACCGTGTAAGGTACGCTTTACGGGGAATTTTTAGTGGGACGTCTATTCATAGATGGCGTGAGATTTTTAGATCTTTTCACCTCGTTGAATGCTGATTATGATTACCTTCAGCAGAGGTCCTTCAGTAACGTTGCATTTGCTCGTTCCACTGTTGACTTCTATGAGAAAAGCGAAACAGCTGTCTGGGACTAGAGGTATGTGACGTCACTGATCGATCTGGCAAAAACCAACATGAGATAAGGGTATATTTATATATTCATTTGTTTCTAATTCTCTTACACTAAAATGTACTTATTCCCTTTCAAATTGAATAAATTTATCTGAAACTTGACACTAACAGAAAAATACAAGTAGTTTAAATCATTTTCCATCTTTTCGATGAATCTAGAGCCGATTTTTCCATTATTGCCGAAAATCAGTCACCACTCACACCAGGTGGCGCTGCATCTAGCTGTGGCGTATATACAGCGGTGTATAGCTAACCGATTTAAGGTGTTGTTTGTTCAGTGTTCATCGAGTAATTAACTTTTTTAACTTGTTATATCTGTTGCTTAGCAAGTTTTAAATAATCTGTGCTGATATTCCAAATATCGTGGGCACTCTTTGTGGTATTTTGACTTCAGAGAAGGTAAGGCAGTGTTCAAATCAAGGCACATAATACTTTGTGGCTTGGAAGGAGACGCAAATATCTAAAATTTGTGTTTATAAACTTCATCTTTAACTTCACAGCCCCATCTAATTTAAATCATTTGGAGTAAAGATGTAAATCAGTGGAATTGGGTTTGTAAAGATGGGACATGTATGGGTTTAGCAAACATATTGTTGCAATATAAATAAGAAAAAATCACCCTTGTCCACTAAAAATACTGTTGAAGTAATTTTTAAAATTTTACAATTAATTCCCCGTTCTCAGTAGTTATTTTTAATCTGGCAACAGTACCCTGAGGCTAGACTCTCTATATATCTCAAACGCTGAGCATGTGTTGTTCAACGCAGTTGCCGTTTTTCCGACCAGTCCGAACGCCAACTGGGTAAATCAGCGAAAATGGCAACACCCTCTGGAGGCTAGCCTGCGGCAGCCGTTAGCAATCTATGACATACGAGACGTGCGTTCTGCCGACTGCTGAGTAGGTCAGTCAGTGCTTGTTTATGTGTTGTCATGCCACGCGAAGTGAGGTAAATTTAAAATCAGTGTTAGTGAGTTAGTTGCTGCCTTTTAGAAAATCCATTTAGTAAATTAACATATGATAAAAGTGTTTCTTCTAAATAAACGTCCTTTACCGGATTTGAAAGGATTAGTAATGTCAGGTAACTATCAAAATCGATCATTGTTAATACTAATAGTAGTATTGACAAGACGAAGTTTTAAAAAAAATCATTGATTTCCCTGTAATGCTCCAACTCGATGGAATTTTACATCACGTGCAGTATTTACCATCCATAAAAATAAAGACAAATTAATTGAAACATTTGATTTTGTATTAAACAGTGATGACTTTTCAACAGATCAGGTTTCATTAAATGCTGCTGTTGGTTTTAAATCTTATTTAGAAAATGAAGAATTTTTGTTTTTTCTTGATAATTTTAAATTAATATTTGAACAAACTGATCTTATTTTTCAAATTTTACAACATAAATTCACTGATATAATTTATTCAAGAGATCGTTTGAAACATCTCATTGGAAAAATTTCAAGTTTCCGTAATACAGAATTTCATTTTAATATTTTATTTGAAAATTTTTCAACTGATGAGGCTCCTCCCGCGAAAAGGAGGAAAACATATAATTTGGTAAACAAGAAACTACATTATAAACAACTTTTTTATGAAATTTTAGATACTATTAAAGGTCAAATTGAGATTCGATTTTCCGATTTACATGAATTGAAGTTTTTTGACTTGACGAATAGAAGATTTTTCGAATCTTTTTCAAAAGAGTTCCCCAATACACTTTAAGATAACTTAGTTCTAAAATATAAATTTTTTGATAAAAGAGCACGGCACAATGAATTATGCGTTTATACTCGGATAAAGATATTTTAGGCCAGTATGACAGTCACGCCGATATGATAAAATATATGATAGACAATGATTTGCAACAAGTTTTACCTCAGTTTTATAAACTACTTTGTTTGAGAGGCACCATTTCTGTCACGTCGGCATCGGTGGAGAGATCATTTACTACTCTCAAACGAATTAAAACTTACATGCCAAATACAATGGACCAAAATCGTTTATACAATGTTAGTTTAATATCTATTGAAAAAGATTTAGTAAAATACTTAAAACAAAATGATACATTTTTTGATAATATTATTGATCATTTTTCGCAAACTAAAGACCGTAGAATTCCGTTAATATATTAAAGTAAAGTTCGTGCATTTGGGTATATTATTATACCACTTACCTTACTAGTAAACTTCAATCTTGAAACGTTGAATTGTTATTTGTATTGCTTTGTTGATACTGTTCTATTCACACTAAGGCGAAGTATTTGTTTTAATAATATTTATTTATTAACACTCTGTAACTATGGTATATAAATTTATATAAAGGGGATTTTGCCAAGCACTATTTTACACAAAAAATTTCAAACTAAACAAAACAACTACGAGGAATTCTAACCCCAAAATGTTTGTATTGGCTATAAAAATACAAATATGCTTAATGTAGAATAGTTTTTATCACACCAAACAATTGTAAATAGACATACCCTACTCCTCGATAGATTTAAGTAGAAAAGATATTATTTAAATACAAACCAACAAATTATTTAGGCTCCTATGAATTACAAAAGCAGCATTGTTGTGTTCACTTCACCTCCTATATGGATTCACAGTTTGGTAATAGATGTCGCCCACTTCGAAGTTTTCGTCAATAATATTGATGCGAAACAACTATAAGTAATTTATATAACATATAACTCAAATCTAACGTTTATGATGGAAGTATCTTCTGAAATTTCATTATTGCCCATGTGATTATATTTTATACTTCAAAATAAGCCTCTTCAAAAATGATTTTTCTTTTAATGGACTTCGTAATGAATAACAGAGGCTAATTGACAGCTGTTTCATGATTTATGAATACCGTAGGGGCAAAAATAGTTTTTGTCATTTATTTGAAAGTAAGCTCATTTTTCTTATGTCCATTACTAACTAATTTATCTATTACTTTGTTATTAAAATCTGTGATATTTCTTATTACATCTTTATTACATAATAGCATAGTATATGCGGAAAGAGACGAACGGTCTTCTCCCATTGAATTTTTCAAACGAGTCTTGATTATTTTCCCTTTTGATAAACATCTTTCAGTTTCAGAAATATTCATCGGCATAGTCAGCAAAAGTTTGAATGTTTTAGTTATCTCTTTAAAAGGGGAAACATTCAAACCGTTAGTAATTAAAAAATTTAATATTTGTAAACAACCACTGGGTTGCATATTAATAATTTCAGGTATCAAGTAAAAAACCTCCAATTCTGATTTTAGACTTTGTTTGTCAATCATGGTAAAAGCTTCACAGAAAAAGTTCAAGTCTTGCACAGGAAATTGTTTCTCATATGTTTTGTAATTTTCCTTGACAAATAGTTTCGCCCCAAAAAGATGATTTTTAAAATTGAAACGTTCTTTAATTTGAGTAATAATAATATTACACATGTCTACTGCAGATGCGTTTAGATTTTCCACACTTTGTCTGCGACGCTTTTTATCTGGTTCTTCTTCTTCAAATTCTTGTTTCACTTCCAACTCAGATGGCAAACTGAACTTAATTTCTTGCATAGCTCTCTCAAAATCCTCAATTACTGTTTGAACATTCGATACATCCATCTGACTAATTTGCAATTGTTTGGTTAAATATTCAACTTGCGGCATAACTTGTTCAAAGAAATATAACCAAAATTGGAATTCTTCATCGTTTAACCATTTTGCGTATCCTGATGCTAGTCTTGTGGTCTCTGGGTCACATTGTTCCGGAATTCCTGCCTGAATATTTCCGAAATGTTCTAATAAAGTATCTCGTAATCCAAAAATGTCGCTAATCGACATGGTATTGTTACAGCTTGATTCGGCAAGTTCAGATGTTCGTTGACCGAATGGTTTTATATCCGATATTGGTACACCAAACGGGTGATTGGCAATGAATGTGGACATTCCGTTCAAAATCGAAAAAAATAAATGGACACTTTGAATGCTCGAACCCGCTTGTGTGACCAACGTATCCAACTGATATGAATAGGCATTTATATAATGTGCGTTTTTATAAATGTTTTTGATTTTAATGTTCACCCCTGACCCGAAGCGACTGTCATATGTTTGTGCGATTAGCTTTTCTGGGTAGCGTTTCAAGACAGGTTCGACCTGTTGTAAAATGCATTGAAGTAAACTTATAGAATTCGGAATGTCTGGATCTAAAAAGTCCCAAAAGTTTTCGTATATTTTTCCTTCGAGTTCATATCGAAATACCAATACACTTTGAACACTGTTTGATACGTCAGTTGTGTCATAAACCATCAGAGCAAGAAAAGTTGATTTTTCTATTTCGCTTAGGATACGCTCCCGATTCAACTCGAGCATGCAGGCTAAAAGCTGTTGTTGTGTTGGTTTCAAGGTTTCTCGTGCAAAATTTGAATTCTCAAAGTGGTTTGAAAAAGCAACGTCGACTTTCTTCGTGTAATCTATTAGTTCCTTCACTACAGTCTCATTCGATGAATCATTATTGCGATAAGATAACTGACAATCTCCACATAACCTTAAAATGTCAATTATTTTGGAAAGCACAGCACGATTTTTAAACACCATGTCATTATGAGCTCGAATACCAGCCGCATTAGTCGTTTGCGAAATAACACCACGTTTTTCTAAAAGCTGAAAACTTACAACATTAAACTTATGTGTGGAAGACTTTTCGTGTTTCTTGGTTCTGTCTGAAAGATGCTTCAAATCTCCCACACCATCTTTGGTCCAGCTACTGTCTCCCCCGAAAAGTAGACACACGAAACAAAAGAAAGCGTTCTTCTCTTCACAACCACATAACCATGTTGTTCTGTCGTAAACACCTTTATCGAATTTTCTGACATACGAGGCCCGACTTTTACACTTCGGTTGAAATTGAACGAGATTCAGAATTGGAAGTGGACGCCCATTATTTTTTATATCGATTTTTTCAGCGGTAGTGAAATTGTGGAAATTCTTTTTCAAGTCGGATACTTTCATATTTAACTCGATTACGAAAATAGTAGGTAAAATAAAACGCTGACTTCCACACAAGGTCCGTGTATATTAATAACTAACCAACGGTTGTCGCTAGAGTTTACATGTCGGGCGTATCGGTCTCAGCCCCTTCTTTCCCCCCTAACCGAGCATAGGAACGCTTGTTTCCTTGGCAACGGCACGTTTTACAAGAGTCAACCTTGGGCGTAAAAAGGATACGCCCTCGAGTAGAATTTGTCGCAAATTGATTAATAAGCTTCAAATTATCACGCGGAAACGAAAGGAAACTCCTGAAAGCAGTCGTTGCTTAGAAGAAAAACCTATGGTAATATGTTTCGAAAGCCCTTATTTAATGTATGTATACCTTTATGTTATGCCACTTTCATCATTGTAATGTGTAAATAATCCAAAATGTTGCAAAAAATGCAATCTTTATGTGTCGTATTATTCTCAGTATTATACAGGTCGTCCGGAAATTATGAGTAAAAGAAGGTTGGTTCTACTTGAAAATGTATGGCAAAAGTTACTACAACATTTTTGCGAAAGCTCAAAATATCGTAGGTATAGGGGATCAAAGTTGGTGTTTTAATCAATGTATTTGATAATTTTTTTGCGAATCTACCGATTGTTTTCAAATTTTGCACACTTATCACTGATGTTCTATTGAATATCTTTCTACATTTTTTGGCCAATATTCTTCTAAGCGAACTTGAAACCTCCTTAAAAACAAAATTGAATCAGTTTCCAAAAGTTTGGTATAAATATGTTGACGACATTTTCGCGATTACAAGTAAAGATTTTGATTTACATGACTTTTAGAACACACTTAATAGCCAATTTGATTCACTGTGATTCAGTGTCGGAATAGAAACAGATACTCCGCTTCCTTTCCTTCATGTTTTCATTATAAAAGATGGTAATCACTTTTTGATTTCGACATATACAGAAAACCCACTCAACCAAAGCAGATTCAACTACACCATTTAGATATAAAATAGCTCCGTTTAATAGTCTAGTTAATAGATTATTGAACGTCCCTTTGAGCCAGCAAAATTATAACATTCTAAGTTGAGAAACTTCAGCAAATTGCGTTGGACAATGGTTACCACAAATCTTTGATCAATAATTTAATTTCTAAACAAAAAAGGAAATTGGAACGTAGCCAACTAATCAAATACATCAATAAAATTCAAAAGTTTCACTTAACATTTTTCAGTAATTAATAAATTCCATAGTTGATTTTCTACATTTGCAATACAACCAGTTTATGGAACAAGCTGAAATACCGTTTAGGCAATACCTTTGATAAAGTTTCCGATTTCGACAAATCCGGGCTTTACTAAATCAATTGAGAGTCGTGTTAAAAATGCTATGTAGGTCAAACTAGAGGGAACATTTTAACTCGTTATAAGGAACATTTTGCTCATATAAAGAAAAATAATGGGGAAAAATTTGCGATAGCCGAACATATTTTACATACAGGTCACACCATTTCTCAAGAAAGTTTATCACTTTTAAGACACAGTACAGACAAATATCTTTAGAAGGGATGAAAATGTATAAACGAAAAAGCAATTTATTAAATTCCAATTTATCTCCAGCTGAGGGTAACCCCTTGTTTTTATTATTATCCCCAAATAGTATTTAATTAGGCACATTTTGATTTATAATTTAGTTTACTCTGATGATGTAACCGAAAAGTCCTCTGTACTTTAATCTTTAATAGTATTTTTGGTGGATAAGGGTGATTATTTTTTATCAATAGTTTCTAAATTTGACCTGAATCTCTTAACCCCAACGGTCCCAAACTGCTAACCTGCAAAAAATGACCCATAACTTTTTTGGTTCATTTTCTTTTCAATATTTTGAAGTCTTACAAAAATTGAAGAACATCAGAAAATCGGTAATGAAAGTCATACTAGTTCTATAATCATAAAATCAAGTGCTCGAGAAAAGCATGGAAATTTATTTAATTTAAGGTAGTGGATATTCGTCCGATAGTCGGATGAATATACTATTTTCTTATTCACCCGATTATTGGAATAATAGTGGATTCTCTTATTCGTTCGGAAGTGTATTCATATACTTTTGATATACTGAGTTCAATAGTTCAATGTTCTATCCGCATCTGCGGTTATAGCCCAAGTGGGTAACAATGCTTTTCGAGACTCCAAGCGGCAAGGTCATCGCAGGTTAGTTTGTTAAACTTTTCACAGATTAGTTTTTTAATTTTCATATATTTTTGGTGAAACTAGGCTGTTATCGATTTTTTTTGCCCTTGTAACATGTATTATTAAAGTGTTCATTAATTGATTGATGTTCCTTCTTCATGTATTATTAAAATTACCTAATGTTTCTAGCTCCAAGTTCTAAGTCATAGAATAATGACATGAATTCCATGTAATAACTTTCGGATGAATATCCTTGCCAAATACGTGCGAATTTTTTTAGGGGGTGATTCCTTGTCGAATATTAAAGGGGGTCTTTCATGTAAATAAAAGCTCTTAGGCCTTTCCTTGTAAAGGTACACGCTTCCAAAAAAATATTTTTTTTCTGTTAATTGCTGCAGAGTTATATAAATGGCAAGCAACAGTTTCTTAGTAAAAAAGTAAAATACAACGTCTTGCATTTTTTCCTATACTTTGACTACACGAGAGGGAACCTATCATGTTCGAAGAACATCGTGTTGGCCAGCGGTGGAATGTTGGACGAGGAGAAGAAGTTCGGCAGGTCTCGAGCTTGAAAATGAAAGGATGACTAGTTTGTACTTGTCTAGTTCACCTATCTGCAATCTCTTGTGGTGGAACAACAGACAAGATTTCTGATGAACACCGACCATGGAACTATCTATAGAAAAGGGAGAGATCTCCCACAAGTCTACGATGTTCTAGAGAGGTCTATGAACTCGTAAGTGTGACTTCATCAATCAAACGAACAGCTCTCTTCTGGATGGAATCCAAGAGCTTCAGCGTATGTTTGGGACCCGAACTCCAAACATTTTAACAGTACTCCAGGACAGTTCGAATCTGTGCTTTATAGATTATGAGGAGCTGCTGAAATGTAAAGTAGCTCTTGGCACGGAAAAGAAGCGCTTTTCGCAATGGTTTATCCTATACCACTTTTCTCCAAGAGCAGCTTCCAATTTTACTTGAAACTGTTTCACTAGCTATTCGACCACGGTCCCAAAACTCCAAACTTAAGCCCCCTGGACTTTTGCATCTGGGATCAATCAAAGTCCTTGATTCATACTATCCCCATTGAATGTGTAAATTATTGAAGGAATCGCATCATTGCAGCCTGCGAGACAATCATCCAAAACACACCCGGAATATTTCAACATTTGCGGCAATCTATGAGACGAAGACTTGTTTCCTGTCTAATGGTTGGAGCTGGTTTTTTCGAGCATTTTTATATCTCCGTTCCGTTTCTGATCTTTGTTGAATACACATAATTTTGTTTTGTTTGTATTTTTAATTTGATATTCTATTAAATAAAACATTGTACTGGAATATCTAGAAGAAACTGTAATAAATTCACTAGATTTTCAGTAGTCTCGGGTTCGATGCGCATTATTAACACAAATGCGAGTGCCCACCCAAGATAAACACAGAAAGAAATTCGCATGTAATGTAGTGCCATTATTTTATTCCGCACGTCAGGAGCATGTAATGCTAACGCTCAAAACTATGTTCCGGAGAACGTCCGAAGTGTACCTATTTCATGTATGATTCGGCTGCCTACGGTTATCTTCGCCATACGCGCTTATACCGTTAGGTTGGGGCACAAAGCGAAAGCAGCGCATCTCCAGTAAACGTGTTGCCTTCATAGTGTACAGTGTGTGAATTCAATTCGAAGACGTGAAGTCTGAAGTGACGTCTATTATCAATGATGGAAGTTAATTGTGTGCAAAATCTTTTAAAAAACCCACTATCATTTGAGGAAAAACTTTCAACTAAAAAGAAAGGAAGGCCTACTCCTGATCTTCAAATAAACTATACTTCCACAAGTAAAACCCGAACATACAATAGAATATTCAACAAGGACATCTATGAAAAATACGAGTGGATGTGCGGTTGTCCAGTAACAAATAAACTATTTTGTTTTATGTGCTTAATTTTTAAGAAAGAGGTTAGTGCGTGGAATAAACAAGGGTTGAATGATTTAAAACACATCGCAGAGAGAGCAAAGAAACACGAAAATTCCGTTTCTCACATGAATGCATGCATGGATTTTAGTGTTCTAGGCAAAATGGACATACGTGAACAGTTAGACAGTGCTTATTTGCGACATAAAATTAAGTACAACGAAGTTGTGGAAAAAAATCGTCTTATTTTGCGGCGGTTAATTATGTGTATAAAATTTAGCGGAACCTTTGAATTGGCATTACGAGGCCATGATGGGACATTGACGTCGGAAAATTCAGGCTTAATCAACTTTGCATCTGAATTAGTAGAATTAGACCCTGAGCTTGCAATACATATGAAAGGTTCGGGTTCACAAGTGTTTAAAGGCGTCTCAAAAACTATTCAGAACGAATTGCTAGATGCAATGTTGCAAATTTACAAGCAGGAAATATTAAAAGAAATTAAATCTGCAAATTTCATTGCTTTGGAGGCCGATGAAATTACAGACATCTCTAATCATCAGCAAATGGTTGTTATTATTCGATACGTGTTTGATGTACAAATTTTTGAACGCTTTTGGTCTTTTTTAAAGCCGGGTGGACATAATGCTGATGTATTAGCAAAAACATTGCTGAATGAATTGCAAACTATTTTAAATTCTCCTTCTGGGTCTGATAACAATAAACTAATTGCTCAAAGTTACGATGGGGCGTCCATGATGAGTGATAAGACAAATGGTGTCCAAGTCATTATCAAAAAAACATTTCCACATGCACATTATATTCACTGTTATGCGCATCAATTTAATTTAATTATTGAACGAGCGGCACAGTGCAATAAAAAAGTAAAAATTTTCTTTGCAAATTTGCAGTCATTTTCAAGCTTTTTTTCTCGATCGCCAAAACGAACGGTAATTCTTGATGAAATAGTCAAACGTAGATTACCACGCGCTGTTTCTACACGCTTGATTTTCGATAGTCGAACTGCGAACACATTATTTGAACACCAAGATTCTTTCAAAGAATGTTTAGACAAAATTATTGACGAAGATGGAATGGATTCAGTTACTATTAGTGAAGCAAGTGGTTTATTGAAACATTTGAATTGTCCGGAATTTCTCTACTGGTTGAAAATATTTCATTTCATCATGCCACATGTTGAAATATTATTTAATCAGACTGAAATGCGCGGGATTGACAGTGCTCAACTTCAAAAGGCAATTGAACAATTCCAACAGCAAATTATTCGAATTAGAAATTCTACTGACTATGACAATAAAGAAAGCAATAATGAAGAACCTGCTAGGAAGAAACATAAAACGACAGCTGGAGATAGCAGAGCTGTTATCGCAAAGGAAGTATGTGACACTATTTTGAGCCAAATTAGCGACCGATTTGATTTTAGGGATCACTTAAGTGCAGCAAAATTATTTGATTCTCAAAATTTTAAAACTTATAGACATGAATTTCCACAAAAACATTTTGATGAAACTGTGAAATCTTATCCTATGTTGGACAGTGTCAAATTAAAAAGTGAACTTTCAGCAGTTTATGAGCGCGATGACATGTGTGACGTAGGTGGTATTTTGCCACTTTTAGTGTTCATAACAGACAACAACCTAAAAAAGGTTTTGACGGAAACATACAAACTGTTGGATATTATTTGTACAACGCCCATGTCGACAGCAGAATATGAACGATGTTTTTCCACCCTCAAACGCATTAAAACTTTCCTGAGAAGCACAATGTCAGAAGATCGACTGAACGCATTGGCGGTCCTATCAATAGAAAAGAAGTTCGTTCAGTCTATCCCGGATTTTGACAACAAAGTCATAGACGTTTTTTCCAGCATGAACAATAGGAGAATAGATTTTATGTACAAAAAATAGGTACGTTTTTTCTTGTGTACACCCTCTTTCATAACTGAGCCACATTTAAATAAGTAACCAAACCAAATGATTTGCGATGAGTAACTTAACCACTCACACTATTTAACTATTCTCCAAGCTGCAACACATTTCTAGTTTTAACATGCAATCACGAATTTCTTCCAAATAGTGGCTTTATTTGAAAATCGCCTCTATTAGTTCAAATTTCAAGGAAATTAAAAACGTATCATAAATGTTTCGTTTTTGACGACGATATTGTATGATTATGTCGATTTCTAGTTATCACCATCAGAAAAACCGTCGTTCAACTCAGCGTTATTATTGTTAGAACCTCGTACTGGACAGAATTTCGTTAGGAAAATAGACAGCAACATCAAGCAGCACTCCGCCAACAGGATAAATATAAATACATAATGCCGAGCCGGTCTAGCGGCGACTCGGTTGCAGAAAGAGATGGATGCGAGGAATACTTTGTTAAAAAAGAGAACGTTGATACGAACCCACTAATGTGCCGGAGGGCGTTCATAGCAGTGCCGAACATTAACGACAGAATTCCGCTTCATTCCGGACTCGGTCACTAACCTCAATCAGCTGATCGATCCCAGACTCTGGCAAGCGAAGCCCTGGCTTTATAATATTCTCGATACCCACTACACATTCCTCTCTAAAAGTTTCAACAAATTTCATTTCATTGTTGGTGCTGCCGTTCGTTCGCGCTGTAAGTTTGAGTGACTGCCGATATTAGTATAGATTTGTATAATAATTTTGAAATCCAGTTCATACTGTGTAAGGAATTATGGAAGTGTGTGTTAGTGTTTTATTAATTTTATCTGACTATTATTGTGAATTTACGCCATTATGAATTCTATTACAATTCTATTTAATTAAGATATTACAGATGTTGGTGACATATCTCATGTCATACGGTTTTTATTTTGAAACATGATAATCATTTTTAGAGAAACACTTTAGATTTTCGTAAATTATTACATTTCTTCAAATATTTAATTTATTAGTGTATTTTAAATTGATTGATGCATCAATACAGTGACTATCAGAATCGTGCAGCTTAATTAGAACACACTATTAATTAATTCAATTAATGTATCTAAAATAATGTGAAAATGATATGGAATTTTCCGACAATAATTACAATTGGATGTAATAGATTTTGAAATAAATTTGTGCACAGATTAATTCGAAAAATTATGTTCCAATGATAGAAAATATTTCAAAATGATCGCAAAAAATAAGCACTAAGCTATGCTTTTTTCATATAAAAGTAAATAGTTTGGAAAATACATATCAATTGAATAAATATTAGTTTTATCGTTCCATCGTGTGATTAAAAAAACATGATTTTGACAAGGTTTGTTGTCACAAGAATTTTTGGTTCAAAATATAAAGAATATTAGGTATTTATTCATAATTTCAGAATAATATCTCAAAATGCATTATGGTAATTATTGTAGATATAAAAGAAACTGATATTTAGGTATCTATACCTAACTAGAAAACGAAAAGACATACCTATTAGAGCTTTATCAAAATTGTTCAATTTATTTTTCTAATTTCCTTTAAGTTCCCTTTTCAATTAATTAGAAAATTGGGAAATTGTTACAATACGATTTTATTGCTAATCGGCAAATTCATTGTGCGACTGTGTTTATTTTTATTTCAATGAATTGGTTTAACCTATAAATGAATAATGACATTTGAAATAAATTGGCGATTTCAAAATTAATGCGAGGGAGTAGGTACATTTAGAACGCAACAATTAAAATTGTTGAAAATTCAGAAGAATTGTATTATTATGATAGATATATTGGTTTTGCCACACCATAAGGATTATATCTACTCTTATAAATATAGGTACCTAATGTATTATCGTTAAAAACCAGTTTTAACTAGTAGTAACAAGAAATATCAAAGAACCTTCATGAAAACTAGCTTCAATTAGTCTAATTGTTATATTATGAATATATTTTGTATTTTTTAGAGTTTAATGAAAGCCTAAATTCGAGGAATACATATTCATGGTTTTTACTGATCTTGATGTGTATAAAACACAAAGCAAATTAAAGAAATTTAAAATATAAAAAAGCCTGTTATAGTATTAATGAATATCTTGAAGATAGTGATATTGGAATTGAATAATGCAATTGTGTATATTTTTATTACTTACTTTTTAATGTTTTTAGCTTCTTACGTATACTATTCTTAATCTGTATTAAATTGTAATACTACCTATTGCAATTCATAAATATTTTCACTAATAACTTTACTCACCTTAATATCACTGTATCCTGTAAATCAGTATTTATCGAACAAATAAAGTTATTATTATTATTACAGTTGAAAATAGTTCCGTCAAATGAACAATTTGATAAAACTAGTTTTGAACATAAAATCAGTCATAATTGAGGTCCATTGAAAATTATTATTTATTCGGGTTTATACCCGACTAATTTTCACAAAGGCTCTTTGTTATATTTCTAGTTGTAACTAGCTAAAATGAGGCTTAACGGTAACAATAATAAATAAATATAACATAGGTGTATACCACGCCTAAAGAAAACTATTTGATTGAAATATATAGCCTATCTCAAAAACTAATCACTATTATGTTGCTCACCATTTTAAATTATTATATTTCAACATGGGTATAAAATCATAATTTGTTATTCACATCTTGCAGATGTGCATTGAGAGAATAAAGTCATTTATCGAAATAATTATATTTATAAGTATTTGTACAGAAATTTTCCTAATTTTGGAATATATTTATATTGAATTCTCTTTTTATTTAATACTTAGTAGTAAAACATCTCATCATCTAGCTATACAATATTGAAAAAAAATTCCGTATGTTTATATTCAAATCACGTTATTTACAGATTGCCTGTCAATCAAATTAAATAAAACTAACAGTTGTACATCATTTTATTCTAGTTTCTCGAAGGATAATAATATTGAAAATCAATTCAATTGATAATTAGTATTTACTGTGTTCTAATACTAAATAAATGAAATTATAGAAAATAAATAAACAGAAAAATTGGTATAGGTTGCATAGAAAACAAAATGTTTCTGGTCCGGTTTAACCGTGAAGTATGTTTACTATATTCGTAAGATTGAACTATTAATTATCTATAAATTGAATTGATTCCTTTGTTAGGTACTTTGTGATATTCTATTTCAACCAAATAAAAATAGAATTACTTTGTTAAATATCGACATAAATCTATAGTTTCGGCGTTCACGTGTTGTAAAATCATTTTAAACTTTCTAAAGTTGGCGAAACAAGTATTTATTGGCATCAATTGTTTTTTAAAATTGAAGTTCTAGAATGGATTCGAGATTTCTTTCTCCAACTTTAGATAGTTAAATATTTACGTTTATTAAACATAAAATATTGAGAATTTTTTTTGAAAATTTACTGCTAAAATTCAACTCAACTGTTTAATATACGGGTAGGTATAAATGTATTTATATTGTCTATTATTAATGATTCATAGCAGAAATTGATGGAAAAATAAATAAATACTTTTGTGAATGTAAAAATGAGGAGCATGCTTTGATAGAAAATCTATATTTGCCTTAATTTTTTCTACATATAAGAGATATGAAAGCCAGTTAGTTATTTTATCAAATCATTAAACGGCGAGTTAAACAGCTTTGAAGGCCTTTCTATTGTTTGCCTAATTACTATCGTGTTTCATACGAAACATGCCCAGGAAATAATAAAAAATAGTTAATTCGTTTTTAATCTGAATACTAAATGTTTTTCAGTCAATATTGGCTACTTATTATAAATTGGCTATAATCAAAACCATATTTAAGAGAGACTGAATTTTCACATCTGGTTCTATATTGTGGTCGACCAATTCAAATGTTTGCTCTTCATTTGGTTGTTTTTGTTATGAAAATATTTAAATCACATTGTTGAAAAGCGTTTGCCCTATTGCTATATTATTAAAACATTTTTTAAATTTATTTGGTGCCAGTATGTATATTCTATTGTTTGACTGATTTCATTCTGAGAATATGCAAAAATATTGAATAAATCGTGAAATTCTGATGAATATCAAAAGATTCGCCAAGTAATTTTAAAATAAAGTTTCTCTATTATATGAAATTAACATAGTAAAGTAGTTAAACGAACCGATAAGAACATGATTCATCGTGCGAAACGTATTAATTGTAATATTTTATAAAACAATGTATTATGATTATTCACAATAGCATTTGCAAGTGAATATTATATGGTTGGGCAGTGATGAAACAAGATACCTGTTAATTTGTATGATTATCTTTGAATAAACTAATGTAGTTATATTTGAATTTATTTTTTATCTGATCCCCGAACTCAGTACCGTGTTATAAAATTATAGTATAATATTGATCAAATACCTTTTGGAAGTACTCCAATTAATGATAATAATAATAAATTGTTTAAATGATAATTATTTCTCAATGGAAAAAGTAAAAACCACATACACAATAATCCGTTTGAGTTTCAACATTTGGGTATAGCTTAGAGCAAAAATCATAAAATAATAAAAAGGAACATTAATATTGAGTTCGACCTGCAACCGAAGTGATTTTGAAATGTAGGTAATTATAAGTATCCCAATAACCTCCTTCAGCAAATTTATATGATATATTAAATATAATAATGAGCAAATGATCAAAATTGATAAATGTGAGTTTCCAAATGCTTGAAGTATTGTTCTGTTGCTGATTGGACCAGTAGGAAATAATTCTTAAAGCATATAGTGGAAATAATGATTGAACCGAAGCTCGTAGATATGAACTCGAGAAGTCGGAACCAATGGAGCTTCATCAATTTAATAGGCTTATGTGGAGAGATTAAGGAGGGTGAAATATTTGTTGATTAATGATTTTTAATATCTACCTCGATATCCAACAAATGCGTCTAAAACACGTATTGACTAAAATGGATAGAAGGAAATCCTTAAGTAATTGCTGGTTTTCAAAAGTAGATGAATATTCATTTGAAGAAATTCAGGAAAAAAACGTTCATTAATCCCATGAATTCTTTATTCCATCCTGAATCAAGACTTCAAAGACATGACGGACAAGATGATGAAATGAATCGTCTTCTTTCTGATTACTTAACTAATTAACAATTCTAATTAGTTAGAAAATGCTGGAGTACAATATTATATCTACGTAATTACATTTTATCTTCCAGCTGAATTATTACATGGTTCTCCAATATCAGATTTTTGCTAGGGAAAATGGAATAGTAAATTCTGAATGGGGAAGCATTAGCATGTGCCGAATATTGTAACATTTTCGGGGAGAGTTTGTGTTTACCAAGAAGTCTCAACTATTCCGATGCACTTCAAGTCTTAGATCCAGTCAAAACAGTCAAACCAACTTGACGACCCAAAACTTGAATATCAAATATTGTAGACTTAAATATTTGATGAAGTTGGCTTCGACTTTATGTAAATCCATTATCACTTAGGAAAGGTTGTGTTTGAAGAATAGATACGTTATTCAAATATTCGAAGGATGAAGCCGTTACTCAGTGACAATTTATTAACAATGAGAATCAGTATTTTTTTTGGAACAATAATAACTGACATTTCGGGGTTTTCAAATTATTGTGAGTCGACATTAAAGAGAAAGAGCTAAACTACTTGAAGATTAGGCTATTGAAAAGTAAAAAGTTAAAATCGGATTTTCTCAAGATTAATGGGGAACTTCTCATTTTGGATTTAACACTTATCTATGTATAATGAGAATAGAAATTGTTTAATGTGGAATTGACAAATTTTGTCTTTCATAATTCTGGTTAGAAAAATCCAAGAATACGGCTTAACATATTCATATAAAGAGGATAATGGTTAATAATTACATTTACACTAACTTTTAATTCACTATTCGTAGTGTACGGGAAGTAGGTAATGTAAGAGGTCTACCAAATTCTGGATTTTCCCGGAAACATCCGTTTTGAGCTTTTTTAAATCCATCTAGACTGTTTTTGAAATAATGTCTGTATGTGTGTTAGGCTGTGCCAAAAAAATCGATATTTTTTTATTTCGCTCTTCGAGTATATCATTCCTCGTTCAAATTCATTCTGGTCCCCCAAATTTGAAACAAATCGGCTAATATTTAGAGGTTCATCGAGCCCAAAACGTGTTTTTTGAAGTTTTTCCTCAATTTTTGAGAGGTTTCACTGTTCTACAATAACGGGACGTTTGACACTTGGGAGACATTATTACATTCAAACACAAAGTATTTAATGCATTTCAGTCGCCACATCCACTTTCCCACAGATATATTGGCGAAAAGAACCATTTTTCAAGGCCTCAGAACTGTAATTTCAACTTTCAACTTGAATAACTTCATATTTTTAGGTTCGTGATGCGTGATATGCTCTTTTAACGTAGTCTAGTATCACGTAGCATTAATTGAATTGATAATTTCAGAGAAAATTGCCCATCAGTTATGATAATGTACACTCGAGTGAAAAAAAGCACCACTTGAAAATGCACCAAAAATGTCCAAAATTCAGAGTGCCATAACTCGGTTGCGTTCAGTCGAAAAAAGATGAATCTTTAAGTTCTATAAAGGTTAGAATCTTCCCTTTAATGTGATGCTACTTAAAGTGATACCAAATCCATTCCACTCCCTCCCACCCCGCTAAGAAAAATATGTTCCTAGTGTCAAAAAATGTCCCACTTTGACAGCAACGAGTCTTATATAGAAGCGAAAGGAAAATTTTCATTTTTGCGCGTTACGAATGACACCGCGGAAAGAGGTATAGCGTTAATTAAAAATATAATTCCGAATTGACGAAGAACGAAGAGCAAATTTCAAGCGTTGCAAAAAAGCGTTAATGTGATGTATGATTACAAATTATTAAATGTATGATTATAAATTATTAAATGATTGTTCTCTTCGAACTCGACTCAAAATCATTTGAAATCCTTGAAATCTTTGTCGGCAGGAATCATCTAACATTCCGTATGAACAGGTAAATATGATTTTACATTCATCAAACTCTGGAATGAATTATAAAAATATGAACATAAAATGCACTTCCACATTCTCATGTTATCTAATTTACCAACGAATCAAAGTGAAAGAACAATAAGATACTTGATTATATATAAGCGAGTCAGTATATCCAGGATTTCTTAAGAAAATATGGAAACTTCTCACAGTAATTGCGATACAACATGAATTCATGAAATAATTAAATGCCAAGATATTAGTGTAGCTACGTTTGTGACTCGTGAAGTATGTCGACAAGTTATTATTTGTGGAATGATAATTGTACATAAATTATCCTAAATTGCATTGCTGAAGGTTTGACGAGTGAATTACAATAATGCGACTTCGCTCCATATCGTTAGTGTAGGAAAACTAGGAAAAGAAGAAAATTGGGTACTAGAAGATTGAGCACTGGGAATCGATTTGTTAGGCCATGGAAATTGGAGTTGAGAAAACGGGTATCCCTTTAAAGCTTATGTTTGTTTTTTGCAAAATTTTTACAACGAAAGAGCTTAAGATTCTGACAATAAGAGATGTGATTGAACATTACATGAATTACCTTTCATTAACCTTTCAGTTGCGCAACATGCCAATCCGCAAATTTATGTTCTACCGACATTTTTGGAACCTCTCGACTTCAAACTCTGGGTTCTCGAACACCTTCATCAAAAGGCTTTAGAGTTCGCTCGCGACCACAGGTTCAACAAATATTCTTCTAAGATAAATTTGATGAAAACTTGTTTTATTGTTATTTTGAAATGTATATGAACAAGAACAAGCACGGTTGGAGCGTTTAATGCAAAAATATGTCGAATATTTAATGCAATAAAAACTCAAACTTGCGTCTCCTCCAGGAAGACGGATCCCACAATCCCTAATATGATGATGTCTGGTACAACTATTCCTATGAAGTCTTCCATATCCATGTTCGGGATCACCACCAACGGCATCCTCTCATAGGATGATCATATCAACTCCATTGCGAAAACTGCAATGGAAAGATTAGCTGTACACATTTTCGCAAATGGATTAAACAACAACGTGCTAAGCACAATAGGAAAGGCTAGAAATTATGATAATTTGGCTGACGCTATTTGTGGAGCCGTGGAAGAAAATGAATCTCTACAAACAGAGAAAACCAAAGTGGATACATCCACATGCGAGACTATAGAGTCAGGCAAAATAACAACTTTGACGCAGAACACCAAAATTCCAGAAATCAATACAAACCTTTCTAGAGGGAACAACCAAGGTTATAGTAACAATTTTCAGCAAGATGTAACAAAGCAAGGCGTTGAACGCCAACAGAAACCTCTTAGAAACAGCTTTCAAAATAACGGTTTCAAACCAAGAAATCAAGGTTGCTTTACAGCACAAATGGCAAGTAATCTTAACAGTAGTAGTACTTCAGAGGAAGAGGTGAAAAATTCGTTACAAAGTCAGTTTTTTTGTTCCAAATAGAGTGAATGCAAACCTAAGTTATCTAATTTAGGATGAATCTCTTCAGGATATCACAGATAATTCAGATGATGAGAAACAGGAGGATCAAGTAGAAGTTGACACTTATGAGTCAGACACTGATCAACATCTATCTGAAGGAAAAAAATGACCTAGGAGATTATTATTGGCAAAAATGTAAAAATAAATTATGACTGTTTAAAACATGATACAGAGAAAGAACAATGCATAATGCATGTTTTATTATACACTTTATCTACAATTCATTACTCACATACTAATATACGTTCATACTCTATATTTACTTCCCATGTATATAGCATTTCAGGTGCTCTTGTTGATTTTTATTATATTTTGTTCCTAACCCCTCATAATTGAGCTAAAAAAAACATAACAAAAATTCCCGATGTCTATGTACCGACTACTACTCCGCCACATGTTATTAAAATTCACGCGACTACTGAAAAATGACATATTAGAAGCAGAAATTAGAAGTAATGAACAACTTTTATTCGCCATGATAATGTAGGTATCTTTGAATTATCGTACTAAATCGAGCGCAAGTTGAACGCGGAATTTAACAAAACGTTTAAATGAACATATGTCCAACTCGTCTGTCACGAACATGAACAAATTGCTGTCAAAGTATGAGCAGTCTGACAGGTAGACGCTACCTGATTTCTATCTGTGAAACTGTCACGTTCAGTCTGAGCTCTGAAGGGCCATCGACCTATGAACTGTCAGGTAAACGTTACGTCATTATAGTCTAGCTATAACCTTTTTTCACCCTCTCAAAAGTCGAATTTCGAATAATCCTTTCTTAGCTTGACTTATCTGTCAAGTCTGTCGGCTTTATAGTTTTGGAGATTTCGTTCATTTTGCATAAATTTTTGAATTTGAGAAATCTATCTGCCAGATGGATGCCGCATTTGCTTTCTGTTGACAACAAGCGCGACCGTGTGACAACTTTAAAGGAGTGGTAAGCGATTAGAAGGAGTTTTTGCGCCGTTTCATAACCGTGGACGAAACATGGATCCATCACAACACACCAGAGACCAAAGAACAGTCGAAACAGTAGACTTGTCTCGGCGAATCGAAGCCGAAAAAGGTCTATGTGGGTTTCTCGGTCAACAAAGTCATGGCGACAGTTTTTTGGGATGCACACGTTACCGTCCATATCGATTACTTTGAAAAGGGCAAAACGATCACCGCCGTATATTATGCAGAGCTGTTGAATTGATTCGACGCCGATTTGAAGCCGCATTTGGCAAAGAAAAAAGTGCTGCTCGCACAAGCGTACGGGTCCGAAATCTCAAAGGCAGAATTGCATGAATTGCGCTACGAATTGGTTCGTCGTCCACCATATTCTCCAGATTTGGCCCCTTGCGATTTTTATCTATTTGAAGAAATCGCTGAAACAAACACCTATTTTGAAGGATTGCCGAAATCGAATTACTGGGACGGGATCGAAAAATTAGAAAAACGTTGAACGAAATGTATCATCGGGCGATAAGGTTAAGAAATAAAATAAGTTTTGACCAAATAAATCATTTCTTGTTTCATTTTTCAGGGACTTTTCACCTTGCCCTATATCACCCTTGCGAAACGTTTCTAATGATAATAAACTGGACCATTTTGAGGACATGAAATTATACAGGGTAGAGAGAGAATATTTAAGATGATGACGAATTGGGTATAGCAACTATTGTAAAAAAAGAAAATAGGGTTTGCCAAACAATCATGAAGAAACATAAAAATACCATCAATCAAATAGTAAAGTCAACTTCTTACTAAAATAGACAAAGTTTTGGTTCTCCAGATGACGACACGTGTATAGATAGAATCGTATTCAATTTCATCTTCAAGATCTTTCCAATTTGCTCCTCTGACTTATATCACTGTATCATTCGCAAGATTCAAAAATATGCCTGTGGTGTTTAGTGAAAATAAGTCATCCAAATAAACTATAAAAACGAGAGGACCTAATATAGTCTATTGAGGCACACCAAATTTCATACTTTTATATTTTATATTTTATTCTATTCACGTATTATTCCTTCATAAAAATGCTTAATGCTCATACAGTTATATATGAGATTTTATGTTTTGTTTTATCTCATCAATGATTCTATTCATATTCTAGTTTAGTATTGAGGTTAGACTTAGGTATAAGTTTAAAACTTTTTAAAACATTTCAATGGTAGTTGCAATAAAGTTTATCTTATCTATCGTTTTATTAAAATACAAGTTAATTTACAACTACATATACTTAAAATCCAAAATTGTATATATCGCCATTAACCCTTAGCATGAACAAATTATCAAATACAGTGTAACTTATCTAAAAAAGGTGTATTTCCAATACTGCCTAACGGATTAATGACTAATGATTACTATACTCCCGAGCATCCTAAGCCGAATTTCACTTCAATTGGTAAATCCCGAGGGCTCTAAGAGGAAGAAACCGGTAAACAAGTTTCCCTCGAGTGCTACTTCTGGGGAATATTTTAACTACAGGAGAGATTTTTTGTTCATTTATCCATGATCGATAAAATTAAAGAACCTTAGTTGCAGTGCAAAGATAATGATGATTTCATGCCATGTTCAACAAAAACTTCCAATTCCCGCCCTTGCATTTCAACAATTCATAAAAGTAGCGCTTTCAACTTTTTTTGGAATAACAGCAATTTAGTGAGAAAGGAAACACGTTCAATGAGAGCAAAAAAAAGTAGCAGTTAGCCTGTACTAATGGTTATGGTCGTTATAAAACTGTATCGAACTTCCCGACTCGAGTATTTAAAGCAAAAGCGAAAGTAACGAAGTGTGACCGAGAAAATTACAAGAGGTTGTAACAATACAAAGACCACCGTTAATTGATATTCCGTTCCGACCGGTTTTTCATTAATTAAACATTACAAGCACAACTCGGCATTTTTAATAATACACAATGATCTGAATAAACGGACTCATAGAACACATTCAGCTTTCTCTCTAATGATTATACTTTCTTCAACACTTCGTAGCAAACAATGGAAAAATACAGGAATGGGTGTGGCTTTAAGCTTATCACATTATTTTGACTTAGCGCCTGGCGCTGTATGATTCGCCAGATTTTAGCAACGATTACTTATCTATTTTGCTTGGGCCTGGAACGTTTACTATCAAACGTGAATAAATTAGTCGAGATAAATATTCTCACCAAGTTGAACCAGCTAATAGAAAACCAAAATATAATCCTCGATGAACACCATGGGTTCCGCAAAGAGAATAGCACAACACACCAACTAGCTAGAATAGCTGGGAAGATTATAGAAGGACACACTAAGTAAAAGCCCACCAGTGCAGTGTTCCTAAATATAGCCAAAGCCTTTGACAAGGTATGGCACGCTGGACTGATACATAAAATGTACAGATACAACCTACCAATAGCCTACCTGAAGCTCATAGATTCGTACCCCACGGGGCGCAGATTTATAACGAGACGGAAGAAAGACAAGCAAAGACAGGTGTACCGCAAGGATACATCCTCGGACAGGTACTCTGTAACTTGTATACCGCATATATACCTAAGACAATAGGAGTACACTTGGCGCAATATGCAGAGGACATAAGCGCCTTATGGCAACACATTCAAATAAAATGCGTACAAGCAAGGCTTCAAAGATACATTACCGACCTTGAAGAGTGGTTCAACAAATGGCGAATAGAAATAAACACCACAAAAAGCCAAGCGATAATGTTCTCAACGAGAGACATTAAACACAAACCGACGAAAGATATTGAGATAAACAAGAAAAAGATACCTTGGGTGAAAGAAGTTAAATACTTGGGAGTAACGCTAGACATGAAGCTAACCATTCCCCACCTAAGGAACATAAAGAAAAAGGCAAATCAGATAAAGGGTCACCTATATCCGCTACTCAACAGGAAAAGAGAACTAAGTAACAAACGTAAATTGAGCGTTCTTTCTTTGATAAGACCGACAATATGGTTACAAGCATCACCCGTGCAACTAAAGAATTTGCAAATAATACAGAATAAGGTAATCAGATCCTATCTAAATACACCATATTACTTAACAAAGGACCTGCTCCATAGGGTACAGGAACACGTAAAATTGAGGAAATTATTCGGAAACAGGCGACAAACATACGAAAAGATGGAAACGCATAGAAATCAGAGGTACAGAGGTACATATAATGTGAAACAATTATATAAAAATGCTCAAAAACCGCTTGTACAGTTTTCGGTGGTCCACCCCACGTGCGTATATCATACTGGCTCAAGAAGTATCGTTGTTATTTGAAAGAGGGTCCTGTATATGAACATTTTCTCTGCAACGTTAGTAGAGCGTTAAGCTTGTTTCCAGATCGTTGTGTCTCCTTGGCAACCACCAAATCTCTACCTAAAGCACTCTCCAACATTGAACGGAATTAGCCAACGTGATGGACGTTTTACTCTTTGTGGCAATCGGTGTTTCTGTTAGTTAAGCACAGACAGCCTATCGTATGGGTGTGCATTAGAATTTGGTGAAGTGTATAATAGTATCAGGAAAGAAATGTGTTTGCTTCTGGGACGAACATTATCACTCATCAAGTCAGGAAATCGAAATTTATTATTATGAAGAAGATGAATTATGAAATCACAAACAAAAACTATTGAAACTGTGAATTTCATTTTTTGACACGATATTAAATTTAAATTATCTTCGAACATCACATGTCCAAAAATAGAATAAAGTCAGATATATCGAATGGTTACAAAATGAGAACATTAGAAGTTTCTCACTACAACACTCATTGTGGTAACTTATTGCGAACGGAAATTCATTCACCAAAAATATAATTCCGTGAATGTTCAATTAGCAAAGATAGCATTTGTGAAATTGTACATTGAAATAACTTATCTGTTATTTATACAAGTAGATCATTCTGTTTCGTTAATTGATTTGATAAAGATTCAGCTTAACATAAATAGTTTTAATACACTAAAAGAATCCACAACGGTGGATACGCTATAACTCTAATAACCCTTATCCACTAACTAGGAGGTCATTGTGCCGAAAGGATCGGCTTAGGCATCAACAAAGAAAGCAGCATTGGCACACAAACCTGACAAAGTCAATACATCTGGCGAACCTAGTTCTCTCAACGGTCACCCGAGAATTGTAGAGGGCGCTCCTGTACGTGTACTAATCGCCCAGCTTATAGGTACTATTTCTCTCTACAATCGGACAGATAGTTAGAGCACCGAACAGTGCGTGAAACAAAGCGAATAGCGTCGAGTATTTCGACAGACTGCTCTGCTCAATAACTAGATAACGGCTTAAGCTGGGACATTGAATTAGTGTTTCAGTAGATTTCGAGCATCATTTCTAGTTTGTGTCAAAATTTCAAGTGGGTGGCATTTACCATTTGATCGCTACACGAGAACATACTTTTTCCAAATAATCCTACTGAATCAAGAAATGACTTCGTTCGCTGACGCTCACTCCGTCTTAAAAATGATATCAAGGTGTTAAAGACCATTTAGCTACCAAATAGCTATCATCAGAGTAAACTAAATTAAAAAAGATAATGTAACAGTAGAAGTCGGGTCGCTTTGGGCAGACAGTCACTTCCGGTCCTTAGCAGATGTCGGAAGTATTGTCACTGTATTAACGGTTCGGGTCAGATGTTGGTAAGTATTGTCACTGTATTACCGGCCGGGCAAGAGGGATGATTCGAAACTTTGCTAAATGTCCGCTAGATGTTTTTCAATTTAGTTTACTATGATGATGGCGGGTCGACGTAAGTCCCAGGTATGTACCTGGTTGTCAGGTCAGGTAATTACCATGTAGTACCTGCTGGCTAGGCCAACCACCCTTCAGTTCGTAAGTATTTGGGCAACAACCAATAATGATTGTTTATTGTAAAACCCCCTTTATTTCTAACCTAACATACCCTTACCTAATAACCTAACCTAACCTAACCTACTAACATAACTTTGTTGATATAAAATGCAAATATTGTGATCGCACTAATCTTAACATTCTCATAATAACTAATAATGATTGTTTATTGTACCCCCTTTGTTTCAAAGCTAACCTAACCTAATATATTAACCTAACTTTGTTGAAATAGGATGCAAATTTTGTAATCGCGCTAATCTTAATACTCTCATAATAACCAATAATGATTGTTTATTATACCACCTTTGTTTCTATCCTAACCTAACCTAACTTTGTTGATATATAATGCAAATATTGTAATAGCACTTATCTTAACACTTATAAAAATATTCTGGGAATTATATTAAAACCCGGTACTCAATTTACGTAGTATGATTTTATCAGTGGAACTGAATTCATGTAGGAATATGAAACTGGGACTAAATTTTCGTTTTCCGATGATGGCTACTTGGTAGCTGAAAGGTCCTTAATAGTCTTTCAAGTGGATAAGGGTGATTATTTCGTACTTATTAGTGACACATAAGTTTAATGAAGTTTTTATTTTAGTATAATGTATTTCCTGTTTTATTTAATTGACGTAAAAGAACATTTTCCAGTTCAATTTTTTTACTTCAAGTAAGAAAACGTTATTTTCCAATTGATGATAGGTATAGCTGCATTGGGAGATATTTCCTCGGCTCCTGTAGTGAAAAACTGTTTTTTGTTTGATCGCTGATGCACCTACTATTTCCGCAAAAAAATGTAAATGGTAAGACGGCAGTTTCCGATAACGTGATTCGATTGAATGGAATGAAGTGAATTGATATAAAAGCCGCAATATCATGTGACTGCTTTTGTTTCCTTCCAACAAGAATCGCTCGTCTGGAAAATGTGGGGACGTCGAACGACAACCCGTATTTCGGCTTGAGTTACTCTGCAGAAAAATATATTGTACCCGAGTTTATTTAATAAAGTAGTTAAAGACGATGATGCTGTTACAGCAAATTCTAGGTATGCGTGTTCATATTGATCCTGATTCAATGGAACAAAACAATATTTCCACCACCTACAATCTAATAATTCGTAATTTAATACAATAGGAATTTTTTCTGATATCAGAATCATGCCAATCCCAATATGTCATCCAACTTCAAACACCAACGTACTAATTACATTCGCATGTCAACTATTCAAATTGATTTAATTTATGTTTCCAAGTTTCCATGGCATTTTCATTATGTTTTTACACGGATAAATAAATCTTGATCAAAGATTGTCTCTTGATGGACGTTTGGTCACCATAATGGCTAATCTAACTTCTAATACTGCTGGTCTGAACAATTCTACGGAGGAACAGTAGATAGCACCACTCCATTTTTTATCCAAGATATGAGACGTTGGACAATCATTTAGTCAAATTCATTGAGTTAAATACACAATGCAAATATCTATGCACTTTTTTATAATGTTTGAAATTATGTATATGTAGAAAGCTGATTCAATAAATCAGTAATATTGGCAGAGCATATAGCTTTTCCATCGTAGTCATAAGATTTTAAACACATATGTTTAACATTGTACCTACTTGCTGCAAAGGGATTATTGTTGTCAAACCGTTTTGCCTCGTCCTAGAGATATGACGTCTTCAATTATAGAAACATTACAACTATATAGCGGCATTTTAATACATATTTATATATGTTACACATTAATGTGTTAAAATTTCAATTAAGTATTCCTGTTTCGTTCGTTTTTACTGAGCAGTGCTTAGTACAATTAGTTTACGAAATCCCACGCTTTAGTTGTTGTGAATAAGTTTTCACACGTCTTCTGATGATGGTCGTGAGAGCGAAACGTAAAGACCAAAATATAATTGACATATGTGTTAATGTAACCTATTTCCGAAGAATATACATATAATATAATCAGTATATCTTCATTTGTTCTCTGCGTTTGTGATATTATCAACATAAAACGTACGAATAAATATAGAGTAGTTACTTACATAGATTGATGTTCAACATATTTTAGGCTCTGTTCAGCTTAAATGGTGATCTGAAAGAATAAAGAATAACATGTAAATGATAATAATAATTCATGAGCATTAAATAAAATCTTTTCAACTCTAATAAACTCTACTTAACGTAAGCTTGTCGACTCAGCCGATTTTATTTGATGATGGTGATTGCCTTACATTTGTCAGCACGTGGAGAGTCGATAGGTTTATAAAATATTATTGGTACAATTAATTTTATTTCGCGAAAGAGTTGATTGAAATTGGGGCTATAAAGAAGAATTAATGTAGTTTGGAAAATATATGCATACAATCTAAATTGGATCGAATCGTACTATCCCTGATTCTGATTCATGAGATTTTAAATTATTATCAATTTCAAAACATTATGTCTGTGCTTTCGTTTGTCAATGACCCTACCTTATAGGCTATATATAAAACTTAATGAATGTTGTGAAGAACTAACAATATCTGCGAGACAGAGACGGCAAAGATTTTGAAATTGGGATCTCATAATCTAGTAGAGTTTAATGCAACCAAAACTTTAGCTTGCGTCTTCTCCAGAGAGGCGGATCCCACACCCCCTAATATGATGATGTCAGGTATAACTCCCTAGAACATCGTAGAAAGGTGGAAGATTTCTACCTTTTCTATAGATAGTTCTATGGTCGGTGTTCATCAGAAATCATCTCGTCTGTCGTTCCACCACGGGAGATTCGAGATAGGAAAAAATTGACCTAGGAGATTATTATTGACAAAACTGTAAAAAAAGTTATGACTGTTTAAAACATGGTGAAGAGGAAGAATAATGCATGAGTTACTATACAATTTATCTACACTTCATTACCCATATAATATTATATACGTTGATACTTCATATTTATTTATATTTACTTCCCATATATGTAGCATTTTATATTGTTTTAATACGTAAATAGTGTTCTTAGTGGACAATGAGAGAGAGTCCGCGAGCGTAAGTTGTGTCCGTGGCGGGCTCCGTTAAATTGAATTTTTCAAGTAGAAAAACTTTAGAAAATCATTATAATTATATATGATTCAAAGCATAAAAGTGTGATCTGCAAGACAAACGTGTGTAATTAAGAAAAATATCTAATACAGTTACGTAAATCCAATAATAAATTTCGTGTATTACGAATCCCTAACCTAAACAAGCATCTGTTTATATCATTCCTTCTACTAAAAAAAATTATCAGTTAACAGCATGTTTTGTAAAACCTTAAAATGAATTGTGAAGTTTGTAAAAAAGTCGATGAAACAGTTAATTGTGATGGCTGCAATGCATATGTTTGTAAAACATGCGGGGACCTCACTTCTTCGGAAGTTAAAGTATTACAATTAAGAATCGCATTATGAAATACCTTTGCAGAAAATGTAGAAAAAATGATACCTTTAGCTTACTGCATACAATTATTGATGATAAATCTAAGCTGCTGGAAAGTAAAGATAAGATAATTTGCCTTTTGGAAAATGAAATTTTAGAATTAAAAAAGAAGATGGAAAATATAGACGCATTAAAAAAGGATACGACTACACCGACTTATGCATTAATTACCTCAACGCCAAGTAATAAAGTTCAACAAAATTTACCCTGCATAATTATTGCCCCAAAAGCAAATCAAAATAGCACCCAAACTAAATCAGACATGGAACAAAATTTAGATCCAGTTAAAATTGCTGTAGGTGTTAGTATGATTAAAAATGGTAAACAAGGATCTATTTTAATTAAATGTACGACAAAAGCTTCCACTTTAAAAATGAAAGAAGAACTAATAAAAAAAATGCCTAATTACAACATTGACGAAACCAAAATGAAAAAGCCAAGTGTCATGATAACTAATATAAATTTAAAAATTAAACCAGATCAAGTTATCGAAGCTCTAAGAAGTCAAAATGAACAAATTACCGACAACGATGAACTGGAACTGAAATTTATCAAGAACAATAAAAAGGGAGACTCACAATATTGCGTAATTGACTGTAATGGGTCAGCTTACAGAAAACTTCTACAAATTAAAAAAGTGAACATTGGTTATGAGCGAGGTATTGTTTATGAAAATACTCATCTATTCAGATGCTTTAAGTGCTGTGGCTACAATCATAAATCAAATGAATGTAGAATAGAAACTGTTATTTGTTCTAAATGTATGCAATCACATTCTTCAAAGGAATGTAATACAACCTGCTATAAATGTATAAACTGCACTAATAGTAATATTAAAAATAACACAAAATTTGATATTAATCATAAGGCTTTTGATAACGATTGTGAGATCTATAAAAAACATGTGGAGTTACTCAAGCAAAAAACAAATTATAATTAACATTACCCTATGTTCCATTATAAAATATTTTCAATAATAACAAATCTGTCTGTTGAACAAACTATTTCACAAATTAGTATAAATAGGAGTTTTATATATATTTACACTAAGTAATAAATGGATCAATATATCTCTGAATATCAAAATGAGTCTATTAACACATTTGTAATTTCAACACTAAATGAATATAATGAATTATATAGTTCAAACTTGTCGAATTTTAAAATATTTCATAATAACATTCGAAGTATCAACAAAAATTTTGATGAACTTACTTTAATTTTAGAACAAGTAAATAATCAGTTTGATATAATTGTGCTAACAGAAACTTTTAGAATTACTAATAAAAATTTATTTACACTCTCTGGGTATGATATACTTTATAATGATGGAGATATAAACAAGCAGGATGGTGTTTTAGTATATATAAGGAAGAAATTAGATTGTTATGATGTAGAAATTATTAATTTTGATAACATAAAGATTATTAATATTCTTCTTAATTATAATAAAAGGACTATTGCCATATCAGCCATATATAGACCGCATGCAACATGCCCTTCTGCTTTTAACAACAACCTCAAAAACTTTCTAAACTCACATAACAAAAATGTTGACTTTCACATAATAATAGGAGATATTAATATAAATATTTTGAACACCAAAAATTTTACACAAGATTATCTCAACATAATGGAAGAAGCAGGGTTTAAATCTTATATCAACAAATTTACTAGAATCCAAAATAATAAAAAATCGTGCATTGATCATGCATTTATAAAATCTATAAACTATAATACAAAAATTACACCAATCATTCTTGAATTGTCAATCACAGATCATTATCCAATAATATTACATTTAGATATCAACCGCTTATTAACAACTCCTGAAATTGAGTATAAATATATTATCAATTACAATTCACTGTGTCTAGACTTAAACCACGAAAACTGGCAAACACTTTACCAAAGTAATGATGTAGATATTGCCACCGATATTCTTATAAACACCTTAAAATTAAAAATTGATAAAAATACAACTGAAATCAAATTAAAACCAAAACAAAAACGTAGAAAACCATGGATTACTGAAGGACTAATTATTTCTAGTAAAACTAAAAATGAATTATACAAAAAACTATTAAAAGATCCTGATAATGAAATTTTAAACATAGAGTATAAAAATTATAGAAATAAATTCAACTCATTAATTAAACAAACCAAAGTTAATTATTTTAGAAAAGAAATACATAGAAATCATAATCAATCTTCAAGTAATTTATATAAATGTATAAAAAAAATGTGTAATGAAAGTAATATAAAAAAAAATTTAATAACATCGATAAAATCAGAATCAGGACAATTACTCAATAATGATAAAGATATAGCAAATGAATTTAACCAGTATTACTCCAACCTTGGCATAAAATTAGCAAAAAATATAAAAACAGCAGGATACTCTAATAAATCACTAATAACGGTACAAGATTCACTCTTCCTTCAACCAGTAACTGATTTTGAACTTCAAAAATATGTTAAAGAACTTAAAGATAAGAAAGCACCTGGAAATGATAATATTACTTCGGAACTATTAAAAAAAATCTTACCTAACATAATTGATCCCCTGGTATTTTTGGTAAATTTGACATTGGAAAAAGGAAAATGGCCGTCAGCTTTTAAAATAGGTATAATTAAACCTCTATTTAAAAATGGAGATAAAAAAAAAATGGTGAACTATAGACCAATCTCTCTAATATCAAATTTGGCAAAAATACTGGAAAAAGTTCTAAAGTCTAGATTAAACAATTTCTTAACAAAACACAAGATATTATCAGACAAACAATTTGGTTTTAGAGAAGCCAAGTCAACAGAGGATGCCATTGCATACTTAACATCACATTTATATAAGGCCTTAGATGAAAATATGCCCTCTTTATGCATTTTTGTTGACTTGGCAAAAGCCTTTGATACGGTAAGCCATACAATATTGTTAAAGAAGCTAGAAAACTACGGTATCAGAGGCTTGGCACTCGACTTATTTTACAGTTATTTAACCAATCGGCAACAATATGTTAAAATTAATGATTCCTTAAGTACCCCAAAAAATGTACAATATGGTGTTCCTCAGGGGACTGTTTTAGGACCAATATTGTTTACTATATACATAAACGATCTATTAAAATTACCAATTAAGGGAGAGATCATAAGCTTTGCCGATGATACAGTAGTCTTCTTTAAAGCCGACACTTGGGAATACTTAAAGATTTTAGCCGAAAAGGAATTTTGTATTATAAAAAAATTGGTTTGATAACAATTTACTTACCTTAAATAGTGATAAAACAAAGTATCTTTCATTTTCATCGTATACAAACAGTCAACCATCTTTTCAAGAACTCGTAATAACAGTAGATTTAAAAATCAAATCTGAAAACTCGATTAAGTACTTAGGAATCGTAATAGATAAATATCTGAGATGGAATTTACAAATAAATTGTATCATTAATAAAATTAGGGGATTATTGTATAAATTCAAATACATAAAACAGTTCTTAAATATTTCAGAACTCAAAATATTATATTACGGATTGATTGAATCGCAAATCACATATGGAATTATTGGCTGGGGTGGAGCTAATGACAACTATTTAAAAAATCTCGAAGTTATTCAGAAATGGGTGCTTAAAATCATATTTAATAAAAATAAATTCTATCCTTCAAATGATTTGTTTAAAGAAGCCCGAATATTAGATATTAAGCAACTTTACTGCAAAGTCACACTAATCTATCATTTTAAATCAAAAAACATTATCTTTTATAATACACATAAACACAATACAAGATTTAAAAATGCAATATGCATAAAAGAAAAAAAAAATAAACAAATTGGAAAAAAACATTTTAGCTTCCTCCTATATAGAATTTATGATCACATTCCAGTTGAAATAAAAAAAGTTAAAGTCCTAAATACTTTCAAAAACAAAATTAAAAAATGGCTACTATTATTACCAAGAAAAACTATACATAATATAATTGACATTAATATATACATGCCTCCAACAAATTTATAATTATAAATATATAACAAAGAATGCGACACAATATCTAAGAACCTAGATATACGATGCTTACTTGATAAAGAAAATAATTAAAATGACTAATTATAAAAAGAAAATGATTCAATAATATCACAAACAAATACCTATTGGGTATTTCTGTGAAATATACCTTCTGTTTGTTTACACCACCAACATAAACTAAGCTAAACTGTATTTGTATCTGAACTTAGTTTGTAAATGTTTTGTATTTATTTTGTAAATCTGGTAAATAAACATTATTATAGTGTCTCTCGTGTAGTCAAAGTATATATATGGGGTTAACATAAAGTAAGGGGTCTACTTTAAATTGTTAAATAGTTTTAAGAATCAATCAATTTCCGGTTCTAATTGGCCAATTTCCGGGCGATTATGAATGATCTCGTTATATCTGAATTTGGTAGAGATTGATAGCTCAAAAAACCAATTCAGTTTATTTTTTGTAAGAAAATGGTCTAAATTATGGTGAATTCCATCAACTTCCGGTTCCAGTTGGACAACTTCCGAACGATTATGAATGACCTTGTCAGGTCAGTATAGTGATTGCCAGCTCAAAAAAAAACTCCATTTTTTACAAGAAAAAAATATAAATTATGTTAAATATCATCAACTTGCCAATTGGTCAATTTCCAGGTGATGATGAATAATTCTATTATTTTTGACTTCGGAATCGTAATTAGAGACCCCAAAAACCCCCGTGTGGGTATTTCTGTCTCAAGATAACAATTTTTTTGGGATCTGGAAAATTTGATAATTTAAATTGTTCATAAACGGTCAATTTGTTAGTAAAACAATTGTTGTGCCAATGTCCCATGGTGAGACTGGGTGACCAATGATTCTTAGGTCATCAAAAACATTTTGCAACAAGTTTCAGACAAAGATCAACTGTACAAAGATATTCCGAAATAAAATCTTCAAATGACTGTACTAGTGCCATATAACTCGATTCAAGAGAAGAGTTCATTCGCTAACGCTCAGTCCGTCTTAATTAGTACTGAACACACGTCGATATATATTTCTCAAGAATTCACAGGTGATTGAAAGATCGGAAAAGTTTAACGCTATTGTTTTGTTAAGTCACAATGTTTTTGTTTGATAAACGTTCAAACTCTGGAAGTTCACCTAACTCAGCACTACGATATCAAGATTTTACTCTCGACCAGCGACCTTCCAGGCCAGGGTCTCGGTCGATTTAGGAAGACAAACTGATGCTCCACGAACGGAATACAAGAAGCAGTTATAGATCGGATCCTATCTCATTCTGGAATGCACATTTGCGTTTTACGATCCAAATTCTACTCGACAGGGTTGGCAAACTACTGAAACGTGTTTATTATCCTTTTCGGAGAACTATGTCTCGCTCAATTTCTGTATTGTGAATTCGTGTTTGGACTTTGGACTAAACTCCAACCCAACGACAACATTATATCGCGTTCGGCCGCATTCGGAGCTGCTTGGAAAAGTTTGAAAACTAAGTTAATATGAAACAAGTGCACGTTGTTCATTAAGTATTGAAGTATTGTTATACTTGTTATAAACTTGAAGGAAACTATAAAATCAGTATCATTGGGTCATGATTAGAATGTAAATAAATAAAAAAATTTAAATTTTGTAGTTTGATTCTCACAATTCATATTTTTAGATATTAGATAACAACTACATCTTGTAGCATCTTGAATTCCAAATTGTCTGACAATAAAAGAAATGAATGGGCAAATATTACATTACATATTATCAAATTGTAATTACAATGTAATTCTGTAACAATGAATGTACTAAATATAAAAAAAAAAATTTTTGACCTACCAATATTTGATTGTCTGTGTGAAAAATTTTTTTATCTTTAACATTTTATCAAATAAAACATGATAGTCAATTTTAATACATTTTATTTAACCTAAGCCAATTTTATATTAAAAACATTTGTGAATTTTTCTTGTAGGCATTAATAATACTTGGTAATATGGTATAATACTAGGCGCAGAAACATGTAGTTAATATATAAAAATTATAATAAAGATTTTTGACCCAGGTATGAATTATATATAAATTCTCGGGAAATATTTCAACATTAACACTTATGCTATTATATTGTCTCGTCTTTACGCACGTTTCGGTCTCACGACCATCATCAGAAGACTTATTATGTTTAAAACTGGATTACTTAAAACTAATTGTATTAACCCAAAGCGTCCTTATCGCACCAATATCAATTAATTGAAATGCCCACGTCGCCGAAACGAACAGAAACACGAATAATCAATAATGATTTATTTTTATACTAAAGATAACTTTATTTCTTGATGTTCGGATATTTTGAGGAAGGGCGTTGAAAAATCGTGGAGCTAAGTAATTTGCTGATCTTTGACCTTATGGTTAAGAATTATTAAATCTGAGTTTGATTTTTTTCGGTATGATAAGTATGTGAGACTGTATTTAAATTATTAATATTATGGAATGAGTAGATTAACACAGATTTTATGTATAACTGTCTAATATGGCAAAATTTTGTTTCTTCATAGAGTAGCTTAGTAGAAAAGTTCCGATTTTTGTTAAATACAATTTTTGGATTTTATTTTGTACTCTGAAGAACGGTTCGAGTGATTTTCTGAGTGCTCCACCCCAGCCCATCTTACCATACTGTAATAATGATTGTGTGAGAGAATAGTACACATTTTTTAGTTCATTTATTTTTAGAAATCACCTTATTTCTTTGAAGGCAATTTACGTATTTTGCTGACTAATGTTGCAATCTGATTATTCCTTCTTAGGTGTGAATCTGTTGTTAGACCAAGATATTTACATTTATAAGATATCTTAAATTTATCATAATCACAGTTATTATGTGTTTTTAGACAATTGTTATTATGTAAAATTATTTCTCTAAATGTTGGTCATATTATGTAAAAGGTATGCATAGTCTTATTTAGATTTAATGTTAATAGATTTTTATTGAACCATAATGTTGATTTCAGTCATTTTATTTCGGATAAATTTCTTCCTTTAAAAAATATTACAGTATCATCCATAGTTCGTTGTACTATTGGTTGCATATGTAGTAAAATGCTGGTAATACTAATAAACAGGTAATTTCAATTCCAACGGTGAATTAACGATTCAGAAATCCTCAACAAAAATCTCCTCTAAATTAACCAAGAAAACAAACACACAAATTATGGGGTACCGTTGGAACTTAATGCCATAAAATTGCTATAACGTGGAAGTGGCACAGATACAAGGCGGGGTATGGAAAATGTTGCCTTCAAACGGCCAGAAATTGCAAAGTTTAGACGAATAGACGAATTTTATTCCATCATTTGCATATTTCAATTTTTAGTGGAGCTTACTAAGCTCAGTAATTGTCGTGGTTTCCTAAATTTAATGAACGCTTCATTGAAAGAAGGACCTTTAGGAGTTTTCTTTTCGTTAATTCTTAACGTCCTATAAGAAATCGATGGCATAGACTGCAGCCGGGGAGCGATTTTGCGAGTTCAGTCATTCGTGAAAGAGTCACGTTCCCGTTCTCATGAGTAACTTATTCACAATTCATGTGATAACAATGCGTGGAAACGCGGTTTTATCGCAGATTCCGTTACTTAAATATAATGCAGAATATGCATACGTGGTGCGAATTCATCCATTATCGGTTGTATGCATCACAATAAAACGCTTTTACTCGAGTCTCGTGTTAAAATTGTCCTCTCAGAATGAAATCGCCTTTAGAATTAAATTGCAAGTTGATTTTTTCCAGAGGTAACTTCAATCTATGTTATCTATCTTTTTATAAAAGAATTCCATTCCGTTTGATGTTTTAACCTTGCGCGTTATCGTCAAATATCTGCGGTAATCCATCATCATGTCAATATAAGTTCAAAAATCGATGATTTCGTTTGTGTTTGCTAGAACCTGGAAAACAAAAACAAACTGAAACAAACCCATAACTCTTGTTTCCGCCAAGCGGACTACATTTTGCTACAGTTTTATTTTTGATTTCACAAGTTTTCACCTCCTTGAAATGGTGCAGTTTCTTTCAACCTAGTCCAGATTATAAACACTGTTGAGTAGACGAAAATATAATAGATAAAAGTGTTAATATGTCCTATTTCCCAAGAATGTACATATAATTAAATTACATGTGCCTATACTCTTCTATTTCGTCTACGAAGGTTAAATTACAATTTTCATTCATGCTGTATATCATATTGTTGATTTACTCACTCGTGAGTTTATTCTCAATAAACAGTTGTTTGTCTTAGAACCCATGTAATACATATTCAACACGATATTTCAATCCTTTTCTATCTGCTCAATTTCTTTCCAAATATTCTCAACTATATTCTCCACAGAGACCATTCCCGTTCTTTTGAATTTCCACCGACTTGACATCATTGATATTTTGTGGTGTGATGTATTCGAAATTCGCGTCCACACTCTTTAATAAATTCGTTCCTTACAGATCAAACGGTTTCTCTTAGTGATATCAACTCTGAAATGCTACCAGTACAATTTGGCGTTCCCCAGGGCTCTGTAATGGGGCCAATCCTACTTTTATTGTATATAAATGATATAGCGATAAAAGTTCCTGACGCTGAACTTTCTTTATTTGCTAATAATTCAATTGCCACTAGAGTTAACGAAGATTTCCATGTTCTAAGAGTAGATTTAAATATTACACAGATTAATCTAAGCCAGTGGTTTCTAAACAATTGATTATCGTTGAATCAGGAGAAAACGTAAACATAGTATTTTTCACTAAAGCCTATTTCAATTCTGAACGTCACAAGTACCGTAAATTTCTTGATGCTTTAGATAGTGAGCAGCTCACTTGGGCCAAACATTCGGAGCCAATTTCATCAGATATATATATCTAAGCATGTATTTGCATCTAAGTGGACAAGTATCCAAAGAAGTGTTGTTTGTTGACTGCTTATTATGCAATAGTCCACTCTAGAATATCTTACGCATTATTGGCCTAAAGTTTTCAAAATACAGCGACTTGCAATTCGTGTAATCAAAAGAATGCCCTTTCGTGGCAACTGTAGGAGTGCATTTATAGATATGAAAGGTTCGACACTCCCATGTATTTACATCTTTCAGTGCCATATGCATGTCAAGGAAAACATTCATGAATTTGATACACGATTACATCTAAACAATAGCAATACTAGAAATAACGCGAATTTACAATATATGTTTTCTTAGACTAAACCATAGAAAGGTTTAAAATCATTTCTGACAAGGAACTGTTTTTATTCTGTTTGTGAATTTTTCAATTATAATTTTTCTAATTTTAATATGTTGTATATAATGTATTCTATATTTCTTTCATTACCAACTTGTTCCTGACACTGCTAAAACTGTTTAGTTATAAGCAATAAATATTTCCATTTCAATGTTTTTCCCTGTTAGTTGAAGCAGGCATTTTTGCCCTACGGCCCCATAAGAAGGCCTTTGGTGTGCTTGAAATAGCATACGATCAAAAACAGGCGTAAATTGACTAATGAAATATAATTTCAGTTAGTGTTTGAGCAGCTTTAGACCTCACGGCCGGTAATACAGTGACCTGCTTACCGCAATCTAATAAAACTGTCCCCATATCTACTGACAACACACATTCCTGCTGTAATCTAATAATATACACATAAAAGGCAAATACCACTCACTCATCACGAAATTTCGAAAACTATGCAGCGGATCGACTTGAAACTTGGCAGATAACACATAACCCATCATCTTCACGACAGGTAACGTTTATATGACAGACAGTTGATACATTGACAGTCACATAATGTCCGTGACAGATACCATTCCATATCATAGATATCCCTGTCAAGTCAAATAAACATCCGCAAGACATAGAGTATAATTTTACGTCTTTCCACGCCTTTAACTGTTTCTACTCATTAGAAATATTTTTATTAAGTATTGTAACTTATTGGGGAATGCCATCTTGACGGCGCAGCCGACGCTTTCTTCTACGCATGTTAGCTAGTAAGCTAATATAACTTAATTCAGTTTCTACTAACCCTTTTTCCACTATACCTAATTATAACTTACAGTGGCGGCTCGTGAACTTTTTAAGAGAGGAGGCTGGACATAAAACGTTCTTGTAAAAATATATTCAGCCAATAAATTTAACCTTTGCACAGCGACCGTACCAGCTACTTCAGTGACAAAATTAATTGTTGCCAAGCAAGAACCAACGTGGAGGTGTAGAGTTTTTCTTGGCAAAAAATTTTTTTGTTCGTTTTTTTTTTCTTTGAATTTTTGATATTTTTTATTTTTTTTTTTGGAAATTTTTTATATTTTGTTTTTTTTAATTATTTTTATAAACTTTTTTTATATATTAACGGAATTCTACGGTCTTTAGTTTGCGAAAAATGATCAATAATATTATCATAAAATGTATCATTTTGTTTTAAGTGTTTTACTAAATCTTTTTCAATAGATATCAAACTAACATTGTATAAACGATTTCGGCTCATTGTATTTCGCATGTAAGTTTTAATTCGTTTGAGAGTAGAAAATGATCTCTCCACCGATGCCGACGTGACAGGAATGGTGACTGTCAAACAAAGTAGTTTATAAAACTGAGGTAAAACTTGTTGCAAATCATTGTCTATCATATATTTTATCATATCGGCGTGAATGTCGTACTGGCCTAAAATATCTTTATCCGAGTATATAACGCATAATTCATTATTTTATCAAAAAATTTATATTTTAGAACTAAGTTATCTAAAAGTGTATTGGGAAACTCTTTTGAAAAAGATTCGAAAAATCTTCTATTCGTCAAGTCGAAAAACTTCAATTCATGTGAATCGGAAAATCGAATCTCAATTTGACCTTTAATAGTATCTAAAATTTCATAAAAAAGTTGTTTATAATGTAGTTTCTTGTCTACCAAATTATATGTTTTCCTCCTTTAACAATATTCTGTTTACCGGTTAATTTAAACTTAATACTCGATGTAATATGTTCCTGCGATTTTTCATGTCTATCTATACCACGAGCTAAATTTTTCAAATCATCATAACCCGAGTGTCCCCAACATGAAGTTGTATCAGATGTAAATAGCAAACAATATAATTTATTGTGTATTTCGATTTTGAAACATACCTGTCATCGTCACCACTAATCCTTTCAAATCCGGTAAAGGCCGTTTATTTTTAACAAATCACTTTTCTATCTTCTATCATATGTTAATCCACTAAATGGATTTTCTAAGAACCCAGCAACTAAGTCACTCATCATTTTAACGTTCACCGATTAGATAAATTATAACTTAACTACTTAACCTTACTTCGCCTCGCGGTACAAAACCAAGAACTAACGGAACACGACACGTGTGACATTCTTCTAGCGGAAGGGCGGTAGCAAGTAATCGTATTTCATTCGACCGACGATTCCGTACGAGAAGCTAGCTTCCATAGGGTGTTGCCATATTCGCTCTTTTACCCTATCTAGCAATTGAACTGCTTGGAAAACGGCAACTGTGTTGACCACACGTATTTAGCGTTTGAGATATATAGAGAATCTAGCCTCTGGCCACTGTTGCCAGATTAAAAATAACTACTGAGAACGGGGAATTAATTGTAAAATTTAAAGAATTATCAGAGAAACAGGAAATAAAATGGAGAATGATCATTAAGATAAATTGGTGAGGAGGCTGAGCCTCCTTAGCCTCCTTCGAGGAGCCGCCACTGATAACTTATCTGAAGCACTTGTTGGCTGCGATGAAGCCATTACCAAAGACATATGATTCTGTGATTGTAGAACGGTTTGTAAGACAGTTTGCTACGGCGAATTTAGCAATGTTATCAGGACGAACATGATAAAAATGGACTACGAACCTGTTAGAAACATTCCTCTCAGTTAAGCCAACATACTCATCATCACTGTCATTACACTCAGTCGGAAAGTGCTTTAGATAAGTTCAATTTAAGTGGAAAAATGGTCTGAGAATGAACTAAATTACATTATAATTTTTTCGTAACCATACAACTCTTTCCACAGCTCATTATTCAAATACAATTCATTCATTTAAAGATATACCTGGAAAATGGGGACACCACAGTGTGAGGACGAACGCGTCGGCGGCATTCTTAAAATTTGCACAAACTCCAGCCTCGACAATCATTGGAATTAATTGCCAAGAATGCTTCAAGGATCACGAAGCAATTATAATTTCGTTGATGTATTTCATTTTGAAACAGTTACTTCACGAAACTGTACAGATACAGACAACACTCCAATTATAATCTCTCAATTTAAATAGCTTTGCGGAACCCCATATTAAGCCCTCACTTTCAATTTGCATAATTGAGAGTTGGTTTTCAAATGTGCGTTTTTAATTCTGTCACATCTCGTTTTCGCGTTTTATTTTTAGACGCTAATTTCGTACTTTTGTTTTTCTTGGAGAGAAAAGATTTATTTGATTGGTTAACCATTAGCACAGCTCACTTCGGTAAAGAAGAGTAGGTAAAATGAACCTTGCAAACAGACAATGGCAACACAACTAACATGAATTTTGTAATCAAATGCAGGAAATACGTTGTACAGTTTTTCTCGAGCTGTATTGATTCTAGCATTATTGCCCTCAAGGAGCTACTGGATAGACAGTGGCTCTCGGTCTGGCGTGGTGCTCCCGGCATGAGACAAGCGAAAAGCCAAAAGAGATATCAGTCCATGCACAATTTTAGTCTTCGGCACTGCCTTAGGCCTGCTAGACTGATTATTGTATCAAGGGGTGCACAATGGACCCAATCAAGCGGTCTAAGTGCTCCAGACTTGTCCGCACCCGTTTTGATCGATTGATTGATGGTCTGATCCGAAATCCTCAAAGTTAGACAATTAGACAAAGTATAAAGCTTTATTTTTTGGTACTATAATATATCAATTTCACCAAGTTTTTCCTGGAAAAAATGGCTATTCGAAATTTCAAAAGAAACTGTGGAAAATATCGTTGTGTGCTAATTTACTCTTTAAAAATGAAAAAAATTACCTTTATGGGTTCTGTATGATGAAAAAGATAGAGCCCGAAGCGACGACTCATACAAGATACGCACTGCTACAAAAAGGTTGAAGCAAAGGTTGCTATGATGTTCTGACGAAACCAATGTCCACTCGTAGAAAATTTGTTGACATCGTTTCGTGTGATCTGAGATTTACTATTTTTATATTCTATGTAATTCAATATATATAGAAAAGGAAGAGATCGTGTACCTTTCTACAATGTTCCAGAGAGGTCAATGAATTCGTAAGTGTGACTTCATTAACCGAACGAATAGCTCTGTTATTTCGGAGGTGAACTCCAAATATGTGAACAGTACTCGAGGACAGGTGGAGTATGTGCTTTGTAGATCATGAGGAGCTGCTGAGGTGTAAATTAGCTCTTGGCACGGAATAAAGAACCAAGTATATGTTAAGCAGTTTTGGCAATGGACCTCACACGATTCGTCCCATGAGGTAGTGCTTTTGGTGTGGAGGAATTTGATGGTATAGGGGCCCTAGAGGAAAAAGCGATATGCAGTGTACCATCCGAGACAGGGGGTCACGTCCAGCAGATCGTTGATAAGTTTCAGAAACAAAGTTGGTGCCAAGACAGGTCCCTGTGTGACGCTAGCTTTGATGGCCATTGAATGGGAGAAGACTCATCATAAGCCACATGGAATTATCTGAAAGGAACCTCGATAGTAAACGGGTGCAGCACTCAATCAAACGCTACAGCTCGAGATCTCAAATATTAATCAATGGATGTCTGCCATACACGTGTTACGTAGGCAAGCAGGTCGATGGATCAGCTCGATGTTAATTACTTTTACCATTACTTTAGAAATCACAGGTCGCCGCAATCAAAAAAGTAAATATGGGGTATCGAATCGCTAGATATAAGTTATATACCGTATGTACCAAGATTTCGGCATCCTTAGCGGATCAGTAATCGCCCGCTCAATATCCAACTGCACTTTCAGAATTCATCCCCTCCGCCTCTTCTTCTATCCATCCAGTGCCGCCGACAAAGGCTTGGAAGACGTGGTTTTTACCTTACCTCTACTTTTTTTACATTTTACTTTTTTATATCGTGACATTTGTTATATTCCTAGCGATGTTAGATTAGTTTCATATTTTATGGGAATATAAAATAGCAGTGGTATTTGTGTTGGTTGAGATGGTAGCGTGCTTAATAAAATGTTAAGTGCACTTAGCCAAAGACCCTTGTACTCTATCACCTGCTTCTTTTTTTCAGGGTGTCTTTGGATTTCCCGCTGCTCGACAGAATCCTAGGATCTTTTTTACGCTTAGATCCTTCATGTCATTGGCCGGGATGATCCCCGGACAGAGCCAGGTAAACCTGGTTCGAATGAGCGCAGGACCTTGACAAAGAAAGTGGGTTGACGACTCCACTTTGTCTAATTCGTATCTGATACCACATTGTGCCGTGCTTTGACGTGCGGTCATTTGCCCATTTCTGCCTCGACGCGATGACGACCCTGAAATGCTGCTTTGATTCTGTCCTGGGGTTCTAGTCGTAGCATTTCAGACTACCCCAAATAGACGAGATTGATCGGAGTGTAGATCTCTTTAGAGAGCTGTTGCAGCTAAGCCTGTAGACCGCATCATTGCAAGATTCCTCATCATCATTGATAGGGGTGCTGCAGTCGGTGTACTCTTCCTCGTGGATGTAATGCCTCTGAGGAAAAATCCCTGTGTTATGTCCAGAAGTTTCTGGGCTATAACCAGCTCGGTGCTTTTCCACCATAGGAGATCTGCATGACTGAGTTTTGGGATAATAATAGCAGGGTAGATCCACATCAGCTGCTTGGGCCCCAAACCCCACTTCATGCCAATTGCTCTCTTGCACTGCCAAAAGGTTATCAGAGCATTTGGCACCTAGTCTCCAGTTGTTTCTGCCAGAGAACTTTTTTGTCCAGGGTGACTCTCAAATACTTCACTCTCGGAAAAGTCAACTGACTTGCCCCCGGTTAACATCTTCTTCAGATGCTCGATTTTGTACCTTCTGGAGGAGATAACAATGGTAGTTTTATCCGGCTGAATGGAGACTTTGTTCTCTCTATACCAGACTTCTGTAATTATCAAGACTTGTTGAACAAGCTCCTGCAAGGTACCTTTGTAGGGTCCTCTGGCGATGTCATCCGCATAACCTTATTACCAGCACGGTTTAACTAGTAGCTCATCCACGACCAAACTACATAAAAGGGGGGAGAATACCTCTCCCTGTGGGCACTCTTCTGATATCCTTTCAGAGGATAACCTTCTCACGTCCTGGAAAGGTGTCTACCTTCAAGCATGGTAATACCTAATTCATGTACTCATCTTTCTGGGTTTATTGTTCTAAACCTCTTCCATTTGTGTTGATTGTTTAACTACGTGATCTATTTTAAATTGTATCTCCTGCAGTTCCTAAGTCCGAGCCCTCAACGAATGTTGCGAATACAGAATGTGGGACTCATGCCCAGCTCTTGTTATTTTTTATTTAGGTAACAGATAATATGTCACATGTATCGCAAACATTTCAAGTTTTCACCAGAGAAACTTGAAAAATTGCACCTCTCCGTCTTTGTCATAATAGTCGGTTTCATGTCAAACTTTGTGAACCTAGGTAAACTCCATGGTATTGAAATATTCCTGAAAATGATAATTTATCCATGCAACTTTGTATTTTTGCTTCTATTGTTCATAGTCTATTGGTTAATGTCTCTTACCGGATCATCCTTTTTAACTCAAAGATACGATTTTCTGAATTAACATTGCTGCAGGGGGGCAATGTCTATGGTTATCAGCTGGAAGGGATCAACGTTGCGGGTGTAGTCGGGACGAGGGTGTGTGTGGGTCTTAATCACAGGTTCCGCTTAATATAATCACATACTATTATAGGAGACAGATAGGAATATAGCAATTTTGATGTACCAGACTCATAATGTTGAATTAATTGTTATAATCAAAGCCCCTTACCATTGAGTATACATTACGGTCTTCATTCTTATCCGTATTCTTTATCCCGACAACTACCTCAGTCCAAAATAAAAGGTTCCATACGTTAATACAATCTTGATTATCTTAGACTAGAGTGCGATATTTCATATTTTACATTATTTTCTGACATTTAAATTATATGCTATCCCAGATCGAATTTCTCATTACAACTTTCATCAAAACAGTATTTTTTTAATTTTCTGTTCAGACATAACATTTTGTTGGGTAGGTATTTCTTGTAATTAGGAATAACTTCTAATCGCGCTGTGGGTATTATGGAAGGATATTGTTCGTAATCGTACTACAGAAGTGAAAAGTTGAATCGCTACCGTGACTTATTAATTATCAAGTGAAGACCTTCTAGAGTAGAATCAGATTCCTAAGTTTGTTTAGTCAAGGAAATAAAGACCAAACCTTCCAAAACCGGCGCAGTTGGATGGATTGTGATGTGGTTTTCTCCATTTGATTCAGAAAGTAATTTAGAAATTTTGTGCTGGGTTTGTTTTTTGCGGGAAAAATCTATTGCATTTCAACAGCCAAAAAATGCATTTTTCTGAGTGCACAATTTGAGGTGAATAAAAAAAAGTACTCGACTTGGTTTCTCGTGGGTTTTTGGTGGTCGCTGATCACGAATATGATGTCCAAAAAATTCCCTGAGGTCCCCTTGGACCATCCCCGGGGTGTACGGGGATCCTGACGCCCTGAATATGGATGAATTTCGTTAAAAATTAATTTTTAATGCTTGTTAACTGTTTGAAATGTGATATAAAGGTAGCTAATGATGATAACAACATCAAAAACTCTCCTGCAATACCTGGTGGTATCCAGAAACTGGATATTTTCAAGGAATTTGTAAATTTTTCTTCATAATATGTAAAAAATTCTGGCTCTCGGGGGTTTTCAAAGTCGCCGATCACGATTATGACACTCACAATGTTCTACAAATTACCTGGGGGGTGTTTCCGGGTCTCTGGGGTCCTGCATATCTACCAGAATTTGTTACATATTATGAGGAAAAATTAACAAATTCCTAGAAGATGACGTAGATACGCAGGGTTCCAGAGACCCGGAAACACCCCCTCCCCCAGGTAATTTGCAGAACATTGTGAGTGTCATAATCGTGATCGGCGACTTTGAAAACCCCGGAGAGCCAGAATTAGTTACATATTATGAAGAAAAATTAACAAATTCCTAGAAGATTACGTAGATATCCGTTCTGCAGGTACCACCAGGTATTGCAGGAGAGTTTTTGCATGTCGTTATCATAATTAGCGACCTTTATACCACATCTCGAACAGTCAACAAGCATTAAAAAATAATTTTTAATGAAATTCATTTATATCCAGGGCCCCCTATACCCCGGGGAAGGTCCGAGGGAACCTCAGGACATTTTTTGTTAGCATATTGGTATTCAGCGACCCCAAAAACCCCCGAGAAACCATTCCGATTCCGTTTTTTTATTCACCTCAAAAAGTGCACTTAGAAAAATGCATTTTTTGATTGTAGAAACGCAATAAAGTTTTTCCGCAATAACCAAACCCGGCACAAAATTTCTAAATTACTTTCTGAATCGAAAGCAGAAAACCGCATCTCAATTCATCCCACTGCGCCAGTTTTGGAAGGTGGAAAATGCTTTATTTCCTCGACTAGTTAGATAGTAAGAGTGTAAAATTTCCCCCCAATTCTTTCAATCGCCTAATCTATTACAATTTGCGTCTAGTACTTTCGTCAATAATCTCGTTTCACAGAATTGAATAGTACCAAACATAATTTTTTTTTATTAAATGACGGAAAATGAGCGAATGGCAAGGAAAATTATATAAACTTCCCTCACTATACGTGGCATAAGGGAAGTTACTTGTGCTACGTTAAAGAAATTTTATTTTATACTACGAACTCATTTACGGTCAGTAAAGGTGGAATGCAACCTCCTCTGAAATCAACCAGACTTAAATCTCGTTCAACTGATTATACCATACCTGTTTGTTGGTAATTTGATTGCCAGCTATTTCTAAAACAACCAATGACATACATTTTCATATTCTTCCATTTCTTATACGTTTGTCTGTTAAACATAAACATCATTATAATCTTCAACATCGGTTAAACTTATATGAAATAAAAATTTTCAGATAATGAAACATAAATTATACGTTAAGAATGCTTTAAGTTCATCAAGAAATTCATTTGTTAATTAAAAGTATTCAAACAAAGTCAATTTAACCAACATCAAAGAGCGAGGGAAGTCACGTGATTCATTCTCGTTACAAAATGTTTAATTTTTTTCAAAAGTTTACTTGATCGATTTTTAAAATACAACTGATCTTGCACCCAAAAGATTAAGATAAAGATACGGAAAATTAACTTAAGCTTTAGTCGATAACATACTGTGAAGTTAAAGTAAGTAATAAGAAACACTCAAAATACCCGATTATCAAAGTGATCAAATCAATTGGTTGTCAAATCTACTGTCGATAATCTTAGTAACACTATCATAGTAGGATGAATATACAAGTCGGGTTCATTCTTTCTAGCATCATTTAAGTTCAAAAAATTAGTTTTACGACGAATATAAGAACTGTCAAGTCAAGTGCATTAAATAGACTTTTTCGTCTGGCAAGCCTGGAAAGTGTTGCCAACTGTTAACATGAAATCTTCCTGGTTTGACGAAGATAGCGCGGTACTGATTTAGGGAAATTGTTCAAATGAATTGGTTGCACATAATTACTAGCTATGACGTAATATCTTCCTTTCAGCGTATTCACTTGCATGTGAAATTAAGAAAAATCTTTGAAATCTGTTGTTGATGCAAACTGCAGAATAAAATGTTAATAAAACAAGAGATTTATTATGCAATTCGTGAAGAATTTAAGCGATGCTATAGAATTATGAAGTGATTAAGTCCATAACATGTTTTTACACTATTTGTAAGTGAAGGAACGATTCGAAAAAATGAACATTCTCACTCAATAACTGCCATAGGCAAGACCAGATTTCTCGAAAATAAACTAAATCTTCGATAAACATTCAATCATTTAAAAACAATTTGTTTAACATTACGACGTTCTTTATTATTATTCAAACGAAAGTGAAGATTCAATGCAACTGCCTTTTAAGAGTGGGGACTGCCCTTTAGTTTATGCAAATAGAACTAGTTTCTCAATCAAGTTTCACCGTATTTCCAATAATTAATGAAGTCTCATTTTTCTTATGTTATCGACTGCACATATGCCAATCAATTGAATAATTGAAATGTCAATTACATCTAAGGGTTTCCTGTTGGATGTAATATTGTGAGTATAAATTTTATGAAAATGTTGAGACAAAAATAATAAATTGATATCGACAGCCCCGTAGAATTTTTTTTGTATTCATGCTTCAATTTTGTTATGATTAGGTAGATGCAAATCCTTTGCTTAATCGTTTACATCAGTAGTTCATTTCGTTACTTGGATTATTTATTTGTCGGATGCACATTAAATAACATCTAAATTATTATTACATGTCTGGTTGAAACTTTTATGTCTTTATGATTCAAGTTATACATAAAATTTTATCAATACCAAACTCTTGAGTTTTATTGCATTCGATGTTAAATTATACCAATTTAAATGTTAATTCATTAAAAGGAAGTGCATACATTTTACGTTCACTGAACACAGAAATCACAGAGTGCTGTCGAATTGTTAACTCAGAAACTCTTTCTCTTGTACGAGCTTTTCAAAATAAGCGCTTCACTTTAAATCTAATATTTCCAAAATAAAGCAGTAATGTTATCTGTAACTCATATTGGGAAACCTTCAGAAAGCGTAGCTATATTCATTCAACGAAAAGGCGAATATGTTGCATATAGAACATCAAACTCACTTTATTCTTTCATAGATAATTCAAAATAAGAAAGAAATATCCAAAAGCTTAGCTGTGGAGATTACGATGCCTCATACATTGGGCAAACGGGACGCAACTTACATCTAAGATTTCAAGAATACCTTAGAAGTTTTCGTTTAAGAAATAGGATTTTAATCATGATTTCACTCATACTCCCAATATTGTAATTTTTTTAAAATCAATACAGAAAGTCATTCCGAAGCATTCCCCGGAGATGACCTAGGTAATCAGGGTATCCTGACCATCAGGGGCATGATCACAACCAGCAACCTCAAAATAACCTCCCTCACAAGTTTTATTCCATTGCAAAAGATAATGTTACTACTTTCCTGGAGAAGACGTTAGTGGATGCCCAGACCCCGGGTGCGACGCACTCTGAATCAGACACGATTTTGGTTGCGTTTCTGAGCATTTTACAATGTAGTCCCTGGATAAGACCTGGGTAATCAGAGTATTCTGACCACCAGGTGACTATTGAGGGTCATGGTCATGACCGGAAACCTCAAGAGAACCTCCCTAACAAGTTTCACTCTATTGCAGAAGATATGTTGATGAATTCCTTGGAGAAGACGTGGGTACCAGGATGCCCTGGACCCCAGGTGCGAGGTAGCTCGAATCAGGCACCGCAAAAACCCCAGAGTAAGAAGTTCTGAGTTATTTCGGTTATATCTGGGCACTTTTTTTACATTGAATTTCAACTCCTGATAGTGCATTCAAAGAGATGCATTTTCCTATACAGAAATGCAAAAATGCACGTCATACAAAAATAAACTGGTAGGTACCTTTTTTCTAAATGACTTCCTGAATCGATTTAAAAAAAACGTCAACATCGGTTCAGCCGATTTTTTTTCGACCTTATTCGCATTATTTCCTCCACTATACTTACAGTAAGGAAGAAGCAGAAGATCTGAGAATTATATATGCCTTGAAAATATAATGAATACAAGGAATACTGTTGGATACTTAATTCCGAAAGAAACAGCATGTTGTCGTAAGATAAGCGACAACTTGATGAATAATGTCGTGTCGGAAATGATAACAGTCGAAATAAAGTGTACAATCAACCATTTATCTTTAAAGGAAATTGAATAATCAACGTTTAATATTGAACCAACATTTACTTTATATGTGCAAATAAAAATATTCCGATGACAAATAACCAATAATATCCAACACCAATTTATAGACTCTATAAGTTACAAGTATTATATGGAAAGGAAACACGTTACAATAAAAATACAAACAAAACAACATAATCTGTTTCAAATTAGATATTTGACTGATATACAGCTCAGTGGCGGCTCCTCGAAGGAGGCTTAGGAGGCTCAGTCTCCTCACCAATTCATCTTAATGATCATTCTCCATTTTATTTCCTGTTTCTCTGATAATTCTTTAAATTTTACAATTAATTCCCCGTTCTCAGTAAATATTTTCAATCTGACAACAGTGACCAGAGGCTAGATTCTCTATATATCTCAAACGCTAGACACGTGAGCCTCAACACAGTTGCCGTTTTTCCAACCAGTCCAATTGCTCTACATCAAGTAAAACACTAGAATTGCAACGTTCTCTGTAGGCTAGCCTCTCGTTCGCCGTCGGTCAGTCGTATGAAATACGAGACTTGCTGGGACACGTGCTGTGTCAGTGCTTCTTATTGAGTCTTGCCACGCGACGCGAAGTAAGGTTAGATTAAAATTTGTCTGATCGGTAAATTATTAAACGTTAAAATGAGTGGAAGTCGTAGTAGTGATTTACTTGCTGGCTTTTTAGAAAATCCATTTAGTGGATTAACATATGACAGAAAAGTGTTTTTTTTTAATAAACGGCCTTCACCGGATTTGAAAGGATTAGTGATGACAGGTATGTTTCAAAATCGATCATTTAATACTGATAATTATAAAAAATATTTATGGTTAACGGGATCTGAGGTACACAATAAATTATATTTCTGGTATTGCTTGCTATTTACATCTGATACAACTTCATGTTGGGGGCCCTCGGGTTATGATGATTTGAAAAATTAGCTCGTGGTATAGACAGACATGAAAAATCGCAGGAACATATTACTTCGAGTATTAAGTTTAAATTAACCGGTAAACAGAATATTGTTAAAGGAGGAAAACATATAATTTGGTAGACAAGAAACTACATTATAAACAATTTTTTTATGAAATTTTAGATATTATTAAAGGTCAAATTGAGATTAGATTTTCCGATTTACATGAATTGAAATTTTTCTACTTGACAAATAGAAGATTTTTCGAATCTTATTCAAAAGAGTTTCCCAATACACTTTTAGATAACTTAGTTCTAAAATATAAATTTTTTGATAAAATAGCACTGCACAATGAATAATGCGTTATATACTCGGATAAAGATATTTTAGGCCAGTACGACATTCACGCCGATATGATAAAATATATGATAGACAATGATTTGCAACAAGTTTTACCTCAGTTTTATAAACTACTTTGTTTGACAGTCATCATTCCTGTCACGTCGGCAGGCTTGAGGCTTCAACTGAAAGTTTCAGTTCAAGCCTCAAGCCTGCCCTGAAGATGCCACCTGTAATGGTTGGCGAAACGTCGGCATCAAGACGAGCTATTGCGACGCGGAATCCATCCGGAAGACGAGATTTTTCAAGAGAAACTCTACACCTCCACGTTGGTTCTTGCTGGGCAACAATTAATTTTGCACTGAAGTAGCTGGTACGGTCGCTGTGCAAAGGTTAAATTGGCTGAATAGAGTATATTTTTACAAAAACGTTTTGTCCAGCCTCCTCTCTTGAAAAGTTCACGAGTCGCCACTGATACAGCTTCGCTCACTGTTTACAGTTTGTCATTCTCCTAGAAAGTGAACTCAGTATAATGTACACTTCTAAGAATGTCAAATGTGTACAACCATAAATTATTCATTATGTCAAACTCAATTTTCATGCTTCATCTTATATTCCTAGCGTGGCAGCCACACGGGTACAACCGTTCCTGTCCATTCATTTGATATTCAGGAATTTTGTGGGTAACGATCGATTGTCTGAAATATGCATCGTATTCTACAGAAGCAAGCGTGCATTGCTGACCAGGGTAGTAGCTAGCAGACCAACAATACTATCATCATTGTGACAATAGCACATTCTCCCAAAATTAATTTTATCTCAGTAAATAAGTAAGCTATAATCACCACTAAAAATCTTGTTAAAGTACTAAAAACAGCTACCAAGCAGCCATCATCAGAGTAAACTAAATTAGTAAATACTATTTGGGATCAGTAAGGCAAATAAATAAGTGATTTCATTAAATTGGATATGCGCTTATACATTTCCACCCCTTCTAAATTACCTAGATACGAGGGCAAAGTGAAAAGTTCGTGGAAAATGAAACGTTTAATAAAGACACGATGCTTTGTGCCCAAAACCGACGGTATAAGCGCTTATGGCGAAGATAACCGTAGTCAGCCGAATCATACTTGAAATAGGTACACTTCAGAACGTGCCATTGTGCCCTTTAGTACCAGCCACCACTGCTAATGAGTAAAGTTTTCTGGGATCACCGCATCTGTAACAAAATTTCTATCTGCTTTGTTCGTCTGGGAACTGACTCCTAGGATTAAAATCCTAAAAGTGACCGCCTTGGCATTGAACTACCCCGATTTTTATTGTACCCATTATGGATACTTGAAAATGGGGTGCACCTATAGATCCCGAAACATCTGAAACTTATGGATTCTGAGAAGCAAACTTCAAGCTTTAAAATTATGATGTTTATTATTTATTAAATCTTTTTTCATATTCGATGGTATATTACGTCCAATGCCTATTCTCAATTCTGTAAGTTCGCCACGTTCATAGTCCCCGATAGCTGTATTATTCATTTTAAATCACTGTTTTGTGAGAAGAATCGTTCACACACGACCGTTACTTTATGAATTACTTTTTACGTCAGATATACATTATAAGTCGGAGGTTTTATATCTAGCCCTTGAATATCATCATTCTTATGGTACTTCCAGTTTTATTAAATTTTCATCTCGGGACTATATTAAATTTGAATATACCTTCTCATCTGCTGCGGTAAAAATAGGACTTCAAAGTCCACTTAGAGTGGTTTACGTCCGTATTCTGCGATCCCCTTATACACACTAATATACGTCTCTATGTAGAAGTATGTGTATAGCAGACATAAGACGGTTGAATTTTTAGACCGGAATGCCCCTCACTGGGTTATTCGAGATGTTTTTATAACTCCATCAGGAGGTAAGATATGCGCTTCGTCTGGAGCTGGATAAATAACTATTTTCTCTATTTTGCATGGAAAGACCATTCTTTTATTGCAGAGGCTCACAGTGGCGTGTTGAAATCATCAAGTCAATAAAATATCTTACAACAAAACATTATGTTGTATGGTATACAGAGTGATTTTTTTTAATTATTATCATTATCATTATCTCAGAGACTATGAGGAAAATAGCGGGATATCTTTTGAATATAGTTTACATTTTTATAATTTATCCCCACACTAAAAATTCCTTTGTAATAGCTTATTACAAAAAGATTTGCACAGAGAAAATGCTTCTTTGGGTAATCAAGACCTTCAATCCATACAAGTCCGGGAGTTGATGGTGTGATGCACCTTAACACGAGGATTTCTAGAAGTAGCATAGCTTTGGGGTACATCCCCTGAATCTGGAGTAGGGCGAAGGTGGTATTTTTATCCAGAAGAGGGTAAAAGAAGATCCAACTCTTCCCAAGTCCTACAGACGGGCCTGGTAGCTCAGTGGTAGAAGAATCGATCTTCTAATCACTGTGGCTGCTAGTCGCGGGTTCGAATCCTGCGACTGCGGAATTTTTCCGATGGTCCGAGAAAGTGGTGCGGCAAGATACAATGGGCTGTCATGCCACATTGTCCCACGCTACCATCAACTGGAACCGCACTATAACAGATGACAGGTGGAATACAGAAGGCATTGGAACTTCCTAAAGATTTGTTATAAGAGAGAAATTAATTGAATAAAAGTTATGGAGGGAAAATGAGTTCATTACAACCCTAATTTCCTAGTGCGATAAAGTTCAATATTAGAGCTTCCAAATTTACTGAAATTCTTATGACAGTGAGTACTGGGGGTGTAACGACATGGCTATCAGAGTCAATTCGGGGCACATTCAAGTAAATACAGCAGCATTTAAACCCAGATTCCACCACGTGGTGGTAGTTACAAATTGAGTTCCACCATTACCGAGTCTCAAGGCTTTGAATCGTTGCCTATTCATAGCAGCTTTAGCCTTGGCCGTCAAGTGCAGGGGTTCTTCGTTCAGAAAGACTTCCATAGCCACCACAGGAGTTTTTCTCTCTATGAATGCCAGCGCTTGCAGCTTCAGTGGACAAGTCTGCTCGATCCGGGACCATCATATAAGCGTAAGTTACCTTCAGTATAATCACCGTCCTGTAGAGTCAGTGGACTGAACCCCACTGACAACTGCGACTGTTACAGACAATTGGGCAACACTACTTGGTTTGTGGGTATAAATGCTGTTTCCTATCTGGTACTATGCCTAAATATTTGATCCAGCTGGTCAATTTTAGCTCCTTATCAGAATATGACACCCTCTTAATTCCCTGAGGAGTTCGCCCATTACGAAGCACCATCAGTGGTGATAGAACCACCCATTTTGGGCTGCTCCTTCTCATGTATCCTGTCTGTGTAAACCCATCGAGAATAGTAATGAGCCTACGCCGGCATAACAGATTACGAACAACCATGAGGCGCCATGTCAAAGCATTACCTCTAGGATGGGCTTGGACGGGTTGTCATTAAAGGCTCCCTTCATACAATACAGTTTAATACATAAATTTTTGTGCCCGAGAATTTATATACAATTCATACCTAGGTCAAGAATCTTTACTAATGTTTTTTACTTCAGAATATTACTACATGTTAATATAATAAGAGAAAGTGCTGTGACAACTTCATCGAATTTTTTTTCAAAGATTCTCTCCATTATATTAGTTCACTTCAAACTTTTGCAATGTACGCTACTGAAGACCTGCTTGTGCAGGAACACTGCATTGCAAGCGGATCGGAATTTTCTCTTTCCTCACGAATCAACTCATGCATCAACTATAAGACGTAACATCATCACGAAACCAGTCCTCGCTTCGTTTAACGCTCACTATTTCTAGTAGATAGGGAGCTACTGACATTTTCACTTTTAAAATTTCTTCCTCCATAGAGTTATAATGTTTCTTTAGAACTCCGCTGCACCCGATAAGGGTGAAAACTCCATCATATATTTATGTACTAAGTAGTGCTTTTAAAATCTGAAAATGCCAGAAAACGTATGACATCCTGAGGGGTTTTAAATATTCCCAAGTTTCGGCGGAATTGTGACAAGACCCTAAAGGAACTATGGCGGCGTTTGCGTGTTTATAAAACGTTTTTACGAAATATCAGTTGAACTTTGGTTCGTTGTATTGATCTATTCCTGTAATTCATGTGGTCTTTGTAGTTGCTGATAAAAAAATCTTGAACCAATCTCAGAATGGGAGAAATATAAATTTAATTTCCACTAATGGTTGTAACAGCTACTCAACATCTTTCAGTCGTATCAAATTTCAAAGCATAGGAAAACTATTGCCGGTATCACGGGACTAATTACAAAGTTTATATCTGTGAAAGTTGGACGTTAAGAAAGTAAGTTTGTAAGCTCGTCGCTGCCAAACACGTATTCCCAACGGCGAATTGCCACCAAAAGGAAATGCTGCAACTAATAATAGAAATAATATTTCAAGTTTGGGTAACATATTTCGTTACTGAAGTAAACGTGGAGTATTTTTGTGTGCCAAGACCACCAAGTGGTTTCAATAGGTCCCTTGACCCAACTTGCTTTACTTTTTAAATAATCTCAGCAATTTAAATAAACAGGACACAATAAAGCAGGTGTCTCCAAACTACGGCCCGCGGAATAAATCCGGCCCGCCAGTGTCATCAATCCGGCCTGCCATAGCTAATGACTTACTGTTCTGATAAGTTGGATAAAAAGGCACAGAATGATAATAACTGGGTTTTATTTACTTGCTAGGTAAAGCTTAATGACAAGTATAATACACAGAAAATTTAACTTAAGCATAATAACTAACAAATAATTTAAATGAATCCCACTAACATTATAAACATTATAAATTATAACATATAAACACATAAACATTATAACATATAAAATACTAATGAGATTTATGTAATTGTGATTTTCCACTGACAATACTTTGTAATTATTAAATAGTATATTATTTAACGAGCATATTATGGTGGCTATCATCCAAGTGAATAATAGCCATAATATGCAAGTAGAATAATATGCTTTGTCCACGACCCATAAATAATACTTTGATACTAATAAACTTTGCTGTTGAATCAAGTCGAACCAACAATTTGTTGACGTTTCAAATTAAATTCAATCTGACTTGACGTTTCATAGCACGCTCTATTTTTATCGTATTTGTCTATACGTTTATATCATGTTTGTCACATTGATGGTAGTGAATAATGATTTCATTATTCACTAGTGATTAATGGATATCATTATGCTTGAGGAAACAAATGCATTATGCATATTTTATACAATAGTCGTGGACAAAGTGTTTTAAGATGCTCATCGGTTAACTTAGATCTGTAAACAATCTTTGTGTACTTCATTTTGTTTTCTCACACAAGTAGTAGTACCAAAAACAGAAAATAGCTCACGAGCAAATTATCAAATTGTACCAGTGGAAGACTCTTATAAAATTCCAACAAAGTGTTTTGATATTTATTCTTAATTATATCACTGCACTGTAAATCAATAATTTCCAATTGAAGTTCCGGGGCTGTGGTTTCAATTTCAATATGGAAAGGATTTTAGAAATCTTAATTTCATTTGCAATGACATCAAAATCTGCGAAACAAGTATCAAAATTTTTCTTCAAAGCTCTCAAGACTTCGATTGCAAAATCGACGAGAAACTCAGTCTCAGTAGTGTGGCTGAATAATTCACAAGTTTTAAAATGCGTGAAACATTTTTTACGTTTTTACGTAATTGTGATTGAAACAGTATTATTTTCTGCCGGAAATATTAATCAGGGAGAAGCTGGTTTTCTCCTTGCAATTTCAAATTCAGTGCATTCATATGTTTTGTCAAATCGACATAGAATGCTAACTTCCACAGCCATTCGCTATTTTGTAATTCGGCAAGAGGTCGATGCTTTTCATTCAAAAAATTTCGGTAACTGCTCGAAGTTCAAAAAAGCGCCGAAGGACTTTTCCACAACTAAGCCACCGTTCGGCAGTATGATATGGTAAGTCATTTTTCCAATCTCTTCATTAAACTCGCGGAATAGTCGGTGATTCAGCCCAGTGGATCTGATGAAATTAACAACTGATATCACTGGTTTTAGAACTTCAGACATATCCAAACATTTCCCGTACAAGGACTATTGATGAATGATACAATGTAAGACTTAATGGTTTAGAACCACCATCATTTTCTACAGCGTTTGACACAAGAGCAACCATTTCTTTATTTTTACCACACATGTTTTTGCCTCCATCAGTAGTAATAGATTTCAAGTTTTTCCATCGAAGGTTCTTTTTATTAATGGCATTTTCAATTCCCTTAAAAACATCTTACCCAGTAGTCGTGCTGCGAATGCTATCAATATCAAGAAGTTCTTCATACACTTAATACCTTTTATCTACTCCTCGGATAAAAATGCCAACTTTCTTTGAAATACGAGACGACTTGGTGCATTTCCTCCCTATTTTTGATTATGTTATGAGGTTACACTGACACAGGTTTTGCAATTAGAATATAGTGAACATTTTCTACGTAGATGCATTCCATCCATTTCTATCACTTCACGTAATTATCAAGTTTTGATTTTCTATTCACAGTATCGTGAATGCGTGTTAGACTTGCAATTTTCCTTAGCTACGAAACAATTGATAGTCACAAATTGACAATGTTCGTTCTTCCATGACAGTACCAACTTTCCAAACGGCTCATACCAGAAGTACAAGGCCCAGAATGGAGCGAGATAGTAGAGAGTACGAGGATTATTCAGAAAGATACAGTTCCCCCCCCCCTCACATACACGGTGTACCTCCACACCTTCAAGGGGAAGAGGATTATCGTACCTTAGATCGACTACCTCTCCGAGACCACAGGGTTGTTAGAGAAGACGACTATGCGACACATAGGGGTTCTTTTAGGAGAGCGTTGAACGCCATATAGTGGAGGCTTTCTACGGAGCAACCTATTGAAGAGGAGATTAATGATGATTTCCCCTAGAGCGGAGACCTATCACAAACCTCAGATTCCTGAAGAATACAGGGACAATCGCTACGATAAACGGTATGACGGTCTTAAGTTGGACTAAAGAAGACTGGTAGAAGGAGATAAGAAGTATACCGAGAGGTGAGCAGACGATAGGAGCAGATATGCGGAAGACCATAGGTTCCAAGAACGGAGGTATTCGGACCATAGGAAATATAAACAAGACGGTAGGAACTATGGGAAGGAATTACTAGAGAGGTTTGGTGATTTGGGTATTGAGGATCACCATGACTTTTCAACTCATCAAAGATACTATGAATAAATAATAATTAGTTTCAAATCGAGCGATATTAACGTTCTACCTGAGCAGTATCTCACATATCCGTTGACTCATCCAAGGCCGGAGAAAACCACTCAAGATGTTCATTTTTGTCACAGTTGAGATGATACATTTTCTGCGATGTTTTCTACCCTCCGTGCCACGGCGTTGGTTGACAAACTGAAAACTGACCAGTATTAAACAAATTTACCTTTTCAGGGCAGATTTCTTCGGCTACTGCAATTACACATTCTTTGAGATGTGGTTTCCACGTTTCGCAATTTCAAGAGCCACAGTTGCAGTCTCTTGTTCAGTATTAAGTTTCGTAAACAAAGATTGCTGCAATCTTCAATTGTTGGTATCAGTGGCGGCTCCTCGAAGGAGGCTAAGGAGGCTCAGCCTCCTCACCAATTTATCTTGTTGATCATTATTAATTTTATTTCCTGTTTGTCTAATAATTTTTTGAATTTTACAAACAATTCCCCGTTCTCAGTAGTTATTTTTCGCAAACTAAAGACTTTAGGATATAAAAAAGTTAATAAAATTAATTGAAGAAAACTAAATATGAAAAATTCCAAAAAAAAAGAAAAAATATTAAAAATCCAAATAAAATAAAAAACAAAAAACGAACAAAAAAAATGTTTTACCAAGAGAAACTCTATACCTCCACATTGGTTCTTGCTGGGTAACAATTAATTTTGTCACTGAAGTAACTGGTACGGTCGCTGTGCAAAGGTTAAAAGGCTGTGAATAGAGTATATTCTTACAAAAACGTTTTATGTCCAGCCTCCTCTCTCAAAAAGTTCACGAGCCGCCATTGGTTGGTATTTGTTTCTATTATTTAAAACATCCTGGGTTGTCTAACTTGAATTTTCAGGCGGTTTATCTTTATTCACAATGCTTCTGCAAATATATAAAATACATCAGTGTTAATTCCAGAACGTTGTAATCCTCGGTCTTCTTTGTCAGATGGTACAACTTCTAGTAGACTTCTCATCTGGAGATAATCCTTTCCGCCTGTGTATAAGTAAGTATAAAAGATAGGCCGCGCCAAGCCCACACTAGCCAGCCTAAGTCGTTATCTGAATTCTGAATGTGGTTTGTAGAAACAGGGTGAACTGATAATTCACCAAACTTACCGAGAGTTAACAGAATATCGTTTACTTACGGAAACCCATTTGCTGTTAGTGAAGATGTATTTGAGAATGGTGATAAATGAAACTTAGTGACAAGTTAGGAACTACAGTTACCTATACAGGCTGTCTCACCACGACGACAAGGCGATGACAACTTCGTTATTTTAAAATGAAACACCTATAATTTATTGCATTTTTGGATTCTACGGAAAATTCTCGGTACATTTTATTAATCATATCCTATACCTAAATTCAACTGTTTTTGAGATATTTGTAATTTTAGAGAAAAAAGTACAGATGCAGACTTAATGGCAGTTTCTTCAAAACGGCTGCATATTTTATAACACGCTTTTGACATTTTAAGTCAAAGATTTAGCGCAGAGAAATACCATAAAGAAATTTTTCGATCTTGTACAGGGTTCTCACAAACAATTATTGAAATATTAATTCAAAAAAATTTTCAAATAGAAATCCCCATTTGTTTTATAGTAACCGTATTCAGCACAAAAAATTAGGGCAACTTTGGGTTTCCTATACCTAAATATTATCATTTTCGATTTATTTACAAAATACTAGTTTTCCATATTTGTCAAGCGGGCGTTTTTAAATTTGATTAGTCTAGTTGGCCATTTATATTAATATTGTAATGTTTAATTCTCACAATCCATTTTTTTTTTGTAGATTCGTACTACCAGGTTTCGAGGTCAATTATTACACCTCATCCACAGGTATAGATAAAGCATGGATTCAATATATAAAATTATTTATATGTATAATTTAATTTTGATTTATATAATATACATGAGCAGTTGAAATTCAGGAGGCTACCTGTTTAAAGGTTAAACGGAATAGCATAATTGGAAAGAATAAGAACTGACAATACTAACAGATTTTTACTTCATTTCAATTACATTGTTGCGTAAGAAGGCCTCTCTGTACAACAATGAAACTTTCAGTGTGCATTCCTGAAGATATGAGCTTTCATTTAATATTATACACAGTACGCCACCAACGAGATAGCATACTTAGAAAAAAAAACTGAGACTTCTCATACATTTTTTTTTCTTCAATCTCTTTTTGCGTAAGAACCTATTCAGCCTCTCTGGGCAATGGTCAAACTTTCAATATATTTTCCAGATAATGTTAGCTTCAATTTGATTCCATAGATAATACGACACAAACGAGATGGCATACTTAGAAAAAATAAAAACTGAGAAAATTTCTTTTGCGTTTTCATTTTTTCTAAGTATGCTATCTCGTTTGTGCCCTATCGTGTATAATATCAAATTGAAGCTAAAATCATCAGGAATGTACACTAGATGTTTCATCATTGCACAGAAAGGCTGAATGGGTCGTTACGCAAAAAGAAATTGAAAAAAATAATAAAATCCCTGAGAAGTCTCGGTTTTTATTTTTTCTAAGTATGTTACCTCGTTTGTGTCGTATTGTGTGTAATATCAAATTGAAGCTAATATCATCAGGAATGTACATTAGATGTTTCATCATTGCACATAGAGGCTGAATGGGTCCTTGCGCAAAAAAAAATTAAAATCAATGAGAAGTCTCAGTTTTAATTTTTTCTAAGTATGCTATCTCACAATGCTCACAACTTCAGGAATGCACTCTGTAAGTTTCTTCGTTGTACAGAGAGACTGTATTCTTCTTACGCGCAACAATGTAACCGAAATAAAGTAAAAATCTATTAGTATTGTCAGTTCTTATTCTTTAAAATTGTGCTATTTCATTTTAAGCCGTATAGTGTATGGTTACCTACTCAAAAATTAATAGTGGTACAAGCAAATTGTATTCAATTAGAGAGTGATATGTCTTATAATGAAGTCAGTATTACAAAATATATGTGAGACAGTGGCGGCTCCTCGAAGGAGGCTTAGGAGGTTCAGCCTCCTCACCAATTTATCTTAATGAACATTCTCCATTTTATTTCCTGTTTCTCTGATAATTCTTTAAATTTTACAATTAATTCCCCGTTCTCAGTAAATATTTTCAATCTGACAACAGTGCCCAGAGGCTAGATTCTCTATATATCTCAAACGCTAGACACGTGCGCTCAACACAGTTGCCGTTTTTCCAACCAGTCCAATTGCTCTACATCAAGTAAAACACCAGAATTGCAACGTTCTCTGTAGGCTAGCCTCTCGTTCGCCGTCGGTCAGTCGTATGAAATACGAGACTTGCTGGGACACGTGCTGTGTCAGTGCTTCTTATTGAGTCTTGCCACGCGACGCGAAGTAGGTTAGATTAAAATTTGTCTGATCGGTAAATTATTAAACGTTAAAATGAGTGGAAGTCGTAGTAGTAATTTACTTGCTGGCTTTTTAGAAAATTCATTTAGTGGATTAACATATGATAGAAAAGTGTTTTTTTTTTAAATAAACGGCCTTCACCGGATTTGAAAGGATTAGTGATGACAGGTATGTTTCAAAATCGATCATTTAATACTGATAATTATAAAAAAATTTTATGGTTAACGGGATCTGAGGTACACAATAAATTATATTGCTGGTATTGCTTGCTATTTACATCTGACACAACTTCATGTTGGGGGCACTCGGGTTATGATGATTTAAAAAATTAGCTCGTGGTATAGACAGACATGAAAAATCGCAGGAACATATTACATCGAGTATTAAGTTTAAATTAACCGGTAAACAGAATATTGTTAAAGGAGGAAAACATATAATTTGGTAGACAAGAAACTACATTATAAACAACTTTTTTTTATGAAATTTTAGACATTATTAAAGGTCAAATTGAGATTCGATTTTCCGATTTACATGAATTGAAGTTTTTCTACTTGACAAATAGTAGATTTTTCGAATCTTTTTCAAAAGAGTTTCCCAATACACTTTTAGATAACTTAGTTCTAAAATATAAATTTTTTGATAAAATAGCACTGCACAATGAATAATGCGTTATATACTCGGATAAAGATATTTTAGGTCAGTACGACATTCACGCCGATATGATAAAATATATGATAGACAATGATTTGCAACAAGTTTTACCTCAGTTTTATAAACTACTTTGTTTGACAGTCACCATTCCTGTCACGTCGGCATCGGTGAAACTTTCAGTTGAAGCCTCAAGCCTGCCTTGAAGATGCCACCTGTAATGATTGGCGAAACGTCGGTATCAAGTCGAGCTATTGCGACGCGGAATCCATCCGGAAGACAAGATTTTTCAAGAGAAACTCTACACCTCCACGTTGGTTCTTGCTGGGCAACAATTAATTTTGTTACTGAAGTAGCTGGTACGGTCTCTGTGCAAAGGTTAAAAGGCTGTGGATAGAGTATATTTTTACAAAAACGTGTTATGTCCAGCCTCTTCTCTTAAAAAGTTCACGAGCCGCCACTGATGTGAGAAGCTCAAAGTTAGAAGCGCGCAGTGTTGCCAAGGCTGGGTTTTACACAGACTCACTTCACACACATATTAAATTGGATGTTCCAACCAAAATATTTCCGTTTTTCAAATAAAATTCATTCCAATCCACGTAACGTGGATCATTCTAGTATTTGCAGTAAACGATAAGACATTTTGCGGTCTTAAATCATTTTACTCTAATTCAGGCTTAGAAACAAATTTTAACTTGCAATGAGCATCACTTGGAATCTAAAGCGAACACGAAAACTTACTTGTTTGGATTGGGATTAAGAAACGTTTCTTCGAAACTAAAGAAAGCTTCAAAATATCCTGTTCCTACCTATTTTAAGGAACGCTGTTATCCCTTTTATCCATTACGGGTAAGTATGTGAAGGTGAAGCATATTTCTAGGGAGTGAACGCAGCAGATAGATGAGTTCGTTACACGCATCCACGGTTACTGATTGTCTCACTTTCTCAGTTTCACGTTTCCATAGTGAACAAGTTCGTTAGTGTCTGGTGACAACTTTCATCATTGCTTAGATTAGCGATGCTTACTAATGATAACGTATAACGTAATATAATCATTTTGATGTGAGTACTAAGATCATTATGCTGAAACAACCACAACACGATATCCATATGTTGAAAGGACCATAGCTAAAGAACGGAAGCGACCACATTTCTTCGAACAATGAGAATTAAATATTAAACCTCCCATGAGTAGACCAACCTACCTACACCCTACTACCTACACATAACACAGTGAAAATATCCGAAAACTTTCGAATTTAGATTGTGTTTACCATAAACACACATAACCGCCAACAAACTCATTAGAATCAATGATATACAGTGTGACCCATTTAGATTGGAAATACCCCTGTACAATTTAAATTTATTAACCGATTTCAACCAATTTTTTTTCTCAAGTAATGGAAGGTCTACTACGGAACAAAATTTAAAATGTTTATTCCAATTTTCAGGGCATCTACAATACTTTTTCATAGTCGAAAATCGGGAATTATTATTTAAAAAAGTACTAACCCACTAGAATTGGAGTGCCTTCAAATGGCTCTGACCTAAATTTTATGTAAATATATTTAGTAATAACAAAGTTACGACAACTCAATATTCGAAAACTCACTAAGCTAACGGTCAGAAAAGAACATCCTGTATCAACAGATAGCTAGTGGCGTATATAACGCCCCCGCAACCCCCGCGGTGCAGAGGGCGCACGAGAAAATCAAACGTTAATTTCGAGTGTTGCAAAAATAGTTATTGGTATATAATATATTACACCATTAATTATGTGTAAATAAAAATCATTCAAATAAATATCAAGTATGCATACATTATGTTGATTATTTTTAGGTAAAATTCAAAGTAAATTTGTTACTTTCCTCTTTTTCTTTTAAGCTATTGCATATAGCTTTTATCGCGGGCTTTGAGCGCAGCGACCGAATCAAGAAAAAAAAACAAAAGACAAATACCGTAACGAAAATCTAAAAAAACAAAAAACAAATACCGTAACGAAATATCCTAAGACCCACCACTCCGCCTACCATGTACCTCGGCAGAGCTTAAAATTGTCGAAATGTCAACTTTGAACCTTTTAAAAGGTCGTGATAGCCCCAAAGTGGGTCGAAAACTGTTTTGAATTGGTTAATTTTCGATAAATCGAATGACGTTCACGTGAGAAGCGCGTAGCTCGCGAGTTAGAAAAGTGCAAATTTACGGTACATAGAACGTCTTAACGAGGACTTTTCGCATGCGGTTTTCGCTCCATGTCATTTGTTTATGAACGGGGCCAACTAAATAGCATAGTTTCGGGCCCCAAAATGTCGATTAAATAGGAAAATTTTTAGTTAAAACAGTTTGAGGTATTATCAGCTGTCACCTACTAGCATCTGACATGCGACGTACGAAAGGGAATTTTCTAGCTACTTAAATATACCGAAAGCGGGTAAAAGCTAGCGGCCCATAGCCCAAAATACTTTATTACAACTGGCGCCGGCCGCACGGGGTTCGAAACGGCCCCAAATTAACAAAATAGAGGTAAAATGTATAAACTCTAACTTACGCGCAGCGAGCTCCTCGAGGATATGTCAAAATTATTACGTTCGTAGCTAATTACATAAGACGTCTGGCGTTCATGCAATTGTGTTTTTATACAATTCGAACCTTCTTATTTCGATATGCCACGTTAAAACTTTCGTATAAAATTGTGTTTACAAGTCAACTGACACTTGTCACCATAGATAACTCTACTACCGGTAGTAGAGTTATCTATGCTTGTCCCAGAATACTCTTCATAGAGATCAAGATGATATTCTTTTTTACTCATAATTCGTGAAGATTTTGAACGGGTAGTGGATGTTTTTCTGCCCAACTTTTTCCAGTGGCGTAGTGCTATGCAATAGCTTTACCGCGGCAGTCCCCGAGTGCCACACGTTTAATTTTTTTTTAGAAAAAGGAAGTGCGCAAAATTCATATGCGGGGGGCGGGGCATGAATTAGCTACGCTACTGCAGATAGCCATAGAAATTATTTGTTTATTAATTGTAACATTAAAGCACCACTGGATGAACGAAATATTTATTAAGTTAAGTTTGTTAAATTATTCAATTTTTAATAGTTAATTGGTGTAAAGTTAAATATAATTCCGTTACTTTCATTGGATGTTTATGCTATTTTAAACATTTTGTTCATCCAGGAATGATTTATTGTTACAATTAATGAAAAAAATAATAATTTCCATGGTTATCTGTTGATGCAGGATGTTCTTTTGTGACTGTTAGCTTAGAGAGTTTTCGAATTATAAGTTGTCGTAACTTTGTTATTAATAAATATATTTTTATGAAATTTTGGTCACAGCTATTTGGAGGCACTCGCTAATCGCTAATAAAAATTATCCATTTTCGACTACGAAAAAGTATCGTAGATGCCCTGAAAATTGGAATATACATTTAAAATTTTGTCCCGTAGTAGACCTTCACTTACTTGACAAAAAGAATGTTTGTCTTCGTATTACGATATTGTTGAACAGGAACCAAATAAGCCATTCATTGTCGAAAGTAATGAAGGTTCCGAAGTTAGCGACTATCTAAAAAAATTAACTAGAGGAGCTAAAACAGTTTTACAAACTTTTTTGAAATAACCATTCAGGCATATTTCATTGTCAATCAATTGATATCCAGTTTATACCCATTTAGATTTATTTGTTTTGGTCAACAACAATTTTGCAAAGAATTAATTATTTTAAAAACAGAACAATTTTTTACTTCAACAGATGGTAACGTGAGCAATAATTAAAAAAAATTGTCATATTTTATCCAGTATTTACTTAAACAATTATGTCAAAATAGGTAATCTTGATCAAAAGTCGAATGCAATCATACTAATAGAAAGCTGATTTTAAAATTAGTCAATCAAAGGTTTTAATTTTTTCGATTTATCTTACGGATAGGGCTACCAACGAAACCCCATTAAGTGCCAAAACGTTTCGTGATGAAGTAGTTCCTGGGTAACTTGGAAAGCTTCACTTAATATTTATTACTTGTAATTTTAAATGTTATTCAAAGCCGAATAAAATTTGAATACAATGCCCTTCGAGTAGGAGAGTAGGCCTGAGTTTGTCACGTGACAAATTCCACATTATGGCCTGAACACTAGTAAGCTATGAGTGGCGCATGGTAGTTTATCATATCGGCGTGAATGTCGTACTGGCCTAAAATATCTTTATCCGAGTATACAACGCATAATTCATTGTGCAGTGCTATTTTATCAAAAAATTCATATTTTAGAACTAAGTTATCTAAAAGTGTATTGGGAAACTCTTTTGAAAAAGATTCCAAAAATCTTCTATTCGTCAAGTCGAAAAACTTCAATTCATGTAAATCGGAAAATCGAATCTCAATTTGACCTTTAACAGTATCTAAAATTTCATAAAAAAAGTTGTTTATAATGTAGTTTCTTGTCTACCAAATTATATGTTTTCCTCCTTTAACAATATTCTGTTTACCGGTTAATTTAAACTTAATACTCCATGTAATATGTTCCTGCGATTTTTTATGTCTGTCTATACCACGAGCTAAATTTTTCAAATCATCATAACCCGAGTGCCTCAACATGAAGTTGTATCAGATGTATATAGCAAGCAATACCAGCAATATAATTTATTGTGTACCTCAGATCCCGTTAACCATAAATATTTTTTATAATTATCAGTATCAAATGATCGATTTTGAAACATACCTGTCATCACTAATCCTTTCAAATCCGGTAAAGGCCGTTTATTTCTAAAAACACTTTTCTGCCATATGTTAATCCACTAAATGGATTTTCTAAGATCTCAGCAACTAAATCACTACTCATTTTAACGTTTAATAACCAAAGAACTCTTTGTTCGTACGAGAAGCTAGCCTACATATAGTGTTGCCATATTCGCTGTTTTACCCTATTTGGCAATTGAACTGGTTGGAAAAACGGCAACTTTGTTGACCACATGTATTCAGCGTTTGAGATATATAGAGAATCTAGTTCTGGGCACTGTTGCCAGATTAAAAATAACTACTGAGAACGGGGAATCAATTGTAAAATAAGAATTATCAGAGAAACAGGAAATAAAATGGAGAACGATCATCAAGATAAATTGTTGAGGAGGCTGAGCCTCCTTAGCCTCCTTCGAGAAGCCGCCACTGCATGGTACCCCTCCAGCATAATTAAATGCGCACATACTTTCCTGCAATATCCGCCTCCCTCTCCCCCGCACTCTTGCATTTGAACTACAGTAAAACTGTAGCATTCTTTTAATTAACATCAAACCGAAAGTAAGTACATTGAGATGAGCCTCATTCGACATGAAGCAATCCTACACATGACTTTCTACATTCCCTTTTTCCACGCCGAATAATTCCTACATAACTTTCCGCGTTGGCTAGAATGTTTCAACTTTGAATAACATGTTTTCGAATTTGGCAAAAAAATCGTTTGGTATACGACGCCACTGATTGGACAGTGTTGTGTAGTTTGGATAGAAACTTCTGCAAAATACAATACATTTTAGCGTCGCACCTCTGAATTTTTACTTGCCGGCTACTAACTAACTGCAGGCGTTTCAGAATAAAATATTTAGGTGCTTTTAAGTTCATAATTTACTTCTTTTTTAACAATGGATTATTCTATACAAATGTTGATTTCGTTTTACTATAATTATACTCAATTATAAATTATTGTACAAATCTCTCAATTGAAATCACACTGTTTATTTTAGTTTTTCTCGTTTTTCTTGCTGGTCTTGCGCCCCTATACTGCGGATGAGTTATTTACGCCACTGATAACGAACTTTATGTTAGCTTAGTGCAAATATCTTATTTATAAGTATCTCTTTCAACGTTTTATTAGACTCAGTAATCAGTATATCTATTCTAGGACTAGGAATACAGAGTATGCCATATAACCCTACAACTATGTCAACATCAACAAAAGTGTTGTGTAGCATTGGTTGCCTTGCATTGGGTTGCGTTCAGGGTCGTTCGCAAACCGGCTTACAGGGCGGGGGTGCGTATTGATCGCGGCAAGTGGGGAAAGCAGCAACCGCACCGCGTGTGCTGTCAAGCCACCTTCTGTCATGCCGTCTGCTGTTTACAACGCAGTTCGTAGATCGAACTATCGGACTTGGATGAAACAAATGAATGTAGTTATGTAGTAAAGTTTCTGCATCTCCAGTCGACGCTAACCTTAAAATAAATGCAAGCCATTCTTTATTAATTACTCATTTCATTTTTAAAACAGTTAACATGTTTGTGAAAAATGTGCATAATGTGAGGATTGTAAAGCAGTTAAAATCGCCTTGAAGGTAGGTACGCTTTTTCAAGAATTGAATAGCCTCTCTTCACCTGTCGCCAATCAATTTATGGTTGAACAAATCAGTATTTCTGTACTAAATACCTAATGTGCTGTGATGTGTATACTGCATATAATAACGAATTTATTCATTATTCCGGTTAGTTTCAGGTACACCATTCTCTATCCAATATTATACAAAGCAAATTTACTTTCTTTCAACTTACTTTAATAGTATTCTCTTATGCTTCGAATATATTGCCATGTTGCTATTATTTATTAAGTTGCTTGCACTTTCATTTGACATATTCTTGATTTAATTAATTTTGTAATTGACAACATCTAAGCTAAATGAAACATAATATTCGATGAGATACAATACAATTACAAGAACAACAAACAAAAAACGAAAATAACATAACCTATAAACTTTGTTTGAGGTTTGATAATAAGATTATTAGGATATACTGGTAACGTTGTACTATATTTTTTGCATCTTATCGTTCGTTAATGTTAATACCTAGCGTTGTATCAATACGGATAACCAAGGCAATTTTACCGGTTGATAGGTATCTGAGCATACTGATCTGTTCATGCCCTCTTTGAAGGAATGTAGATTAGAAAGGTAATGTATGGGGTTTGGGCAAATATTCGGCATAGCAATAGGATCTCCTATTTTAGCTACTATCGCTAACCTAGTTATGGAATGCCTAGCAGAATTTATAATAAATTCACTAGATTTTCAACCCGTAGTCTTCAAACGGTATGTAAATGATTGCTTGGTGTGTGTTCCCAATTAAAATTTCCACTGTAAACTCCAATTTACCTGCGAAATAGAAGTAAACAAAAACATAAATTCCCTATCAACATTAGACATGATTCTGACCGAATAATAAGAAGTTTGGTTTTAACGATATCTTCACTGTAGTTGAGTTGCAGCAACCAGTTATAAAAAATTCTTATAACCAAACAGCCTTATAGATCACACTATAAAATTGTCACACCGAAAAAAACATCCATTGGAAAAAAAGTTCGTAATACTCGTACACTGGGAAAGAATGGCTACCGAAAAAAATGTTTTAACCCTATCATTGAAGAAAGAATAACCAAATCTAATATAATGGTACATCATATTTAAATAATATGAACTGTTATAAAAATAATTTTATGACATTAGCATGCATTCCTGAGACATCAGAAAAAATTGGGAAACGTTTTAAAAAGTACAGGTTAAATGTAAATTAGAAAAAAAATGGGCCTGTTCAAATAATATTTGGAATTAATAGGGTACCTATATAAAGCTATAAATACGAAATGGTCACCCTTATCCACTAAAAATACTGTTAAAGTAAATTTGAGTTTACTCTGATGATGGCTACTTGGTAGCCGAAAGGTCCTCAGTACTTTAATAGTATTTTTGTTAGCAGAACGTGGTTAACTCGAAGTTAATAATTATATTTATCTTCGTGTGAAGTTTTTTATTTATTATTATATTATATTAACTCTCTAGATTAACTACTACAAAACATTATTTTGTTACCATGTCAATATAAGTACATAGAACAACAATATTATATAACACAATTTCCAACAATTTTTAGTGAATAAGGCTGATTATTTTTTATTTATAGTGTTATAGTGTATCCACAGTATGAAATCTTTTATAGTTTATTAGTGACGATGACTTCTCGGTCAGGTGACTTCAACCAACTTATTAAATTAAAAACCAAAAGAGTTTATTCTGATGATGGCTACTAGATAGCCAACAGATCATCAGTACTTTAACTTTAACAGTATTTTCAGTGAATAATGGTGATTATTGGTGTGAACTCTAATAATTTATTAGAGTAACAGCTTATAATTTTGTTGATTCAAAGGCACGTTCAATAATCTATGAGCAAGACCATGAAGCTATTTTATAATTAATGTGTGTAACTGAATCTGCAGATATACCTATTTGTTTGAGTGGGTTTTCTGTATATGTTGAATTCCAAGTTACCATCTTTTATAATGTTAATATCCTGGAAAGGAACATTATAAAAGATGGTAATTTCTTGGAATTCAAGATATACAGAAAACCCACTCAAACAAATAGGTAAGTATATTCCTGCAGATTCAGTTAAAAAATTTATTATAAAATAGGTCCATTCAATACTCCAGTTCATAGACTATTAAACGTCCCTTTTAGCTAGCAAAATTATAACAACGAAGTTGAGAAACTTCAGCATATAGCGATGCATATTGGTTACGACAATTCTTAGATCAATAACTTAATTTCTAAACAAAAAAGGAAATTGGAACGCAATTAATTAACCAAACCCTCCAATAACTAATAAAATCCATAATTTTGTTTCTAAATTTGCAATACAACCCGTTTATAGATAAGAACAAGGTGAAAAACGTTTGGGCAACACCTTTGATGAAGTTTCCTACAAATACCTACGGAATGTGAGTTGTGTTGGAAATGCTATGTGGGCCAAACTGGAAGGAATATTTCAACTCAGCGTTTGCCGAACTTATTTTAAATACAATCCCTAGGTAGTTTAGAAGGGATCGAAATGTATAAGCGAAAAAGCAGTTTAATGAATACAAATTTATCTTCAGCTGAGAGTAATCTCTCATCTACCCCACTAATTCCAAACAGTATTTTAACAGGCATTTCTAATTTAGTTCACTCTGATGGTGGCTACTTGGTAGCTGAAAAGTCCTCAGTACTTCCACAGTATTTTTAGTGGATTCGGGTGACTGGATATTCCTGTTGCATGTCTTCACCTTACTGAACGTCCGACGGCAGACAAGCAAATATACTGTGATAGGTATATGGCAAGGTCATCGCAGTTAGTTTGTTAAACTTTTGAGGAGTTTGTTAAATTTTTACATAATTTTGGTAATCCTTTTCGTGTTCCTTTATTCAACTTCGAGCAGGTATTCCTTCTTCACATGCTTTATGATCGTGGCTTCATCTATTCTTCGATTTTCTCAAAGAAAGAAAATCTAGAGCAATTGTTCCTTCTTTGAGAAAATCTACGAACAGATGAAGCCGCGACCATAAAACATTTTCAAAAGTGCACCCAGTGACCGTTTCTTATTCATAGTGTTATAGTGTATCCATAGTGTGAACTCTTTTATAGTTTATTAAGTATATAATACTGAAGTCGCCTTAGAATGATAATTGTTAACAATGAATATATTTTGATAGTATTTTTTAACTGATAGTATCATCAGTTAAAGAATGCTTCAAAATTAAGTTACGTATTGTGAAACAATGGTATTTGAATATTCATGTCAAATAATTATGGGTAGGTACGTCGAGTTTAGTAAATGCTAGAGAAGAAGGGGATATAAAGTCTTTAGAACTAAAAACTACTATTTCCTGCCGGCAAACAGACAGCTGCTCGCTACGAAATAACGAGCGGGTGGCCAATGACCCCTATAATCGAGCATCGTTGACGTTGTGAATGCATCAGAACTGTTGTAGACGCCTCATAACTACCGACTGTCTCTATTCTGGTTTTCAAGGTCAATATTCCGTGACCTACATTTAACTACACCTTATACAGTATTGGTAAACCGCTTTCGTACCAATTTGTTTACGTAAAGCTAATTGAGAAATTATTATTTGTATGTACGAATTGCGATTGCACATCGGGATTTAATATTTAATAGCGTGAAATTTATAAAGTGGCGTCACTAAGAAAATTTATTCAATATATTTATTACTAAATCAGGCTCGGTGTAGAAGAATACGGTATAAGCAGAATCATGCAATTGCATGTGATATAGTCCGCTATTAGTCGAGGAAATAAAGCACAACAACGTGTAAAATTTTTGCTACAAGATAGATCGAGATGCGATTTTTTGCATTATATTCTGGAAGGTATCTGAAAACTTTGCCCGCTTTTTGTTTTTGGTATAAATGTTGAGTTGCATTTTTAAGTGCAAACATGCATTTTTTTCAATGCACTTTTTCTACGTATACTAATATTTAATAAATATCCACTTAAATTAGCCAAGTCTGAATAGTGTTACAATACATCTGAGGACCCGTGTAACCAGGGTGACGGGTCATTCTCAGTGAATGCTCGTCTCTCTAAAATGAAATAAAACTTCTTATCCGGGGGTTTTTCGTATCTCTGATCACATATATTTCATTGAAATTATACCTGGAGTCCAGGATATTCTAGTTACGTAGGTCATCATCAGGACACTTCCTTAAAATGTTTTAAACATGCAATTTCACTTGTTATCTGGGGGTTTTTGGGATCACTGAATGAATTATCAAATGATTAACGAAAATCAGCTAGAGGTATTCACATACATTATTCTCGAAACGATGGGGACCACCACCACCAATCACACATTCAATTATAAGCTCAAGCTATTATTTCTAGATGGTACAGAGGGGGATGTTATGAAGTGGCAAACATTCACAACATCACCTACATCGATGTCTTCTCAACCCCCACCAAACACACCATCATCCACCGCATACAAGGCCAAGTTTTACTGCTAGCATGGATAGGACAACATTGATGTGAATCCTTCCACACAAAATTTAATGGGAATTTTATAAAACCCACCCATCTTTATACATATCCATAAATGTTTTAAATGAAATTCAAACTGAAACATATTTTCTATATAAATTAGGAAATTAACAAGTAAAATGTCATATCACATAGTAAAGGGTGAAACGATAGAATTTTTTGTAGTTTTAATCAGATTATTTCCCAAATTCTACCACCCCCCTTGGGAAGGCTGTACTTTCTGGATTAGGTACTCCTTTCAAGGCTTTTTTTAATAGCGTTTTTACAGAAGTTGAATATGAACTGGCGTTGTTAATATTCTGAAAGTTACCAGTATTCAGAATGAATGATAGGTTGGCTTTCCCTACAAAGTTTTTCAATACATTTTCTGATACATCCATCTTTGCATGTTTGGCTTAAAATATGAGTTGAAATTTGTTTGTGTTCCTTGGTTTTTTTTTTCTTTTTTCGACAGATATATCGTATTTTTTCTCTTTTCGTTATTGTTCCTTTTATAGGGTAATTTTTCCCTGTTTGTTCCACTTGTATCCACACCTTAATTAATTTAATCATTTAGCAGGTTTTTTGTGTTTTGAAGTTATAGCCCCCCGAATAAGAAAATTAGATGGAATAGATACCATTTTACCCTGAAGAAATATTTAATTAAATAAAACAAACCGAATAGGAAAAATATGTACCTAACTACTTTGTAGGTCACTGTTAGAATATATTATATTATATAATCTAAGAGTGAACTATAAAGTAGTTAGGTACATATCTAATATAAGTGGAAGAGTTGACTTATATCCGTCGCAGAAATTATTATAGAATCCAGAATTTATTCTACTATTTCTAATGAATCTGTCTCAGACGTTGCCATTATGGCATCCAGAATATTTGATTGCGATTAGGGTTTATTAGGATATGAAGTTGCTGAACAACTGAATTTTTTATTTGAGTTACTAGGTTTATTTCTGAATAACGGTTCATAATAAGGATCCGTCAGAAATTCAACGTTATTGGTTTTTCCATTGTTTCGATTATGTTTATTAATATTAAATTTGTTGGCTAACTGCTGATTTATCGCCAAAGATAGCATTTTAATGGATCGGTCTGACCAATTTAACAGTAGATGTTTATTATTCATTTGTCATAGTCACATACGAATATCTCCAATTTTTTCATATTTAACAGATATAACAAAATTTTCACAACCCTAACGTATTACTGCTCTCCCAATTCTAATTGGGTAGGTTATTCAAATCATATTCTCCGTGAAATCGAAGGAGAATTAAACTGCCAAGTGTTACAACAATATACTAAACACATAACCATGCACACTTTTCCTCATCACTAAATCCAAATGTGAGTAAGTATCAATTCAATGATAGATAGAACAGTTTAACTTAGTATAGAAAAGATAGGACATTTAGATTTATAATCGCGTACAATTGTATAGTTACTACAAATTCTCCATGTTATTGCACGTATTTAGCTTAGATACGACTTTCCCACATGCATCATAGATCTTGTTTAATAGATGCGAAATTTGCATAAATCTTAATATCCAATTTTAGGTCAGTTACGATCTTTTGTCTTAGCACGGCAGTATAGAATGTGAAAAAAAACATAAAATAGATTATTAATCGAGGTATTTCCCTAGCGGCAGACAACAATGTATTTACCCACCCTTTAAAGGATATTGAATATAAACAATTTCCTAAGACACCTAAAACTGGAAGTAATTAAACGAGCACTTTGTTTATTCAATTCCAAAGGACAATCCAGATGGGAAGAACAGAGAATTGAATATGTAAATAAGAAAAAATTATAATGAATTATTCGAATGTGATTCATGAGTAAGGACCATCATGAAAAGTTATAAAATAACCAAAAACTGACTCCCGCATAAATGTTTGAAATGTTGTTGTGTACTCATTACGTTACCATTATTCAGTATTTACATTTTACATTAAAATTTAATCATTTACTTCGATATTCCAACCGCCCAACATTGTGAGGTTCAGTTTATTGAACTAAATTCAGACAAACAATGTAGTAGATAGAAAATTATTGAATAATTTAGTGGTAACTGCATTGCATTGAAATGACCTCTCTTTTTACTATAATTGATTCTTTATAACGAGACCATAATAACAATTATTATTAATTGCTATCAACTGTTTATAAATGCAAATTCTAATATTGTGACATCTAATTATAATATTTTTCAAATTGAAAAAAGTTTGATTTGAAATATACGCTGTTCGTTAAAACAAAGCAATGACGTCATAGTTAGTAAGTGCCGTTAAACCAGGAATATTTCATTTTAACGGTTGATCTTGAGTTTAAAAAAAATCTTTGATTCAATTAAGACGAAGTGATCGTAGCGAACGAAGTCGTCACTTGAATCGGCTTATACGGCATCTACGGAATTTCGATACAAACTAGATGATGCTTGAAATTTACTGACTATTTGGCCGATTGTAGAGAAAATAATCGAGCTCGCGCTCTTGGTCGGCTTATGCGAAATATGGAGCCTCTAGGTCCGTTCGGTTCATACCTAGCGGCCGAAAGGTTACTCCGATTTACTGTACCTTGAGCCGTTTCAGGGAAAAAATCGAGCTCGCGCAACTGAACAGACTACGACTCCCGCTCTTGATCGGTTTATGCGAAAGATGGAGTGAGCATAGAACGAAGTCTTTCTTCCTCTTTTCATCTCTCTCACTCTGTCTAACCCTTCGGGCATTATGCGCAGTGTAATGACCGACCTCCAAACAGAACAGCACTAACTATTGTATTCTCCAAATCCATAAAAAGAACCAACTTAGCGGCAATGGTAACAACACAGAACTCTTGTATATCATAGAACAATAAAACAACTGGACTCTGTGTCCTCACCCAACATTAACAGTCAACAACACCTATCAGCGTTGCCGGTTATTTAGTCTATTTCTCTATTTGGTTTGAATTGACTTGAAAGTTCATAATATTTTTGTCGTGAATCTAAAGTTTGATAGAATTAAACTGGGGAAGTACATAAACAAACAATTCTTCTCAAGACATTTTCGTAGTCGAAGCCACTATCATCGTATCATCTAGTTAAACAAATGGTATCCTCACCAATAAATTACTTTGACGGCAAAGGATGTCGATTATCATAGTGAAATTAATCAAAACGACTTCCTAAATTGGTTTGAATTTCAACTGTAGTAGCAGAATAAAATGCAAACAGCTGCTTGCAAGAAATATGATATATAAGAATGGTTGAGCAGGAATAATATACATTATGATAACTTGATAACACATTCTTTAAACGGCAGTTGTTGTGTATTAGTAAAAATGAATAAGCCGCAACCAGTATTCGTAGCTGTGACCTATCAATAATAGATCTTTCAGATTCACAAACCCATTTTGCTTGCCATAGTTTTATCTCCGATGCAAACGACAACAGAAGTAGCCTAATTTTACTTAAAAATTTATCTATAAAAAAATGTCTTTGCACTTGAGTTGTTGAGTGTTTATCCGATAAAACGGAATACCAAATCTTTCTTGATTTATCTGTAATTTGACATGGAACGATATTTTAACGAAAATATCGACACCCCCTTTGATCCACCACTTGCCAATTTACACGAATAATCACGAATATTACATCAGTATTTGCGAATCATGACCAAATGAAAAAAAAGAATCAATTCATTATAAATCAAAACCAATCTCAATTGTTCAATTGCTTAATTTACTTAATATTTTCGAGTATTATTTTTAATAGTATGACGTAAAACGGCACTATGATTTGACGAATTTAATTGAGCTGTATAACATCGAATTAAAAAATAATTGACCCTGTATGTATTGTTCCAACTATTGAATGCTGCGGAGCAGGTATATATACCTACCTTTTAGATTTGTAAAAAGTGAAACGCTACACCCTCGATAACCCATAAATTAAATAGATAGAATTTTTTCAATAAAATTCATGAGTTTCAGAACTTCATAAACTTAAACCAAGGCTACGGCTATGCGAGAAACAGGCAAAGAAAAAGCTTGAAATCTACCTGCTTCGCTTCGAGTAGTCCTTTGAAACCCGTCTTATAAAGCTGGAGGATGTTTTCTCCGACCTTGTACCAAAAATTTATATCTTATTCAAAGTTTATTACAAACGGTACAGAAAAGGGACAACATGCCGTCCTGGCCGTTTCTTTGTGAGAACATTTTTGAAATAGATGTGAATTATATTAAACTACAATTTTTTATTACCGTAACTCGTAAAATTCAAGTATTATTTCTTTCATAAATACCGTCTCCTTATATTTTTTTTAATTTGTATGCAAACATGTATATGATATTTACAATATTCTCCCAGAATTGTATTGTTCTATCCTGATTTATTATTCTCGACTGTTTTATGTATTATGTATTATGACGTTTTAATTAACAGTTTTCAAAAAGCATTTGGGAAATATCACGAATAATAAATTGCTCTAAAACATCAAATTATTCATAAAATCTTCAATTTCAGAATATTTTATTTTTTAAATATTTTGAAACTTATATAGCTTCACCAAATTTATTATACAGGTCGTCCATATTCGAAAAATTACAAACCCCTTTGTTTCTGCGGAATATTATAGCTCTTTCTAAAAATGGAACAATCATACTACACATTAATTGGAAAAAATTAATAGAATAAACATTGGGACAGAATAGTGAAATATCGTTCATGATCCTTACAGAATCGTTAAAATTAATGAAAAAAAATATGTGATTTTATATTATTTATATATAAATTCTCCACAAATCCACTGCTTAGCAATCTTCTTATAAAATTCATTCCAAGCAAATTTGAATACGACTGAAACCAAAAAATATAACGCTCAAGTATCTACTTTCGAAGATGATTTGAAAGATTTATGAGGTAATAGAAAAAGGTTGTAAGATCTTATTAGGAATATTGCTATTTGAGTATTACACCTAAAATATACTTTTAACGTTATAAAGGCGCATGTAGGAATTTGCAAGGGCTTTAATTAATTAAATTAGTATAAATCTGACTTAATGATTGACTTAAAATATTAATGTGTTACAATTTCAATTCGTCGTGTTTCTGTTCATTATTAATTGAAATTGGGATACTTTGTGCTGATAAAATTAGTTTTACGAAATTCCGTTTTAGACATTGATGATGGTCGTGAGATCGAAACGTACGTAAAAACGGAAATAATAAGCATATGTGTTAGTGTGACCCATTTCCCGAGAATTTATTTAAAATTCATACCTACGCCAAGAATCATTATTAATTTTATATTATTATAAGTTCTAATTTCCAAAGTAAATGAATTGCGCCTAGATCAACTTTTATCAATTCATTTTTCTATAGATTTAACTATATATAAATTCTCCGGAAATATAGGTCACACTAACACATATGCTTATTATTTTCGTCTTTACGAACGTTTCGGTCTCACGACCATCATCGGAAGACGTTTCTAAAACGGCATTTCTTAAAACTAATTGTATCAGTGATAAGCGTCCTTAACGCACCAATTTCAACCAAAAAATAATAAGCCTATGTGTAACCTATATACCTGATGGGTCAAGAATTATTATTTATGAATTTAACAATGTCAATTCTAAGAATCGCTGTCTATTATATTCAACGTTTTCTTTGTTGGGTAAGTTTTTTACGACGTATGTAAAAACTCTATAATAATACTAATTTAATTTATAGAATACAATTTACAATATCCGTTGCGAAATGCAACCGTGTTGGTGAAACAATTACTAAGATTTATGAATTAATTTTACACTAAAAAGTGTGTTATCAACTAAATTAGGTAATTATGAACTTATACGTCGTTAACGCCGATACAATTGAACACTCCCTCAACAATTGTTGAATCAGTTAGATTTTCTATACAATATATAGTGTAAAAATGTGAAAAGGTGAAATTTAATTCCAAAAAGTGGTCGATAAACAGCTTCCCAAATTAGAAAATAACGATTACAAAAGGGATTGAATTGATGAAACCGTTACTTGATGAAAATTCATGTCAAATTACATACATACAACTATTAATAAATTTCCACTATACTATGGTGGAAAGTAGGTAGTGTTTACACTTTTGAGATTTAGTTTTATTATAATAATAAAGTGGACATTTATTAACAGTTGTATGACATTGTAGTTAGATTACAAAAGGGACAGTTTATTTCTATATATGTTAAAATGTTAAAATTATAGGTTAATGAAGGAAATTATTATGCGCTATTCGCAACCAATTCTTTCAGCTAATTAACAACTCACATTTCCGTTTCCTACGTTTATTGTTCCATTAAATATATTCAAGAAAGTGCCGCGATTGTTTCATTTGCAGGCTACATACCAGAACATTTCTCTTTGAGTTGTAATGTGGAATAATTTAGTCTTCCAGTAAATCGGAAACTAAATATATGGGTGAAGTTGGTAACATGTACAAAAAATATTCTGTATTCAAACCGAATATATATAGGTTTCAAAATACGAGGGCAAGGCGAACAGTCCCCGAAAATCCCATGTGACATTTGTGATGTACTATCTCAAACTACCGGGATATCAAAAATTATCTTGGTCAAGGGTGGTTGTGGGATCTAAAACGTGTGTCTTGCTTTACGTTTGAAATAATTATGTCACTGTCAAACTGACATCATCAATAACCTACAAATTTCATACCTATTTATTTCAGTTGTAAAACAATAATGAACTACAAATTAAAAATTATCTTGGTCAAGGGTGGTTGTGGAATGTAAAACGAAATGTTAACTTTGAACCTTTTACAAGGTCGCAATAGCCACAAACGGAGTCGAAAACTGTTTTAAATTGGTTAATTTTCGATAAATCGAATGACGTTCACGTGAGGAGCGGTAGCTCGCGAGTTAGAAAAGTGCAAATCTTCGGAACATACAACGTCTTTACGAGGACTTTTCGCATACAGTTTTCGCTTCATGTCGTTAGTTTATGAACGGGGCCAACTAAATAGCATAGTCTCGGGCCCCAAAATGTCGATTAATTAGGAAAATTTAATTAAAATAGAAACAGGTACTCTCAGGTCTCAACTACGCGCGTCTAACGTGCGACGTACCAAAGGGCATTTTCTAGCTACTAGAATATACCCAAAAGCGGTTAAAAGCTAGCGGCCTATAGCCGAAAACGCTTTATTACAACTGACGCCGACCGCACGGTGCATAGAACGGCCCCGAATTAACAAGATCGAGGTAAAAAGTATAAACTCTAACTGACGCGTAGCGAGCTCCTCGAGGCATATGTCAAAATGATTACGTTCGTAGCTAATTACATAGGACGTCTGGCGTTCTGCAATTGTGTTTTTATACAATTCGAACCTTCTAATTTCGATAGGCCACGTGAAAATCCCGGAGTCTAAAGCGCTAGAGACTTCTGAGTGTTATAACATTCGTATAAAATTGCGAAATTTCTCACTTTTAGAAACTTCAAATTAATTAATTTGACACAAGTTTTGATAACTTAAAGTAAGACACACGTTTTAGATTCCACAACCACACTTGACCAAGATAATTTTTGATATTCCGGTATCAATCATGACCATGACCATAAAACAAAAACAAAAAATAACTACATTTACAATAAACTCAATACATATCTCCAGAAAAATTTAGATTATAGCATGATAAAAATGTTTAATAAAGTTCATCAATCATTAAAAAAACTATAAAAGACTTCATACTGTGGATCCACTATAACACTTTGAATAAGAAACATTCACCCCTATCTACAAAAAATAATGTTGACCTGCAGATTCAGTGAGACCAATTAATTATAAAATGCTTCCTTCAATAGTCTTGTACATAGATTATTATAACAACGAAACTTCAGTAAATAGCGTTGGGAAATGATTACGACAAATCTTTGATCGATAACTAAATTTCTAAACAAAAAAAAGAAATTAGAACGCAAACAGTTAACCAATATAGAGCTACAACCTTCAAATAGTTTCACTTATCATCCTTCTATAATCAATAAATTCCATAATTTGTCCGCAAAATTTCTAATATATCCGGTTTATAGATGTAAGAACAAGCTAAAAACCGTTTAGGCAACCACCTTTAATAAAGTTTCCGACTTCGAAAAATCCGGGATTGAGAAAATCGATTGTGAGTCGTGTTGAAAATGCTATGTGGGCCAAACTTCTAAGTTGCTATAAAGAACATTTTGCCCATATGAAGAAAAAGAATGATGAAAAATCATCGTTAGCCGCACATATTTTAAAAACAGATCATTTCTCAGGAAATGACAAATATCTAGGTAATTTAGAAAGTATGGAAATGTATAAACGAAAAAGCAATTTAATGAATTCAGATTTACCTCCAGCTGAGGGTAATCCCCTAATTACAAATAGAATTTAAACAGGAACATTTTGTTTTCTAACTAACTAGGGATTTCTCAAACCATCGAGATCAGTTATAATTATTCATGATTTGCCTATTAATTATTGAGTTTAGTAACAATTGAAAATTAATTAATAATGATTCTTGACCCATGCAGGTATGAATTATACATAAATTCTCGAGAAATAGGTCACACTACCACATATGCTTGTTATTTTCGTCTTTACGTATGTTTCGGTCTCACAACCATCATCAGAAGACCTATCAATGTCTAAAACGGAATTTCTTAAAACTAATTGTATTAGCACAATGCGCACATATTCATATAATATAACATTAATATCCTACAATTTCGATTACTCGTGTTCCTGTTCGTTTCGGCGACGTGGGCATTATAGGTTTAAATTGGTGCGATAAGGACGCTCTGTGCTGATACAATTAGTTTTAAGAAACCCCATTTTAGACATTGATACGCCTTCTGATGATGGTCGTGAGACCGAAACGTACGTTAAGACGAAAATAATAAGCATATGTGTTAGTGTAACCTATTTCCCGAGAATTTACATATAACTGGAAAGTAATGCATAATAAGCTAAATAAAATATGTATTTCAACAAATTTTGTATATTACATTTTGTATAAATATCAATAACTATGTGCAGAGTTTAAACAAAAAGTCATTTTGTCGGGCTGATTGTACAGCATACTTATCTATAACCCTCTCGTTAAAATCGACAATCTCTTCAATCGTATTTTTTTCAATGTACAACATCGCTAAAGCCGTTAATCTATCTTTATTCAATGTACTACCCAAGAATGTTTTTGCTCGATTCAACGTAGAAAAACATCTATCCGCTTCTGTCGTCGTCATTGGTATTGTAATAATAATTAGTAAAAGTAACAAACTAGCGAAAAGAATGTCATGGAGATCATTTTCAATTATGCGTTTTAAAAGATTCACAGCTCCGGATATATTTCGAAAATCGATCCTATTATAGATAATCTTCAATTCTGATTGTAATCTATCTTTGTCGAAGAACGGGTATGCATTGACAGTTGCGTTCAACTGTTGCGAAGGAAACGTTTCGTCGAAATGTTCGAAATTGTCCGGCAATAAAAGGAAAGCGGCATCGAGGTGACCAGTGAACGAAAATCGGTCTTTAACATGGCTAATTATAATATCACAAACTTCTCGTGCCGCTACAATTTTTGCGATATACGGATCTTCAATTTTACGTCTTTTTCGGAACAGCAATACTTCGGTCACTTCAGTTTCACCAATCGTACCCATATTGTCGCTTTCTTTCCGAATGCAATTTTCGAAAAATTCTACGGCCCTTCGAATTTTCGAAGCATCCGTTGTTGTCTGTAATTCTTCAGATACAATCTCAACATGTGGCATCAAGCGTGAAAAAACCGTAAGCCAAAATACAAAGTTTGAGTCTTGCAGCATACGAAATAGAGCGGTGGCTTGATTAATTTCTGAGGTTTGTTGCGATGACGATGTTACTCTTTTCATACAATCAATTAGCATTTCCCTGTTTTCATAAACGGTGCTGACGATGGTTCTAGTATCGAAATTCCAAGTATTATTCGGAGAAAGGGGATCCTCCTTGTTGACCATGTTGTTCAACATTGCAACCCTTTGAGGGGAATTTGAAAAGAAATTCGTAACGTCACTTAAATTTGAAAAGAATACACGTACCTCTTGGTCTCGACTGGTGACTTGAGATATAATTGAATGCAATTGATGGGCATAACAATGAACATAAAACCCATATTCGTAGTCTTTTTGCAGAAGAGTTTGTATGGTTGAGTTGCGATCGCTGATTCCGTTGATACCATCATAGCTTTGAGAAATTAGTTTTACCGGATTGTCTATTACTTGGCTTGAAATATCTCTGATATAATCTGCCAATATACCAACAGTTTCATAAGTTGGAGAATTAGTGAAACTCCAGAATCGTTCAACTGGAGTTCCATTTGGCAAAACGTATCTAAAGACCACGACCATTTGGAAAATACTGGAGACGTCTGCTATTTCATCGACCATGATTGCTACGAATTTGGCATTTAGTATTTCTTTCTTAATATTCTCTTGGTATACTTCCAACATACAATCTAATAATCCGTTTTGCATACTTGGCGAATTGTCGGTGAATAGAGAAGAGTGCTTGAGATATTCTCTAAATGCAACGTCTAATTTGGAAGTGAAATCGATGAGTCCTTTGAAAATTCCAGGGTAAGACGAATCATCTCCTGTATGCTCTCGAAGTCCTAACTCAAAAGCACCGCAAAATTTTATACAGTCGATTATTTTTGATAGTACGTACCTATTTTTGTTTACTTGTGCGTTCTGATATTGTATATTTCTAATGAACGCGCCGTCGAGCTGCTGTCTTATGTTATTTGTTCCAAGTAATTTCAATTCGAGTTGGGCGTTTATGTGCAACTGGCAATTTTCGTGCTTTTTCATTTTCTGCAGCAGATGACCTAAGTCGGCAACGCCAGTTTTCGACCAGCTGGGTTCGACGAACCCACGTCCAAATAACAAACACGGAAAGCAGAATAGACGATTTGTAACGCAGCATCCACATATCCAGTCGTTTTTTTCGTAAAGTTCGCACTTGAAACTTCTTTTAAAGTCTCGGGTTTTACATTTACTTGTTTGCACTAAATTGATCTGAGGTTTTGGTCGTCCTCTATCTCTTATCTCAATTTTTCGTTTCAATGGTAACGATACGAAGTTTATACCTTTCAACGCTTCCACAGTGTTTTCAATATTCATTTTCACCCAGCTGGAGTAATCAATGAGACACTGTTGATCCGAAAATAAACACAACGTATAATGGATGTTTAAAACTGGAGAACGTCAATAAACGACGAATATGCACTGGCACTCTCTCTCTTATTATGATCACATATAAACTGTGCTCCCCGTCTTTCCCTTCTTACCCGCCGACTCTTCCCCTCCAGCGTGTACACATACGCAATGCGCAGACGTGTCGTTCGCTGTCCTTCATATTCATACGCCAAGCGTAGTTCTGAGAAAGTGAGGTTTTCAATAATTTCAACACAATAATTTATTATATCACATTATAGCTATCGACGATTTTCTTGTAATTCAATTTTAACTTAGAATTGGCATAATGTTGAATTTCCCATAATTCTATACGGCTCAGTCAATTTTTACTTCCCTCACTAAGTCACTACACGTAGTATAGCTATAGTGTAAGGCTGTAAGGGTATCGTAATCGACCCAAAAAAAATTGGTTATATCCGTTTTGATGATTTTTGAATCGATCTAGACTATTTTTGACATGATGTGTGTGTAACCCACTGTGGAGATGATAACGCCGTTCCTATTGGGCGTATGGATTTGAAATTTTGCAGATCGCTTTAAGGTGGTGAAAATAGAAACTGTATTGTCTTTGGGGGGTGGTACCCCCGTTTCGAGTGGTATATCTGACATCCATCTTCATTTTTTCAAATGGAATTCTGGTATTTTATTGAATCATAAGTACAAGCGTGTTTTTCTGGTTATCGATGTGTAAAAATGCAGTGTATTTCCTGTGTTTACTCTGTGGTGTAAATAATTAAACTTGGGGATTGTCTATGGTGAAACTGTCAGAATAAATGAAGGTTAAAATAGTGTCAAACAATAACATACCGGGATATCAAAAATTATCTTGGTCAAGGGTGGTTGTGTAATCTAAAACGTGTGTCTTACTTTACGTTTGAAATAATTATGTCACTGTCACACTGACATCATCAATAACCTACAAATTTCATACCTATTTATTTCAGCTGTAAAACAATAATGAACTACAAATTATGAAATAATTATGTGAACTTAGAACCTTTTCAGAGGTCGTGATAGCCACAATCCGGGTCAAAAACTGTTTTGAAATAGTTAATTTTCCGTAAATCGAATGACGTTCACGTGAGAAGCCCGCAGCACGGGAGTTAGAAAAGTGCAAATTGGTTGTACCTAATACGGCTTTACGACGACTTTTCGCGTGCCGTTTTCGCTCCATGTAGTTATATTTAGTATCGGACCGTGCCCGACGGCCCTTCTTTTTTCGATAAATGTCCATTAAATAGGAGAATTTAATTAAAACAGTTTGAGCTATTCTCAGATCTCAGCTACGCGCGTCTAACGTGCGACGTACCAAAGGGAATTTTCTCGCGACTAAAATATACACGAAGCGGGTAAAAGCTAGCGGCCCATAGCCAAAAAGACTTTATTACAACTGGCGCCGGACGCACGGGGCAAGAAACGGTCCCAGATTAAGGAGGTTCCCTAGGATAATGATTTTAAAGCGAGATTTTATCTAAACTTGGCTGAATTGTTATAAATATAGTAAAAAACAATATCCTAAATTTGTAAAACGATTAAGTAGCTGTGAGGAGAGATATAATAAAAATAAAACCGCTCAAAATTACATGTATATATATGGCTGATCTGTCTTGAAGCTAAAATTTTTATAGAATAAAAAGGTAGATTTTGCTCAAATTTTACACACGGATTCTGTAATATTGTTTAAACCAAATTCAATACTAATTTTATCCTGATAGTAACTTTTTTAATAGAAAAATTGAGAAATTATTACAAAATTCAATAATCTGCTTTCTTTTTCTTTATAGAAAGTGGCGCGGCAATTCAAATTCAAATATAATAATAACATGAAAAATATAATTCGTTTTATTATTTCTTTGATACAATTTACAATTAGTACATCAATGAGATTAGATGGCATGCAGTGAAAATGTATAGTTTATAAACTCATTTTTAACAATATTAATACAAATACAAATACAAATAAAAAACATAACATATACTTTTGATGCATATGCCGTATAAAAATCTGATAGTTTTTACATATATATATTTTTTTTTAAATTAAATATTTTGACAATCGTCTTGTTATTTTTTGTCACTCTTATAGTGCTTGTTTCATCCTTGCCAAATACTTCTATAAGATCATCAATACTTTTTTTTTTCTTATACGCGTTCTCTATCATTTCATACGAAATTTTAGCTTGGGCTATTTTTTTACGCATAGTTAAAGTTGTACAATCTTTAAGTTTTGTTAAATTGAAAGATCTGATGAGATTATCAGTTTGAATTTTTAGCTCAGAGATTTTTAATACTTGTTCAATCGTTATTGTTGAATTCATCATATCTTCATAGCCAATTTCCATTTTTTTCAATATTTCTCCAAGTAACATACAATCAGCAGCAGCGTTGTGAGCATTAACGGTATCTAAACCAAATGATTTTGCGAGTGTTTCTAATTTATTTACTCCTTTTCCAGTCTTGACATTTTTTTTTCTAATTAATGGCAATGAATCGCAAAATCCAAAAATTAAATTTTTGAAATATTTTAACATATATGATTTTTGAATGGCCCTCATTATTTTTGGTCGATCAAAGCTACAATTGTGTGCAGTTAGCACGACCTTTTTCCCAAAATTAGCTAAGTAATATTAGAATTTCTTTATAGCATCATGTAAGGCAAATATATGTACATGTAATGTACGCGTGGTATAATGTGTATTCATAAGTATGCGTCAACGCGTATAACGCTAAGAGCGACGTTGTCATATTTCTTCCACCTCTCCTCCCCGCAACTTACAATCCCCCGCATAGGTAGGGAACCTCCTTAACAAGACCGAGGTACAATGTATAAACTCTAACTTACGCGCAGCGAGCTCCTCGAGGCATATGTCAAAATGATTTCGTTCGTAGCTAATTACATAGGACGTCTGGCGTTCATGCAATTATGTTTTTAGATAATTCGAACCTTTTAATTTCGATAGGCCACGTGAAAATCCCGGAGTCCAAAGCCCTAAAGACTTCTGAGTGTTACAATATTCGTATAAAATTGCGAAATTTCGAAAAAATAAATGGGAATTGCGCGACGTTTATAATTTCAACTACTGCTGACCGTTTTTGTAGTTATAACTGAATAGACCATAGTTATCAGGAGAGCGTCTTGAAGATTTTATAGTTTTTTGACGTAAAATTGAAACATTTAGCATTTCATTCCAAGGTGGTCACTATTTATCTAAATATGAAATACCGCAAATTTATTTAAAAATAAGTAAAGTGAAAATATCAAAGAGGACAACCATTAAAGATTTGTTTGTAGATAAGCCCATTCGTGCCTTAAAAAAAAAGAAATTGTGAGATAAGGCCTCTATAAACTAATATGATAGCAAATAAACTATAAAAAAATTCACACTGGATATATTATAACACTGTTGATAAGAAATAATCACTCTTATCTACTAAAAATTCTATTAAAATACTGAGGACCTTTCTGCTATCAAGTAGCCATCATCAGAGTACACTAAATTATAAATCAAAAGGTGTCTGTTTAAATACTATTTGGGTTTCACTTATCATTCTTCAGTAATTAATAAATTCCATAGTTTGTTTTCTAAATTTGCAATACAACCAGTTTATAGATGTAAGAACAAGTTAAAAAAACGTTTAGGCAACACCTTTATGAAGTTTCCGACAAATACGGGATTAAAAAATCGATTGTGAGTTGTGTTGGCAAAACTGGAAGGGATATTTTAACTCAGGGTTAGCCTAACTTATTTTAAATACAGGTCACATCATTTCTCAAGAAAACACTGTTTATAGGCAACACCTTTGATGATGTTTCCGATTCCGACAAATCCGGGATTTACAAAATCAATTGTGAGTCGTGTTCAAAATGCTATGTGGGTCAAACTAGAAGGAATATTCTGGCCATATAAAGAAAAATAATGGTGAAAAATCAGAGGTAGCCGAATATATTTTGAATACAGGTCCACACCATTTCTCTTGGAAAATAATGATATCAAATCTCTAGGTAATTTAGAAGGAATGGAAATGTATAAACGAAAAAGCAATTTATTAAATTCCGATTTATCTCCAGCTGAGGGTAAAACCCATTGTTTACATTATTATCCCCAAATAGTATTTGAGCAGGCACATTTTGATCTATAATTTAGTTTACTCTGATGATGGCTACTCGGTAGCCGAAAGGTCCTCAGTACTTTAAAAGTATTTTTAGTGGGCGATTATTTCTTATCAATAGCAATATGATAGCTTTGGGATTATTCGGCTATTTTATAAAAACGAACAATACTGACTAAGAAATGAGTTTATTAAGTTACATATTACAGAAAAACGAAAATGTTTTGTCTAATGAGGTTATGAGCGATAAAAGTCCGAATGTTCTATTTCTTTCACAATTGATGTTGCACCGCTGCAAAGCTCCAACACATTTCGGTATGTTTCTTTTGGAATTAGAGGTGATTCTTTGTAAAGCTTGGGTATATCATTGTGCATAACCGAATGCATAACAGAAGGTGTTTGCCTTTTAAACTGATTGACCTATACTGATTTTCCAAATGGTTATTCTTAAAATAAATCACTATCGGCTCAGTTTTTTACAGCAAACTCAACCATTTTGTTCCACTTTATGTCTTTGTCGGAATTGCTGTCATCTATACATATATGGAGAGAAGTCGAAGTTTTTGCGAAAACGTTTTAAAATATAAAAAGTCAGTAATATCGATTCCTCCTTCTCGCCAGACGAAATACTGGAATGAGTTGCGTGGGGACCATGATACCACCAGCTAATTTTTGAGCATTTGAAATTACGCTGTGGGCACAGTCTGCTTCGTTTTGACCATGGTGACGGGCAAAGAATCTGAGGGATATCTCTTCTAAATTGGTGCTGTTGTTAATTACATATAAAAGAGTGGATGCTGTAATTGAATTTTTATTTTGCCCCCACATCCGTCTGCGAATATCTATGCTATCTTTGTCGTACCTATCTACCTAAAAAAATGAACAAAGCTGTCGCTATCTCACAGGAACCTCGTTTACCATTTTCTTCACTCCAGGTAAAACAAAAACAATCTCTAGAACCAATATCGTAAACTGTAAGGTGAAAAACCCCCAGCCTTCTTTTGTAGAAGATGTTGTTATCATTTGATATAGGTACATGAATAAACGACGCACAAACCACAGACAAGTTTTATGAAGCTTGACTTCTTCTTTGCAAATACTTTTTATGTCTCTAACCTTTTCTTTTATATGCTTTCGATAACGATCATTTAGATTTGTTTTGATTTCATCAGATCCCTGTAACTGACTGCATTGTTCCTTTTTAGGCCTGTGAAAAGACAAATGCATACTTGTCTATAAGTATAAAGAAAAAGTTGCTTTCTCAATGTCTTTTTTTGCACAATGTACACATCCTGTAGTTTTCGATTAACTGTCAGCGATATGTGTTCTATGGCTGCCACATATGTAGTGCGACGTGCATAAAGCATAACATAACTTTCAGCGTAGGGGCAAAGCGTTAGTTAAGCTCTTCGTGAAACTAATGTTTTCCTAATGCCCCTAAATATATTTTTTTACGGAAAGGCTGAAGTACAAAAGCCCCTTCGTTCAGTGAACATTTTAAAGCATATAAGATTGGCCCAAGTAGCATATGGCATTATTAACTTAACCTAGCGAAATTCACATAAGCCTTTTCGTGGTAACATAAAGCAAAAGCATGATGAAACATTCACTTTGCAGGATTTAACTCAATTTCGCTTTTCAGTCAGTTGTATCATTTGTAGGTACTGCCGACTGCGCAGGCATAATATGCATGCGCGGCATTGGTGTGTGGAAGTTCTGACGAGTCGGCCTGTTTGTGTGCGGCGCATGTCTGGTATTCACCGCGTCTTGTTACATGCATGCCGCTTGTTTGGTGATGTAACGTTGTACACTGTTGTACAGTACTTATAGCCCATCGCCCTGACTCGTTTTTAACATGTTACACTCATTTGGCAAGGCCGCAAACTACATTAGTGCTAGACAGTAGTTTCAACAATACACTGCATGACAAAAATACCGTATCAGTTAAGCCAATTTTTTTTTCAGAACCTTAACACCGTTTTGAACTCTTGTATACTCTTTTTTCGACTCTTATTTCTGGGAAATCCTATATATACTAAACCAGGTCCTATTTACCAAAAATAAGAAGAATTGTCGATATATTTGTAAAAATTTGCTTTGATGTCGGTAATGCATTCACCTTGACCAAGTAAACCTCGATGTGGTTCATGTAAATATTAATATTTAAGAAATATTACAATTTAAAAATAATAATAAACATTCAGCGATTTGAAACACGCAAATAAAACCCCCACATAGGTACTACTCACTGTAGTAACTTAGACAGAAATGAAGAATAGATATTCCAATTTATTTCGTTGTTACACTGCCGTTTATTCCCGACATATTGCCGAATATTTCCTATATATTGGCGATTATTTCCGTATTTCTTATTCAATGCCGAGTATTGTCGGTCAATGCAGACTATTTTCCCATAATGCCGCAAGTATTGCCATTTGTTTACCGATATTGTGCACACCTATTGACTTTGTGTGTGTCCCCTTGAGAATAACTCAACTGTTTGGAAGGAAAATTGTGATAATTCCCTTTGAATCAGTGATTTTTTTGGCCGTGAAGCCGAAACAAGCTCAACTATGTGCCGACGGCTTATCAGGCGACATCATCAGGACCGCTTGATGGAAAAGAGGCTGAGAACAAGGGATAAGAGAATGACAATTACCTGTTGTACCACTATATGCATTATTGAGCTGCCCCGGATCTAGGATATTTTCAAGGTGGGGCAAAAAATTGCCGCCCTCCCACATTCTCCTTCCTCCAAGTTACCTACTCTTAAAAGTTATTAACTTTTTTTAATTAACATAAATATGTAAATACTACATTTTATACTAATAAATTTTGTATCTACATTTGGGTCGCCGTAAATTAAGTCCGGCATCTATTAATTGCCTTTCTATGTAGGTAAATTCAGTCCCGGGTGTTTTCAAGGTCTACGTGAACTGAGTTCCAGGTATGTACCTGATGGTTGTCAGGTCAGATAATTAGCATGCAGTACCTGCTGCTTAAACCAACCACCCCCTACGCAAGTATTTGCACAATAACAAATAACGATTGTTTATTGTACTCCCTTTGTTTCTAGCCTAACCTGACCTAACTTTATAGAATGCAAATATTGTAATCGCGCTAATCTTAACATTCATTTCTAAGAATATTCTGAGAATTATATTGAAACCCAGGACTCAACGTAGTATGATTTTATCAGTGGGACTGAATTTGCGTAGGAATATGGAAATGGGACTTCACGATTTTCGATATTTCCGCTACATTTTATACTAATAATTTTTTTTTTACCGAATTTCCAAAAAAAAGAAGGAGGTGTCTATCCAAAATTTGATGAATGATTCTATTTTTTTTTGCTATTTTTCTCTATGTATCGCGACGGGTAATCCGGTTCGAAAAAAAAGTTCTGTTTAGGGAAATTCCTATGTAGTCAAATATGTATTTCATAAAACCATCATGGAGATATGTGAAAAGTGGAAACAACTATAGATTAGATAAAAATCATTATATCTAAATTCTCGGGAAATAGCTCACACTAACACATATGCTTATTATTTTCGTCTTTACGTACGTTTCGGTATCACGACCATCATCAGAAGACGTGTCAATGTATACAACGTGATTTCTTAATACTAACTGTATCATCACGAGGCGTCCTTATCGCGCTAATTTTAATTAAAAATGCCCACGTCGCCGAAACGAACATAAAACACGAGTAATCGAAATTATAACACATCATTAATGTTTTAAGTATATGAATCAAGAATCCGCTGCTTAGCAATATTCTTATAAACTTTGAAGTTATATCAAATCACAGTATGAGGACTGAAGGACTGAACCAAAAATATAAAGCTCGAGTATCGACTTTCGAACCAGATGTTGAAGATTTATGAGGTAATAGAAAAAAAGGTTGTCAGACCTTATTAGAAATATTGCTATTTGAGCATTATACCTAAAATATACTATTAACATTATAAAGACGCATGTAGGAATGTGCAAGGGTTTTAATTAATTAAATTAGTATAAATCTAACTTAATGATTTACAGGCTTGGAGTCACGTTTTAAGTAAATCATCTCCAGAATAGGTCTTTTATATAATTGGCTTCCTTAGTTGAAATATTAATATTTGTACTTTTTTTTTTGTAATAGTACTATACTTATGGCCATACGTTCTTTTTTGTAAATATTGTTTAGAGATTCCTGTATAAGTCCCATCGCAATCTAAACAATTTAATTTGTATACTGTGTGGGTTTGTTTATCTTTAGGTATTGAAGGTTTTAGATGTGAAAAATATTTCCCAACACAGTTCTATTATAGATTTTGTGTATTCTTTCTTTAATGATGGGATTGAAAAATGTTTCTGGGTAGCCATTCATTTCCAGTGTGTTATGAACAATTTTTAAATTTTTGGGACGGTCCTCTGGGTGGGACAATTTAACCGCGCGATGTGTAAGGCTGTTTATAGCACTTTTTTATCACTTGTAGGTGCAACGAAATTGAAGTGAAGATAACGTTGAAACCAAATGTCTTTAGTATACAACGACGTTTTTATTTTTCCATCAGCATCACGCCTAATGATAACATTTTTGGTTCAGTCCTTCAGTCGTATACATACTGTGATTTGATATGATTTCAAAGTTTACAAGAATATTGCTAAGCAGCGGATTCTGATTCATATACTTGAAACATTAATGTGTTTACGTTCGTTTCGGCGACGTGGGCCTTTTTAATTTGAAATTATTGCGATAAGTGATGATACAATTAGTTTTAAGAAATCACGTTTTATACATTGATACGTCTTCTGATGATGGTCGTGAGACCGAAACGTACGTATAAAGACGAAAATAATAAACATATGTGTTAGTGGACCTATTTCCCGAGAATTTATATATATGTAATTAATTAATTAATAAATAAATATTTTTATCAGCTAACATAGAAAATATTTGTATTATTAGGTAACGTAAAATTTGTTTTTCTTCTAGTCTGACTGTCATTGTGTCTTGTGAAATAATACTGTGAATATACGTGTTGTTGCCACGTTTCAAACGCATAACTCAAAACTAATATTTTGACGAATTACTGCAATAATAATACCTTCGAAGCTTTACCTGGAAAGATACAATAAACATATGCTTCTTGGGTAAAGGCATTTATTTAATTCTTTGTTGCATGAGGTCTCGGTCAAAACCTACATTCTCAACTTTGTTTTTGATGCTTAGGTACTACTTAGAGTAGAATTATATGAAGATTCCCATAAGAGTATTTGCACAAGTTACATTATGTCTAAATATAGTGCCTGCAGATGAATATTAAGAAAATGTTGGTGGGGTTTGATCTAAAGACTTGCTGCAATTTCGAAAATACATTTCTTTATGTCGATCGAATTTCTTTAATTTTGATTTTTATAGAAGTGATTGAATAAAAAATATTCACTGTGGTATGCCAACACACACAACTAACCACCAGGGTAGCTATAGTTATTTTAGGAAAAACAGTGAGGTAGTGTTGGACCGATATTTGAAATAATGTAAAATATTTGACAATTTTCTATTTCCTTGATAATGTACACGAACATGTGCTTTTGATTCAACAAAGAAAGTTACTAATACAAAGTTGAAACAGAAATACCTATCACATCATTTATGGCTTATTATCCAATGTAAATATACAACATTTCGACGAATAGGAAGACGAGATGGTGAAAAACTCAATGTCAGCCATATTTCAGCATTGATAGCGTCATATGAGGTCACGACTCTGATATGTTTATCAGCAAACCAATACAAATCAAGCGAAAACATGTCTTAATTACAACTTACCTAAGAACCACTCCATTTTATCTGCGAATAGAATTGCCGTATAATTACAAAATGGATTCTGCAAATTTGGCGATTTAATTATTCATTCTTTCCGTTAAAAACGACATACAAAATTAATTTCCCAAGGAAAAAAATATTGGCGTCGTCTAGACGCATGTTTACAGTTTAGACTGTGACATATATTATATTAGCAGCGTTAAATCGGAACAGTCTAAGCGATAGTGTCGAGTTTGAAGCTTCCTCACCCGTTTAACCACTTTGAACTGAAATGGACTCTTCCAAACTTAACACGGCCCCTTCCGTTCCGACCTATGGCTGTCAATTTCCAACTGTGAAAGCAACAAAAGGTCTTGCTAAAAACTACTTACCCCACAGCGTTTTCGGCGAGCTGGCGAATAATCCAAGAGCCGAATACTGCATACACTGAATTGATAGTTCGAGAGCACAATAACCGCACGAAATTACGTCACTTTTTTACACTTTTATGGTGTAGGTAGCAAGCTCAAGACTGGGTGATGTCTTTGCCCTGTAAAAGGACCCTCTTTGAGAAGATTACAGCTGCTTTTGATTGGGTGTGGCATTGGCCAGTCATGTCGAGCTTACCAATCACCGGAAAGGCGGGCCTAGAGCCTATCATATCCAGGAGGGGATATCATAGGGGAAATTCAACGCGCGCTGAAAGGGGGAGACCGCAGTAGCGCACCTGCTATCAGGTTACCTCGATGCAAATTCTCGCGCCACTTTCAAGGGCCTTCCTTACAAAGAGGTGAACACCCGCTCCCTGGAATAAAATGGTGTCAATTATACCCACTTGCATTACATTTTAAAATGACATTCTTTGTTAATACATATTTCGAAACTATACAGGCTCACTAAAGTAAAAGATTGATATACGATATCTGTAGCAATATTATTGTTGCGATATTTGAATCTATTCAAGACGAAAGAACGTTCGTTGTGTATATTGTACATGTATGAAGCTTTGTTTTATACAAGTAGCACGTGATGTGACAAGATTATTATTGGAGCAAAACTGATCTATGGTCTATGCAATAAAAGAATCAAATGCTATTAGCTTGTTGGAGGTTGCCTCAATCAAAACGGGGGCTGACAAGTTCGGAGCACATGGACCGCTTGATTGGGTCCATAGTGCACACCTTGATATAAGAATCAGTCCAGCAGGCTTAATGCAGTGCCGAAGGCTAAGATTTTGTATGGATTGATATCTCTTATGGCTTCAAGCAGCATATGTGTGCTGTTGAGGTGTTGTAGCCTAAGAGAAGCTAATGCTGGACATTCTGCTAGGATGTGAGAGGCAGTTTCATCCGTCTCTCCACATCTACTACAAGCTGGGTCTTCAACAATGCCCATTGTGTTTAAATGTCCTGTCACCAATTTTAGGCCTCTCCTGCTCATAGAGAGTAGGGTTCAGAGAGTTTAGCCCAGAGCTCCTTAATGTGCCTCTTACCGGGGGACCACTCCAGACCGAGAGCCACTGTCTATTCAGTAGCTCCTTGAGGGCGTGGAGCCCGGTGGTCGATGAAATTCCGATCGTGGAATCTGGGCCAACGCGCTCAAGGATTCATCGGCTACATCGTTTCCCTTCACGCCAGACTGGGCAGGTACCCACACTAGCTGGAGTTTGTTCCTTCTGGCTAGTTCAACCAGAGTGCCCCTACACTCCAAGACAAGTCTAGAAGTCACTATGTGGGCGCGAAGTACGCCCCGGGGCGCTCGGCTGTCAGTGCAGATGTAAATCCGTCTACCTCGGTAGTTTAATCAATGGTTTTCAAGTGCACAGGTCGGTATTACACTAAGTTCAGCCTGGATAACGGTTGCGTGGGCACCTAGGAGAACTGAAATCTCCCTTCTGGGTGTACACGAGTCCCCCTGGCGGAAGCAGTCCAGACTCCTTGTTCTCCCAGTCCGTCCTCTGGGTTATGAGGACGTCTGGTGTTTGAAACCTGAAGGTTGCTTGCTCCTTCCTTACTCACTAACCCGGTTGGAAACGATTATTATTATTTATTTATAATAACTACGAACTGATAATCATTTGATTGGAATATTACGGAATCTGGAAACGTAAAATCGTGTTATCTAATATCATTTAGCAACGGTATTCTGTTTGATCTACAGTGGCGGTTTGATATCACTAACAAATCAGCTATGTTCCTTGTTCTGGATATGTCCTGAAAACAGGTACCACCTTATCTAAAGAAGCCCACGAGTTATTTTCTGAGATGTTGTTTTTTTAGGTGGCCAAGGGCTATATTTTTATTTCTTGTTCCTTCTCAGTTCTCAGCTTTGTTATCTATCTAAGAGCACTTGTTTGCAGAGTAAGAGATGTCTACACTATTTTATCCACCTAAGCAATTGTTTGCAGAGTAAAGAGATGCTTTCGTTATCTTACTTTGTCCTGCGAAGAAGTGATGGACTGTTGCCACATTGTTTTCTATTCCGTTCCAAGAGTTATTATGATCTACAAAGCACAGATTCAATCTGTCCTGGAGTAATCTACTGTTCACACTTTTGGAGTTCAGCTCCCAAACAGCACTAAAGCTCTTAGATTCTATTCAGAAACGAGCTATTCGTCTCTGGTTGGCGATGTCACACTTCGATTTCATTGGCCTCTCTAGAACATCGTAGAAAGGTGGTCGACTTTATATTCCTATCGAACGGCAAGTTTTGGAACTCTCTGCCTATGGGGGTATTTCCCGATGCCGATAACCTCGATACTTGTAAGAAAAAAACCAATTCTCTTCCAATACTCCACCGCTGGCTCACACAATGTTACAAGAACATTGAATGATCTCTCGTACAGTCAAAATACAAAAATAAACTGGTTTGGTCATGAAACATTCTGTTTGTTGAACTTTGGTTCCATCCACCATCTTGTAATGGAAATAATTTCTAATTATTGTACCAGCGAGTAGGTTGATTGCAGCTTCCAGAGGTTTTTTAGCCACATATGAGGGAAAACGACGAGCGCGAGAGGATGGGATTGAATGGATGAAGTACATGTGTGCCATGAGAAAACTCAATTGTAAGTAGGCCGGGAGTTGCACCCAGGTCACTAGCTTGTTATATAATTCAAGTATATTAGTCGATTTTGATCTTCTAGACGCATGAAGAAACGTGTGGTGTACAAAATCTGGTTGTGATGCTCCATCCTTTCATAAATAGGCTCGTAGAAATGTCCGATTCACTGGCAATGGTATTGACTTCAGGATGCTTCCGGTTATGTTATAACGGTAGTTGTTACATATTAAACAAGCATTTATATTTTGATATAGAACAACCTGTGGGTTAGTGTCCACACTCACACTCCTAATAAATTGAAAGATAATGTGCAATGGGTTCAATTTTGCAACCATTCTCAATCCAAATGAAATTCTTTCACTGCAACTGAGGAAAGTACTGAGGTACCTACCTCTAACCATATACATGAAAAATGTCCAGTAGACATCATTGAATCGTTTTTGAACTGTAGAGAGTAGTAGACATTAGTTTTTGTGAAACTTCTCTTGTGTCATAAAGATTTTGCCAAAAGCTTGGATGTCAAAATTTTTATAAAATTTTGAATATCTCCTGAGGGACGGAGTTTTCTTGAATAAGAATGTCTGTGTCTCTTTGAGAGCTGAAAAGTATGTAAGCTGTTTCATCATTTGGAATAAGGAATTTGCCAACCAATTCCAGTTCTACAATATCATCGGTGAATAAAAATGTTGACAAACCCCTATCGGTACACATTTGTATCGTTCATATTATCGCATCATAGAAGGAAAGGAGTCGAAGTGGTAAACCATCTGGTTCTTTGAATAGTAAAAAAGTGCAGGTTTGAAGGTATTCTCCCCCTGGAAAAATCTAGGCATAATAAACATTTACTTCGCGTGTTCAATGCACCAAATAAACTATACATACACATTCAGATTTCCCAAATCGGATGTATTGTGCTTCCAGTCTACAGAATCAAAAATATTAATCTTAGTACTATGTTATCCATGTTCTGGATTTTTGGTTATATTTTTATTCATGAATATAATCACGAAAAGAATTACGTGGGGAATTTTATTTATGATTTATTATGTATGCAGTATTTTACGAAATATTTTTTCATTTATAATAATACTTGATTAATCTTTGAGGTAAAGAAGAATTAATTTCTTTACGGTTTCAACATATTGTTATCGATATCCGCAGGAAATTCAGTCGCAATTAGTAAGTTAATTGAGGGTGAACAATACTATCAACAGTATTACTTATTCATTTCTTCCAGAACCGATGCAGTTTCCAAGAAACGAAATAGTTATTGCTTTTAAAAAAGATAGAATCGAATCAAGAATTCAAGATGTGTAAGTAGCATAAATACTATTTTCATGTCCCCCAAATCGTATTTCATGTGTGTTTTAACATTACCGGCAAGTGGATCTGAATCTTCAACATCTGGATAATTCAAGTTTTAATTCAACAGCCAATCAAACGTACGAATCAGTTCATCGAGGAAGGGAGACGTGAAATATGGGCAAGTTAAAAAAAATTATTGAACCCCTTTTGCTCGATGCTAGTGCCGGCAATGGTGCGCGAGGTGGGGAGTGACCACCAATAGTGTCGAGTTGAACAAGATGCAGCTGTTCGCCGTCTCCCTAGTATGGATTAGAGTTGAAGAGTATGGCTGTTGGGGAAATAACGCAAGCGTACAAACGCTTGCTCTGACTGATTGGTGAACGTGAGCCTAATAGTGTGATTTGTGTCACGTATGTAATGTGCTCTCTTTCACTACTTGATGCTAATGGTTGATTCACTGATTGGATGAATACAAATTTTCCACTCTATCCGTTCTTTATTCCACTGTGTGTGTATTTTAATAAATACTCGTCGTTTGGATTCGACATCATAATTCCCAATCACGATGTTGATAGTGGAACTGGCGATTTATTTCTTGGGCAGGGCATTTAGATGCAAAAAGGCTATTGACCCTATTTTCATAATAATACTATGCTATTTTAGTCACACGCTTGAGCTGAAATTGAAGGATTTTAAACTGAATGGAAATAAGTTAGCATCACCATTAAGGATAGATCTTTTTATAAATCAAAGCGTAAGTGACTATCTGCTTCTATCTCGAACATTGAACTGGCATTTGGAATTCCGATTTGAATAGGTAGATATTATGGTAACCAGCCGAAAAAATCGAGATGATGGATGTTGACCATTTTCGGTATTGGTTGAGATGGTATTCAATACACGTAGCCGAAGATCCTTGTACTCCGCCCCTGCTAGGTTTTTTAGGGGGTATTTGGATACCCCGCTGCTCGCTTGGATCCTTTTTGTCATTGGCCGTGATTAACCTGGTTCCAGAGGCGTATCTAGGGTATGGCAAACAGTGTACGTGCCCTGGGCGACAAAGCCGACGGGGCGCCGCTTGGCACTCTCGTAAAATTAAATTTTGGACTTCCGAATGTTGCTCAGCACCAGGGCCAACGTAAAGCTTTCACGACCTGAAGACGTTCTGCGATTAATCGTGCAATACGGAGATGAGAGCGAGCGTCTTCCCGAATCTTCGAGTCGCCATATTAATCACCATTGCTAGCTGTGAAAGATCATTCAGCAAATTAAAATTAATTCTAAATTATCTTCGAGCCTCCATGGCTCAATATCGGTTAAGCGACCTTGCTTTGCTTAGCGTCCAAGGGGAAGAGGTTGAGAAGGCAGATTTGAACCGTCTAATTGATGTTTTTGCATCAACAAAGGCGAGGAAGTTCAGTAAATAAATAAGCATGTATATAAATAGATGTTTACATTTATTTGCATTAAAAAGTAATTTTAACCAATCACTTCAAATGATTCATTATTATATTAGTACAAATTAACTACATCTCGCTTATGTAAAGCGAGAAACAAATAAATTTGGTTGTGAATTTTCAAAGGAGGTGCGTTTACACAACACTTATTGCCACTGGTGCCACTTCACCTACTTACACTACTGCCTGGTTCGAATGAGCCCAGGACATTCATAGAGAAAATGGGTTGACGACTCCTCGCATATCTTACATAAGGGAGTCTTATTCTTTTTCTTATTATATGTCTAAATTTCATCAGATTTCTGTAACCTGTAAAGATCTCGGAGATTAGACTGATGCCTTGCCTTCTACTCAACGAGAGTATCTCACTAGCCCATGGGTCTATTTCATTGACAAGTAGCCCTTGGGCAGTTCGGTAGCTATCATTTTCTTCTCCATGCTGAAGCATATTGATTTCTCAGTTGATTCCGCAAGATGTGTATACCCGGATGTAAGGGATAAGAGCAAGGGAGTTTTTGATCCCCTCTTTGACCAGATTGTCCGCTCTCTCCTTCCCTTTCCAACCTGAGTGACCCCATCAGGATCTAGGTCAGGTTGAGCCTGTTGCCAACGGCTAAGAATCTCCTTGGTATCCCTGGCAAGCCTCGAGCACAGAGTATATCTTTACAGTGTGTCCCCTAAATAGACAGGGTGGTCTGATGCACTCCATTTCTCTATAAGGGAACCATTGCGGCTAAGCCTGTAGACCATCAACATCGCGAGATGCTGCAATCGGTGAACTCTTCCTAGTGGATCTTATGTCTCTGAGGAAGAGCCCCTGTATTCTGTATCTTCAAAATTAGTGACCCCAAAAACTGTCCATGAATGAAGTGATCTAGAAACAGGTCTGCCTGTAGTGACATTTCTTTCTGACCAAACTTTGGAGGTATGCACATGATTGTTACCAATTTAAATGCATATCCAGTTAGAAAAATTGTTACCTGTTTTTTTCTATACTTTGACTACACGAGAGGAATACCTACATATTATGTCCGAAGAACAATATAGGTGGAATGTTGGAAGAGGAGATTTTTCTGTAGGTTTGGAGGTTATTACGCAAAAAGTAAGATAGAAAAATTAACTTTGGTAGCAAGAAGTTCGGTAGGTCTCGAGCTTGACAATATTCTTAGGATGCCAAGATATGAAAGGCATCGTGAATTGTTGATCGGAAGTGTCACTACAAGAATATTACATTTTTTGGTATATCATTGATGTCATTTTAAAGACCTTGAAAATCTGTGTTGACATTATACAACAAAACTTCCTGGCGAGGTGACGAAGCATTATTTATGGAAAAAGCAGTCGAATACTCCCCATGACTTTTCCCATAAGATTCACTTTCTGAAACACCAAATATGCTATTATTATCCACAGTATTTTTGTTCCATATTATGATAGCGGAGCGAGATTTCGTTGAATGAGAACAATCGTGGGAAAATGTTTGAGTGTCCTGGCGTTTCGGGACAAAATTCTATTTTATCAAAAGTTTTGGATTAGTTGGTATGGTAAAATGTTGACTCCTCTAGAATTATTGATTGAAATTGTAGGTTACAAAATGAGAATTGTGATAAATATAACGATGGCTGGTTATGGAGCAAACCATAAACGTATTAGCGTCATTTTGCGCTTGTTTGTTCATTAAAACATGTTTTCAATTACACGATTCAAATTAAGTAATTGTATGACTTATCTGATATAATTGAGTTAGGTCAATACCTATAATACTTTAGCACTGTTGAAATGTAATATCACTGAATCTTGAAACTCAAAACTCAGTGGCGTAGCTAGAGTTGGTGATGGGCAAAGTAATGGGGAGACACCCACTTCAATCTTATAAGTATAAAAATTTATACTATGGAATTTTAATTGTTATAAATAAGAAAAAATCACCTGTATACATTAATGATACTATTAGAGAACTGAGGACGTTTCAGCTATACCAAGTAGGCATCATCAGAATAAGCTGTTCAAATACTATTTGGAATTAAAAGCTTTTCCGCTTACATCATTTTCAACCCTTCTAAATTTCCTAGATATTCGTCATTATACTGTGTTTCAAGAGTGATCAACTTTCTTGAGAAATGATGTGGTAATGGTAAAGTATGTAAAAAAAAAGTTAATATGGTATTTTCTCACAATCTATTAAACATTTTTTTTGTACTACCAGTTTCCAGGTCTATAATTGCACCTCATTTTCAGGTATATATAAGAAATGGATTCATATATATCATATATACCTACAGGATGAGATGCAATTATAGACTATTTTTTTAATGGATTGTGAGAAAAAACCATATCAATTTCAACAATCAATATGAACTCACACACCATTATTTTTCTTTGTGGACGAAATGTTCCTTATACCGAATTAGAATGTTCATTGTAGTTTGGCCAGATAGCATTTTGAACACGACGAACAATCGATTTTGTAAATTACGGTTTTGTCGAAGTCAGAAATTTTATCAAAGGTGTTGCCTAAACTGCGGTTTATTAGCTTGTTCATACATCTATATAAACGGATTGTAGTGTTAATTTTAAGGAGGTTTCAAGTTCGCTTTAAAAAATACAGGCCAAAAGGAGAGAGTGGATAGAGTGCACATTCGCTGGTTTGTTTATAGTAGTCTTAATAAAAGTGAAAGAAATTTGACGTAAGGATCAAGTATTTTAATGTGCAGTTTGTATCGGGGATAATTGAAAACCATTTCTTTAGAATGTTTGTCAACTCGGGGATTGGGGTATTTGTAAATAGTGATAAAACATCAAATGGAACGAGTTTGAAATGTTCCAATTATGTAGTTAGATCCAAAGAATTTTTTACAGACAAACTTTGTGCTTAGTTGCTAAATTTCTTAATCAAGCCTTTTGCTATGTTATACGAGGTTTTGATTGATTCAAATTAGTCCTGTCAATGAGAAGTTTCACCTCTTATTTGAATTCTACAAAATGAATTTAAATGACACCTTTTGTAATGGGCTAGTTAGTAATGATGGGTCAATAGAAAAGGTAAAAAGAAAAGATTGCGGAAACGATCGGAAGTGGTAGAAAACACTTCTTTTATCACGGGATCCGTAACTTGAGAATTTGGTATAAATAAAAAAAAAATAATATACTTATTCTTTTTTGTTCCAAAATAAGATTTTTCTGAAAAATTAATATTTTCCGAGTTATGGCCAATAGAACATTGCTAAAGTGAGGGAGGGGTAATGTAAAAGAGGCACCAGCGATAATATTTTTAATCCTGATATACCACTCTTATTATTATGAATATAAATTAACAAAATAATTTTGTTTTTCAAGTTCTTTCATAAAATAAACCGCTTGTTTCTTTAATTCCCAATAAATACTCTACCAGACGTCGAAATTTTTGTCTGTCATACAACTTGAAATCAAAGTTGCAAAATTAGTTGGGACCAATTTCGTATTCTGTACATTGGCGGACAAATTTTGATTCTGGCACATTCAGGGACAAACTCGATGCCGAAAATTGTAGACCAGTAAGTTTGATTCCAGTTTGTGCTAAAGTTTTGGAAAGACTTATTGTTAATCAACCTCTTGCTGCACTCCTCAGTTATAGTTGATAGCCAACATGGATTCTTACCATCAGGCAGGTCAACGACAACTAACCTTTTACACTGTATTGCCATCTGAACGTCTAACCTGCACAGGAATCTGCCCATAGATGTATTCTATTTAGATTTCTCAAAAGCCTTCGACCGCGCTCCTAAAAACTAAGATATTAGCCAAACTTGCCTTTTTTGGAATCGGCGGGAAGCTGCTTCGATGGATAGATTCTTTTCTTCCAACAGATTATTCTTAGTTCGTGACGGTAGCTCTTTGTCTCAGTTGCATAATGTTGTCTCAATGTGTTCCACAGGGACTTACCACGTCCCTTGAGTTGCCACAACCCATTTTACGCTGATGATGGAAAGATATTCGCAAAGCTTTTTACACATCATCGAGAACTTCAATCTGATACTGTTCTGAATGGCATATCCCCCTAAACATAAATAAATGCATAATTTTACATCTTGGACATAACAATCCCAAAATTCTCCTGTTGAAACCCAAATCAATCTTGGTGTTACTATTAACTACATATTGAGTTGGTCCGAGCGTCACATCAACATGATCGTTCGCAGAGCAAGCTACGTCTCCTACACTGTCAGAAAAGCGTTCCAATACCATCCAAGGATTTGTTCTTACAACTGTACAAGACATATATTCGGCCCCTTGTCGAATACTCTGCTGTGATATGGTCTTCTCATCTGATCAAAGACATTGAGCTTCTCAAAGGAGTTCAACGCAAAGCCTCCCGCTGGGCCCATGGTCTCTTTCATCTTCCTAAGAACCTTGATTTTGCCAAACTTTTCGCATTCTACAGGATTCATTTTCGGTTGAGTTAAAACATCTATTCACCTTAAATTCTGACATCCGACTTCGTGGTCAAAGTTTTAAGTAAACGCGGGAAAATTTCAAATCCACCTTCTGTCAAAACTTTCTATCTAACCGGGTTTTCCTACCCTGGAATGGTCTATCGGATATTGTAGTATCGGCTACACCATATGTCAAATGTTTTAAAAATCATCGCTATGGTTCTTTTAGTGATGCTTGTGTGATACATGTGTTCCTTTCGGTTCTATTATTCGTCTTACTTGACTTCACAACTAATTATTACATTTCATCTGCACCACATCTTTCTCTTTTATCATTTACTTTCACATTTTTTAGTTATAATTTTAATAATTTAGCTATTGTTCATGAGCTTTGAATGTATGTAGGAATACAACTCTTTAAACTTGAGCTACTAGTTCTTCTTTCATTTGAATTAACTTTTGGCTCAAAAAATTGAATAAACACTCATTTTTGGGCCCAAAGCGCGATTCTACCTATAGATTCTACCGTGGGCTCAAAGTAAAGGTTAAAATCAATGTATTGAAATAGTTGAAACCACATCTCCATGCGATTTTTCAGAGTCGAAAAATTCAGGTTCCAAGTTCGACCCTACCTATAAGGGACCCAGGGCGAAGAAATAAATGAAATCCAACACTATTTGCAAAATGTAGTTTGATGCCTCTTCATGAGATTGAGGTCAAGTAGAAGACGTTAGGCTGAACTTGATAGACAGAAGCCTCTGGAAAAAATTCATACAATGGCGATTTGCGCGCCACTCATTAGATACTGTTCACATTTTGTATTTTGGGCATAATAGGTTCTAGAACCTCTGCCCTTTCAAACATAATAATTATAATTTCAAATTGCTTCAGAATTCTGCTAGTACCTACCAATTTTAGTAGATACCATAATTCAATCGTAAATAGCATTATTCTATTTGGGGTCTCAATCTAAGTGATGATTCAGAGTTTCGAGAAGCTGTAACACGGTTTTGTCTTAGGTTATATAAACGTGCCATTACAGTAATTGAACTCTTGTCCACAAGAAAAGATAACTGTATATAGCAACTAAGAAAGGAACGTCCAATTGTAGATTGGTTGATAAAAGATCCTTTCATTGAAGTCTATTAAACCCTTGTTATATATAAGACACAGATAGTGAGGAGTGCTGAAAGGGTAAGAAGCCAATACCCGCGACTCCCCAGGGCGCGCAAGCGTATTTTAATCATCCCCCCGCGGCGTTTCATTGGCCTCTTGTATAGCGAGTGCGCCAAAGTATTAATCTGAACGCATGGAGGGGAAGTCCCGGTGATGCTAATGCTGCGTACAGGTTGGAGTCACCCTCTTCTCGCGGATATCACACCCCAGGGAACGTTACATTATGTATGCTATTGCTACAAATATATTATAAACAGGTCTGCCGTTATTGGAAGTTGACTCGTATAGTTTGTCCTATTGGATAAATAATGATCAGGCATCACCATTTTTCTAACGATTAAGGGAAGAGATTTTTCGCATCTAATTAAGATATAAAGGTGATTGAAATCAATGTAGCCCTCACCCTCACCCTATGCAATTAAACATATAACTTGAACAGTTTTGGACTAACATAGCCCAACATTATTAGAATGTCAAAATTCCTGTTTTGTGTACATTTACGAGTTCGATGTCCTCCTCTTCTTTCCAACAACAACTAGATATGTATAGCTTATAACATGATGCATAAAAAAGGTTTGTTGACTTTTTTCGTATAATCTATCGTTCCACCAAAACAGAAATAGCACCACACACCACTATAATATTCAATATCATATCTGGTAAATTGTAGGAATACATTTTAACTGGAAAGTTCAGTAAATATATGTCTTAAAGTGACTCCTTACAAAGATACAGGTTGTTGAAATTTCTTTATAAAAAATGTCAATTTTTCAAACATATCGCAAACCATGAAACATTATAGGTAATGAAATTTCTTTAGCGAATGTATTTTGTAGAATTCCATGGGTGCACGAATTTTTTCTCTTGTACTGCCACCAGTGGTGGCGATACAATTGGGCATTGCTCCCTTTATTTGCAACTATACAACTCGCATTACAGCAGTTACAAAATATTTTAGTTATTAACCGCTCAGGAGCCAGTGATGTAAATTGTTGTTAAACTTCCACCCCAGGCTTCACATTTTAACTTATTATCAAGCAATTTTTCGGACCTGGAGATAAACTCTAACTAAATGCTGATACTTTGAATATGAGTGGTAGACTTGTGGGTCATCTAACCATCAAGTTGACGGAAGGATGTACCTAAATATCATTGAGTATTCCTAGATTCTGAACTTACCTCGAACCAACAGCTGGTGAAAGTCGAAAACAAGCTTGTGGCAACATCAATGTTAGCCACGCGGAAAGATATGGGGGCTAAAATGAATTGGACATAGAATATTGTGGTGCAACTCATGAATGTTACGCATATTTATTATGGGGGTCAAAGACAACCCAGAAAATAGCTGGGGCTGAGTTGAACAAGGTTACGAAGACTAACCTGGTTAAGTATAAGGGAAGCTATGGAAAAAACACCAACAGTAGCCATCATGCGGAAGTATTTTTGAACCGACCCCCAATAGATATTACGCTCATGGGGATTGGAGAGGAGGCAAGAATGGGACTTCTGAGATAATAGGAGCAAGGAAATTGTGGGCAACATTCTCGAAATGAAACTAACTCCCAAGTACTCCGTCAACACTAACTTCGGGGTAATTATACGAGATTGAAGGGAGGGGACTAGTGCCGGATTTGTGCGTTTCTTTCATTTTTGCCGCCCCTCCCATCTTCATAGCTTATATTCACATAATAGGCACATTTTAGGCACTTGATAACTCAATGTAATTAAGTAGGTAACACTAGCTAGGTTGGTATTGAAAAGCTAAATTATAGAATTAGTCTCAAACCTTTCATGAACATGAATCAGTATACTTTCTACGGATTTTTTTTATTCGCCAAATCTATATCATCATAAGACATGGTGTTCAGTATCTCTGCCTCTCTATGTGCAAGGGTCAATCTCTGATAGTTATTTACTCATTTTAAACAGGCATATAAAGCCCCTTTCTCCAGAACAATTTCTGGCCGGGCTGCATTGTCAATACCCTCTATAGTACAAGTCCTCAACGCTCGATCGTAACGTCACAAGCCAGAGGTTATGTTGCAGCAGCTGGTCACCGGTACGTTACAACAAAATGCTGCAATGCCGACAGAAAAACAAAAGTTTTATTCATTCTCTATCACATTTATAACGGATTCCTGTTTAAACGAGGTTGCCAGACGTGAACTGAATCCTTAGTTGCACCCCATTTGATTTTATTAATGTAAAAACCTGTCTTCTAATGGTTCTGTTTAAAAATTACTACATAATTTGATTGGGTTTTGAATTTAGCTAATTATTATGAGTAGGTGAACCGAATCGAATCGATAAATAGTTTTGAATTATCAACTGGATGCGTGATACTTAACTTGTTATGTTTAGACAAAATTTTCATGGTTTATTTGCTGTTGAGTGCATTATTGCCACGTATAGTACAGAATATTTTGTATTCAATTTGTTCTAATTTCAAAGTCATTGTCAAAAGTTACACTACTTACATATTGCTGGAACAGACAGGTCCAAAACCGCCGGGGAAGGAACTGGTGCTGGAATTTACAGTGATGGAAAAAATTCACAACTGTGTATCTCACTGGGAATACATGCTTCAGTATTCCAAGTGAAGATATAGGTAAACAATATTGCAATGTGCAAGAGAAAACAATATGAGGGATGCGTAACGCACGGACCAGAATATTTATACAGACTGTCAGGTGCCATTGAAAGCACTCTTGTACCCAGAAGTCAAATCCAGACTGGTGTGTCAATGCCTTGAAGAACTTAGCGCTCCGATAGAACACAACAAAATAACTTTGATGTGAGTCCGGGCAATGAGAAAGCTGATGGACCTAACCAGAATGGGTTCATCGGCCTCTTGTATTGACCCAAAACCCTTACTAGGAGTGAGAAAACTGGGTCCAATAACAACAAAGAGAGTGCTGGAATGAATCTCTTCGAATGGGCAATGGGAAAAAAATCGAAAAACAGAACTGAAGAACTACTCAACATGAGTAGGAACCAGGTCCGAACAATAACAAGTCTCCTGGTTACAGCCCAATGAGAGGATACCTAAACAAAATGGGAATGTACAATGGAGCTTTTTCCAGCAGACAATATGGCAAAGGAACAGATAAAGTCAAACTCATAAGAGTACAGCCAAGCGATACAAACTAGTACAAGGTTATGTTTTGTCTGTCATATACAGTCTGCACCGTGATAATGATCCATTAATGTATGGATACGTCTATCATGTAAATTGTACGTCACAAACGTCAAAATATATCGAATCCCTTTTACCCCGTTTGGGATTGAATTACGGAAAATCTATTCTGTCTACGCCGTATTGTAATAATGAACATACCTGTAAAGTTTCGAGTCGGTATTTCTTTTGGGGATTTGAATATATAAAATGACCCTCGAGTCATAGAAACTGAGAATACTCTAACGCAGGTGTGATCTCACTTTTGTTTTTGATGTATTGTTTGAATGTCAAATGAAGCGATTAAAATAATAAAGTTGATTACATTTTTTTTGACGAAAGCCTATAGGTCTTCCTCTTATCCACTCACTCGAGTGTACATGCACTTCAATAATACATGTTTTCAAGGGCAAGGAAAATCAAATGTGTATATACAAAGAAGGAATATCAATCAATTACATGCACTTTTTAATACATGTGTTCAAGGACAAGATAAAACAAAAATATATAAAAATTGTTAAAATTACGTACCCCTCATCTCAACCACCTAGCCCACTATCACCGATGCAGGTTCTACATTGAATTAGGTATACCAATAGTTAATTCGCTCACATCAGCTAGGAGCATTATATTAACTATATGGGTGGGGGGGTAAGAGAATAACTAACCTAGAGGCTCTCGTTTTTTTTTGGACCAGAAGCCTTATTTCACTAGACTAGAACGTTACTGCAAACGGCATATCTACAATAGAAGCAATATGCCATAGAGTTAAGTTATATATTATTACATATAAATTACATTACATTGTTTGACAAATGTTCTACCAATAAGGGCAAACTATTGTGATGAAACTGTGGGATATTTTTCTCGCTCTAACCAAGCGTATATATGGATCAGCGCATTAATACAAATAAAAATTCTTCATTTTGTATCACCATCTTATAATCGATAGGTACAATTGAAACAATGAGAACTGACATGTAGTTTGGCCCAGTTAACACTAGGTTAAGAGCGAATACTTGATTAAAGCTGCAAGAGGTATACCCGAATGGATCAAATGTAATTGCGTTGGGGTGGGTCGTTTGTACTAGGGGAGAGTTATATCGAGGGTGCGACATATAATAATATAGATGGCCCTTCTTTCCTAATAGATTTTAATTCGCTCTCATGGCATCGCCTTTCTAGGAGGAAATTGAATTATATGTTAACATGTTTTTTCTAAGGAAATCGTACTGAATTCATAATAGTTAGAGCAATGATTTGGACATGATAATTATTTTTTTCAATCGGCAACTTATGGAATTGGAAGGTTACGTATATTTCTTGTTATATTCTGAAGAAAATTCTGTATCATTTCTACTGTAGATTCCTAATGATGTGAGCTTTAATTTGATACCTTACAGTTACGGCACAAATGAGATAGCATACTTAGAAAAAATTAAAACTTAGTATCAAATGTATGTGGTATCAAAAATTGAAGCTCACATCATCAGGAATCTACAATAAACGTTTCATCATTGCACAGAGAGACTGAATGGGTCCTTATGCAATAAAAGAAATGATTAAAAATAATAGTCTATGAGAAGTCGCAGTTTTTATTTCTTCCAAGCATGATGCTATCTCGTTTGTGGCGTATTAGTGTAGCATTACATTAAGGCTCACATCATCAGGAATTTACATTAAAAGTTTCATCATTGCACAGTGAGGCTGAATGGCTTCTTATGCAGTAAAGGAATTTAAAAAAATACATGAGAAGTCGCAGTTTTTATTTCTTCTAAATCTGCTATCTCGTTTGTGGCATATAAAGAATAGTATCAAATTAAAGCTCACATCATCGGGAATCTACAATAAACGTTTCATCATTGCACAGAGAGGCTGAATGGGTCCTTACGCAATAAAAGAAATGATTAAAAATAATAGTCTATGAGAAGTCGCAGTTTTTATTTCTTCCAAGTATGCTATCTCGTTTGTGGCGTATAGTGTAGTATTAAATTAAGGCTCAAATCATCAGGAATTTACACTGAAAGTTTCATCATTGCACAGTGAGGCTGAATGAGTTGTTATGCAGTAAAGGAATTAAAAAAAATACATGAGAAGTCGCAGTTTTTATTTCTTCTAAGTATGCTATCTCGTATGTGGCATATAAAGAGTAGTATCAGATTGAAGCTTACATCATCAGGAATCTACAATAAACATTTCATCATTGCACAGAGAGACTGAATGGGTCCTTATGCAATAAAAGAAATGATTAAAAATAATAGTCTATTAGAAGACGCAGTTTTTATTTCTTCCAAGCATGCTATCTCGTTTGTGGCGTATTAGTGTAGTATTACATTAAGGCTCACATCATCAGGAATTTACACTAAAAAGTTTCATCATTGCACAGTGAGGCTGAATGAGTTGTTATGCAGTAAAGGAATTTAAAAAAATACATGAGAAGTCGCAGTTTTTATTTCTTCTAAGTATGCTATCTCGTTTGTGGCATATAAAGAATAGTATCAGATTAAAGCTTACATCATCAGGAATCTACAATAAACATTTCATCATTGCACAGAGAGGCTGAATGGGTCCTTACGCAATAAAAGAAATGATTAAAAATAATAGTCTATGAGAAGTCGCAGTTTTTATTTCTTCCAAGTATGCTATCTCGTTTGTGGCGTATAGTGTAGTATTAAATTAAGGCTCAAATCATCAGGAATTTACACTGAAAGTTTCATCATTGCACAGTGAGGCTGAATGGCTTCTTATGCAGTAAAGGAATTAAAAAAAATACATGAAAAGTCGCAGTTTTTATTTCTTCCAAGTATGCTATCTCGCATATAAAGAATAGTATCAGATTAAAGCTTACATCATCAGGAATCTACAATAAACGTTTCATCATTGCACAGAGAGACTGAATGGGTCCTTATGCAATAAAAGAAATGATTAAAAATAATAGTCTATTAGAAGACGCAGTTTTTATTTCTTCCAAGCATGCTATCTCGTTTGTGGCGTATAGTGTAGTATTAAATTAAGGCTCACATCATCAGGAATTTACATTAAAAAGTTTCATCATTGCACAGTGAGGCTGAATGGGTTGTTATGCAGTAAAGGAATTTTAAAAAATACATGAGAAGTCGCAGTTTTTATTTCTTCTAAGTATGCTATCTCGTTTGTGGCATATAAAGAATAGTATCAGATTAAAGCTTACATCATCAAGAATCTACAATAAACATTTCATCATTGCACAGAGAGGCTGAATGGGTCCTTACGCAATAAAAGAAATGATTAAAAATAATAGTCTATGAGAAGTCGTAGTTTTTATTTCTTCCAAGTATGCTATCTCGTTTGTGGCGTATAGTGTAGTATTAAATTAAGGCTCACATCATCAGGAATTTACACTAAAAAGTTTCATCATTGCACAGTGAGGCTGAATGGGTTCTTATGCAGTAAAGGAATTAAAAAAAATACATGAGAAGTCGCAGTTTTTATTTCTTCTAAGTATGCTATCTCGTATGTGGCATATAAAGAGTAGTATCAGATTGAAGCTTACATCATCAGGAATCTACAATAAACATTTCATCATTGCACAGAGAGGCTGAATGGGTCCTTACGCAATAAAAGAAATGATTAAAAATAATAGTCTATGAGAAGTCGTAGTTTTTATTTCTTCCAAGTATGCTATCTCGTTTGTGGCATATAGTGTAGTATTAAATTAAGGCTCACATAATCAGGAATTTACACTAAAAAGTTTCATCATTGCACAGTGAGGCTGAATGGGTTCTTATGCAGTAAAGGAATTTTAAAAAATACATGAGAAGTCGCAGTTTTTATTTCTTCTAAGTATGCTATCTCGTTTGTGGCATATAAAGAATAGTATAAAATTAAAGCTGACATCATCAGGAATCTGCACTAAAAGTTTCGTCATTGCACAGTGAGGCTTCATGGGTCCTCACGCTGTAAAGGAATTGAAAAAATAAAATAAAAATACATCAGAAGTAGCAGTTTTTATTTTTTCTAAGTATGCTATCTCGATTGTGCCATACATTATATAGTATCAAATTGAAGCTAACATCATCAGAAATGGACATGCATGTTTCATCATTGCACAGAGAGGCTGGAAGTTTTAATTTTTTCTAAGTATGCTATCTCGTTTGTGCCGTATACTGTATGATATCAGATTAAAGCTCACAACATCAGGAATCTATACTAAAGTTTTAACATTGAACAGAGAGCCTGAATGAGTCATTACGCAATAAAGGAACCGAAAAAAATAAATTAGGAGACATCTAAAATTTGGCAATGTTCCTCTATATATCAGTTAGTTGTATTTTTGTTTTGATGGTACTTTCGGTACCATCACGAAACATTATAAATACATTTCCTGCTAAGAATTTAGAGTTAACATTATTCGAGTTCAAATGTAACATAAAAATACCACTAATGGTTGACTTAATATGGTGTTTTGAATACACGGATTGTCCTCAACCGGCTGTTTTTATTTGTTCTCGCTAGGAAGTAACCTTTTATGTACAGAGGAAAAAACTGACATTATTCAAAAACTTTTAATCACTTTTTCGGGATCGTGATACATACAGCATCTTACTCCTGAACATTTATTTTTCGCTACTCCATATCGAAAATGGACATATTTCACGCAAATATTGGCCGAATGCGTATATACACACAAATGAAAATAGAATACCTAAAACGTAGAAAAAGTGGACAAGAAAATAACAAATAAGTATGAGACCTATACACATGATGAAAAATTGTTTAGAACACTCATCAATTTATTTCTAATACCATGATTTGAAAAAATATAAGTATTCGTTTCATTACTGGAGACCTCCAAATCTTCCTGACTCTTGACCACCTTCTTTATCACTCCCAGTATTGGCTACCTATAGTCGCAATTACATCCAATTTTGCAATTATCGTGATGTTACTGGGCTTCTGTTATTGGAATTTTGTTAACCTCTATTCAATCTCCCAAGTTTATTCAAGAAGAACGATACATTCGTAAAATAATAATACGATCACTTTTAGGATCTACGAAAAAATTTGAGATTCAAATTCAAAATAATAATGACAGGCGATGGTACGTCAAAGTGACGTGATACTTTTGTCAAGGGATGTAGAAACACTCACTTTCTGTGGATATGCAGTGATGAGTTAAGAAGAAGACAGACAGTATAACGCCAGACCAGCACCAGACTAAACTGTCGATTGCAATGTTGAAACAGGATAAGGAATCGATAAGATTTAACTGTGTAACATCCACACTCGAGCTATCGTTAAGAATTTACACTCATAAACCTCTCTTGACTTGGTTAATATATTGCTTGACTCATGACCACAGGAAAGATCCCAGTTTGAGGTTGTTCTACCACTACCGTTCAAGTTTCAAGTTTCTTTATATTTAAATATAAGAATGAAAGTAAAATTATGCTAGGCTTTTATTAGTAAATGTTTTTAGCTGTTTTATGATTAAGTAATCTAATTGGGCTTCCTTATTGCTTTCGTAAATTCAACTACCAGGAAATAACCAAAGATTTCTTATGCAAGCCTGGTAAAAGTCTTAAAATACCTTCATCGTTTTGACCAATATCATTACTGCCAATCATATTAAGATTATTCGAAAAACTTCTGCTGAGAAGACTAGGAACTAATTACTCAATAGAATAACGTAATACCTTTACACATCAGGTTGGGTCACGGTCGTATAGACAGGTCTGGAAACTCGAGGCTGTTTCCTATCTGAGCAGTGAGTCGCTTACGCGTCCAAGTGCGCGTAGTACCAAAAGTCGTCACGTAGGGATGTACGAACGTGGGCGTCACGTAAGGGTATCATCTTGATCTCTATGAAGAGTATTCCGTGACATTTGACAGTTAACTTGTAAACAGAAGGAATACCTGCGTTTTCAGCAAAAATGAAACCGTGCATTGTGCCGAAATGCAAAACGGGGTACAAAAGTGCAAAACAAAAAAGTTTGTTTTTAAAGTGCCGAAAGATGCAGAAATGCGAAAAAAGTGGATGCCTGCGATTCCGGGAATGAATCGTTTCAACTCGTTATAAGGAACATTTTGCCCATATAAAGAAAAATAAGCGATAGCCGAACATATTTTAAATACAGGTCACACCATTTCTCAAGAAAGTTTATCACTTTTAAAACACAGTACAGACAAATTTCTAGGTAATTTAGAAGGGATGGAAATGTATAAACAAGAAAGCAATTTACTAAATTTCGATTTATCTCCAGCTGACGGTAACCCCTTGTTTACATTATTATCCCCGAATAGTATTTAAATAGGCACATTTTGATTTATAATTTAGTTTACTCTGATGATGATGGCTACTTGGTAGCTGAAAGGTCCTCAGTACTTTACCAGTATTTTTAGTGGATGAGGGTGATTATTTCTTATTTATAGTGTTATAATATATCCACAGTGTGAACTCTTTTATAGTTTATTAGTATACATGTATTTTGATTGTTATCTTAATTTAATTAAAAAAATGTTTATATACGATCGATTATTTTCATACATTTCCTTTTTAAATTACTACCAAAAAAAGCCTTAGATAATAAGTACACACTCCGGAAAGAAATCGTTTTAACGAGGTCTTTTATGTGTACGAAAAAGGGGAAGTTATTTTTAAGGTGAGTAATACATTTTGACAAGAGTAACAGTTCTATTCCTCTCTCTCAAATCAGAATAATAAATACAGGAACACATTTAATTGATAATCATTTTAATAATTTATAAAAATATAAGAATCTACACATCAGTTTGGTTGAATTTTATTGAAAATTCACTAGTGGCAATGAGAACAAGTCGTAAATTAAAAAAATGCGGTGATCCAAAATACCTATGAAATAACAAATATATATATATTTATTACAAATCAACACTACAATGGAGTGTTCATTTGTAACATAATGGATTTCCATTCCAACAAATAAAGATCCTTTACAATCTAAAAAAAAATATAAGTATAGTAATTGAGGAAAAACATTGACAAATTACATAGATTCTTACTACTTCTAATTAAAAATTATAAAATTACTGTTTTGCTTTCAAATTAACCAGTGTTTGTTTCTTTATCTCTAAATCTAAGAGCAGGGCTTCCCTCATGAGGTTCAAGCTGCCATTTCACATCATTTTGACCTTTTTTCCAATTCCATGTCTGCAATGGCCAATCTTTTCTCCAGAAGGGAATCATATTTCTCTGCGATTGTCGAGGATGTCAATTCCCGAGAAACTAAAGGTCTTCTCCTACTGGAAGTTGCATTTGTCAAGATAGTTGGCTTTCGAGTTCTCAACATGCTGCTCTTGAATTCGCTCAGTCCCCAGCCTAATGTTGGTTGATTCTGTCATAAAAAATATTATGTTTCTACGATATATTTATGTTTTCCAAAATACCTTACCATATCAGTAGTTTTGATTTCATCGTTAGAATTACCAGGTTCGTCACAATTATCAGGTTCCATTGGCACATTGATTGAATCCTGTGAATAATAGATTTTTAATGAAGAGGATAAATTGAGCTACAACTTTCCGCACATCCATGTTGCAGTAAAATTTTTCATCTCTCTATTCCTCGATTCTGAACATTAAGAATTGAATTCATTGGCTACAGCTTTCCAGGCTTTCTTCTCATCAATACTGACACCGTCAGTTTTCTTGCATTCAATAATGTGCTTATATTTATGCACAAGGCTTAAAAGCAGTTGCGATAATTGTGTATTATATTACCTTATTACTTTCCATTCCAACGGTGCAAATGGGCATTAGTAACACTGCTTGTGATTCCGGGAAGAAATCGTTTTGCCCATAGATAACTCTACTACCGTACTATTTAGTAGAGTTATCTATGGTTTTACATCCCTCGTGATCCAAGCGCTAGCTAGTGGCTGAGCGAGGGACTACGACCGTGGGGACCCGTAAGCGACTCAATTCAACCATAGAGTTTCCGGACCTGTGTATACGACCGTGGGTTGGGTTTATCAACACATTAAACCATTGATCAGGTTCACAGAATAACTGAAATGATTGGAAAGCGTATGAAGAAAAGAAGATATATGTTCACACCAAGTTTGTATGAAAGGGTAAACAACCTGCAGAAAACTGGTGTTAATTCAGGCGCACATTCCTTGAGAACGACAAGTGGAATTCCGTCTGGCATTGAGATCAAGCAGAATGCTCCTAATTGTGTTCTGACGAAAGACAATTTCAAGCATATGGCTATCGATGGCAGCAATATTAGGAAGGTCCTTCCCTTGTGGAATTTGCTGCAAACATTCCAGCAAAAAGGTTGGCTCTTTCTTGTGGTGTAGTAGCCAGTATGCTTTGGCGAAAGTCCAAAACGAACGGAAACCAATTGGATAAGCTTTGATCTTATTTTGGTATTGTATGCCTCTTTCGAAGCGTTTATTGTTTCCCTGCACATATTTCTGGCTTCAACATATTCTGTTCTGGTCGCCAGTCATGGGTTACCCCGCCAAAGACGGTATGCTGTTTGTTTTGAAGCTACGGCCCTAAAACAGATTTTATTGAACCATCGTTCACCAGATGACGGTCATTGGTTGGTATGGGGTATGTATCCTATCTTGATAACATCCGAAATCTCTGTGGCACATTGCGTTGGGTCATCAGATTCAAAACATATGCTTCTTAAAGGCAAGTCGGAGAAAAACATGCGAAGACCGTCCCAGTCGGCTGAGTTGTAATGCCAAAGTGTGCGTGGAGGTGTTGGGTTGGTTCGTGACATAGGGACAGGTCATGGGGATCTGGATTGTTAGTGAGGTATAAGTCAAGCGTATAGACATAATGATAGGGGTTATCAAGGATCAATATTCAATATTCCAGCACAGAAGAAATAAATGCAGGAGTGCCACAGAGACCAATCCTATTTACTTCTCCACATTTAAAAAAGTAACAATTGCCATCTTCGTTGAAGATTCTGAATTGAGTCCGGAAGATAACCTATTGGTTATAGTACTTAGTCATCATTAAGACCATTGTACCATCTTCTTAGAGGACATATCCTCCGATGTGTTTCTAGCTGTCAAGTCACTCTAGGTGTTGGACAAACAAGAGGCCATGCTCGACCGGAGTTCCTCCATTATGGACTCTCTGATGCGAGGGCACGTTCTCCGCCATCTCGCCCTCTTTTTTGCATGCGCTTAAAACGGGTCATCCACTAAACCCATAGTTTTGATGTGTATTCAAAATTGATAGTTTCCTGTATGCTCAAGCTCTAATATTCTATTCAGAAGACAGTTTTTTGTCTGGTGGTGGTCACGAATCCATTAACCTCCATAGGAAATGTACACGTGAGATATATATTTATAACCAGATAAACACCATTGTAATAATGTCACAAAAGGTACTATGAATTCCATCTGAAAAACTGAAGATAGTTGTCCAAAGTGCTACTTGCAAGGAGGCTAACGCTTCCCTAAACAATACAGTTCTTATTTTCACCACTTTAAAGGAATTTCAAAATGTTAATATTCAGCGCTATCGCTTTCAAATGAACTCAAAATAGTCCAGATAGATTCCGACAGGCGCAAAATAGGCTTACAATACTTCCCTCATACTACGTAAAGTGAGGGAAGTAAACATGGGGAATTAGACTAAGGCAGTTGCTTCCGAGAAACAAATCTGTCAGGCTCAATTGGAATAATGAAAATTTTTAGTTTTCTTATTTTCCAAACGAGTTGAAAATTCAAATTTTTATATATGCCTTAGGTATTGTAATGTATGTAGTGGCATATTACATTTTTATTTACCAACAGGCAGTGATTTTGTTCTCCAAGAACAGATTGATGCTTTGTTGAATAATCTCATGCTACATGAAAGATTTAACTAGACCAGGCCTCCTCCTAGATACGCCTATGCACTATGTTTACCCTTGAAATAATCACTACACGAAGGAATGACTCTACATTTTGTTAGAATGCCAGAATGGTATATTAAATCACTCAATCAGTAATTTATATAAATGCACGAAGAGGTGTAAGCAACTAATACTTATATTTATCTAACCCTGGCGTGGAATTATGATTACGGAGGTGATTTCTTTCCTTATCACTTATTTATTATAAAAATTCATGTAAATTCAACCGCTTAGTATCGTAGCCACAACGTTTAGTTAAGTTATAAAGCAACCTTCGTTTTGGTGAGTAATCTTTTACGTATAACAAAAGATTTCAATTGATAAAATGTTATCTAAATTGGAAGAATAAAAGTATCGATTCGTTTGCTCCGATTTGATATTTCGGGCAGAGGTTTTTAACCTCACTTCACTGTCAATATACTTTACCGAATACGTACTCTGAGCTTACGCTACAGAGATTTCTAAAAGTAGATAATGGTTCTATGTAATGTAGTTACGACAGGACCGGAGTAAGTTTATTATTGCTTCGGAAAGAATGTCGTTATTGTTCCCTCTTATAATATCGTCCCCACCTTATGTAAATCACGTACTACTACAAGTGACAAGTCTAGGCTCCAATACCCCCTCTCTCCCCAATGTAGAATGCATTTGGGGGTTCAAGGGCAAGGAAAATTAAATGTGTGTACAAAGAAGGACCATCAATCAATTACATACATTTTAATAATACATTCGCCGCTAAGAAAACTATATTAACTGTATTGATGGGGGGTGCCATACATGGCCTGGTTCTCATCTACAAGAGAACACTTCAAGTATATAGTATACTACAGACAAATCAAAGGTACAAAGATAAGCAAATAGCTATTGGTAGTAGAGATAGGTGAGGCGAAGGTGAAACAGATATATGAGTCTCATCTATTCATTAACCATTATTCATTATAAATAATATTATTCTTTAATAAAATAATATATCGGATCCTCTTAGTATGTAATATATCTTATATTTATGATATTAATTTATGTGATGTTGGTATAACTCAAATAATCATACATTTAGAGTTGAAATTAGTTAGATACTTTTGTAACATATGATTAACCCTCGGGTTGACACATGTAAATACGAATCGATAAAGTTATATATCGTCATTTGTCTCGATATGTGAAAAGTTTTGTTCATTTCAGATTCAACTATGTTGTTAAGAAACTATTATAGAGTGCAGAATTGGTCGCCTTGCTTCTCCCGTATCCTGTTGCGGACCAACAGCAGTTTGCCTGCACTGACGAAGGTAAGATATATCGTGGAAACAAATAAACCACAATTTAATAAGTAAAATATTCTACGTTTATTAAACTGTTCATTGCAAATTTGAACTTGAAATGGAACACCTCTCACCTGTTAAAATTAAATGGATTATTTTTCTACGAGCACCATAAAATTACCATTTCACATATCCATGAATCAGGAAACTTCAATTTTGTGATTAGCCACAACTCGTGAGCAAAGCAAAATCATTTTCGAATGGCATGGTTTGTTGGCACTTGATCAAAACTGACTGAAAAACATTTCCATTTTCGCTGCCATAATGTTATTCAATTTTTCGGTGGCATTTCTCTGTTTCACTTGAACGTATGTGTACCACGATTTTAAATTATAACCCTCTTAAAATGCCACGAATTATAATAAGATCATTAGCAAATTTTATTGTTCATTTTAACCCCGTAGTAACGTTATGCAAGTGGCAAAACTCTAAAATGATTACTAACTTCATTAGTATTACAGTTATGAATTTTGAATATTTTGGAGTTTACTCTACGCTACTAGACTACAAGAAAAAGACTTCAACTATGGATCCACAAGGGAAGGACCCTTCTAATATGGCTGCCATTGATAGCTATAAGCCTGAAATTGTCTTTCACAGCGCACATTAGGCGCATTCTGCTTCATCTCAATACCAAAATGTCTGTGGGACCAGACGTAATTCAACCTGTCGTTCTCAAGGAATATGCGCCGGAATAACACCAGTTTCTGCAGGTTGTTACCCTTTCATACAAACTTGGTGTGTTTCCTTCCAGCTGGAAGACAGCTACAGTCCAAACAATCCCAAAAAAAAGAAAGAAGACGCTTCCTAATAATTATAAACCCATTGCACTATTATTTGTGATCTCTAAAGTGATGGAGAAAGCATCCAACATCGAGCTCATCAAATACCTAGAAAGCTACAAAATTGTGAATGACTTGCAATATAGCTTTCGTCAGCAGAGATCACCAGGAGACCTACTTGCCTACGTAACACATGTATGGCAGAAATCTATTGGAAAAACATAGGGAATCTCTAGCTGTATCACTGGATATCTCCAAAGCATTTGACCGAGTCTAGCACAAACTTGGGAAACTTCCGTCATATGGTTTGTCGCCTCAATTTTGTCGCTTACTATCGAGTTTACTCTCAGATAGATCACTCGATGGGGTGGTTGACGGAGAATCGTCCGATGCAATGGCTTTCAACGCTGGTGTTCCACAGGGATCTGTATTGGCACCTACTATGTTTCTACTCGATTCCAGATAGGCGGACTAGACGAGCTCAAACTAGTCACCACTTCACTGTTAAACTCGAGACCTGCCGAACTTCTTCCTGCCAGACTTCATCGAAGTCTTTATCGAACAGCGAAGTTGTGGAACTCTTTACCTAGTGAGGTCTTCCCCTATGCCTATAACCTCCAAACCTTCGAGAAAAATATGAATGCCTATCTCCTCTTCCTACATTCCACCATTGGCTCACACGATGTTCTTCGAATATTATAGGTTCCCCTCGTGTAGTCAAAGTATATTAAAAAAAAAATCGGTTGTCTGTAAAGTCGGTTTACTGACGATAGTTGAACGTGACAACGTCACTCGACTGTTAAAATTTAATTTTTGATTTTATTATTTTATAATAATAAATTTTGTATTGACATTATTTCTTTCAGCAAGTAAACTGAATAAAAGTTGTTGTTCAATTAGTTACTTAATTATTTTTGCAAATTTAATTGTAATTTGTTGTAAAAAAGTAATAATTTTGAATAATTTATTATAAGAATAAACTGTGATTAAATTATTGTTCATAAATCTTAAATTTAAAATTTGGAAACATCATTAAAATTTTTGTAACTCTAGCTTTTAAAAAGCCCGCCTCAATGTGTTTGATATAGGAGAAAATTGTTCCCTTTGACGGCTGGCTGGTCCAACCTGTCATTCCAGACACGTTGTTATGATATGTGGAAGATTTAACATTTATGTTTTAATTTTTTGAAATCATAGCTACGCTCGATAATTATTTCGATCGAAAAGCAATTGATTTTTTACTCATCGTGAAACAGTTCTGTTAACTTATTGTTATAGTTTTGTCAATTATAGCATAACTTACAATCGCTGCACTAGCGGACCGATGCTATTTATTTTAATGATGAAAGCACGAATATTCGACAATATGTCACTGAACATATATTTAATATCTAAAGAATCATTACCTTTATCGTTGCTATAAACAATTGACACCACATTCACTTTTCACTGCACTTCATACTTGACGAAAACATGTAAATGTATTATTGTATAGCAGCTGTCCAAGCGGACGCATCGCTCACTCAAGTAGGAGAGAGACAGATGTCGAAAGCTGCCGAACGCGGAGGCCGATTGTGCCTCTTTGTCGCTCGTTCCGCGCTCTCGCTTGCACTTCAAGCCTTAAATGGAACGCCTCAGAGCGAGGTAACGCCGCATGAGTCATGTTTTTTCGTGCGTGCAGCCGGCTCCATCGAATTATAAGACGTTGTCACGTCAAAAAACTTTTTAATTTAATTTTTTATTCTTGTAATCCACTAATTCCAAATTATTTTATTGTTTAAGGATCGATATCCTCATGTTAAACGAGATAATTTTACTGCCATAAATACCAGCCACGTGAAATTTTTCCAAGATTTACTTGGAACAGGACGGATAATCGTAGATGAAGAAGAATGCCTGCCGTACAACACAGATTGGATAAAAACTACTAGAGGTAAGAGGTTTTAAATTTTATTTTTCAAATTTAAAATTCAAATATTTCCATATAGCTATCCTACCAATCTTTTATGTTTCATTATTGCATCTCTTTTTCGACAAGTTCAATCAATAGGAAACATAAATTGCAACTTGGCAAGTGATCTTAAGAAAAGGAGAACAGGGATACAGCCTATTCAGAACATAGCAGCATGCGATATAGTTTGGTCAGTTTGAACAGGTTTTCAATGTTTTTTAATACCACTCACCTAAACATTTCTAGAAATAAAACTGTATTCGCATGTTATTACACCTATGCTCCCCTTCTAACGTATTGCACAACCACATCTAAGATTGGTGCTCACTGAGTGGATGTTCTTCATTGTCTGAATATATAAGCTTAAAACTGAGAAAAAAATCCGTTGAAGTTTCTCAAAAAGCGCTGTTTTAACAACAAAATCAGTAATGTAACCCATGCCTTTTCCATTAAACTTTGAAATTGTTACTTTTTCAGGTTACAGTTCTTGTGTATTAAGACCTCAGACCACGGAGGAAGTTTCTGCGATTTTGAAATACTGCAATGATAACAACATAGCCGTTTGTCCTCAAGGTGGGAATACAGGTTTGGTTGGCGGTTCTGTTCCTGTATTTGATGAAGTTGTACTATCAACCTCTCTGATGAACAAAATAATTGAACTGGATGATTTGTCAGGTCAGTTGTGCAGAATAATCCGGGCTTACATATGGGTTAACTTATGTGGCCATATCGTCTTTCATTAGCGGTTTCTAAATCATTCCCAAAATATTTTCTGTTCCTACAATCATATATTTGACCCGCAGAAGTGTCCGAAACCTAGTTATTTTAGCTTACAATTGGATATTGAATTTCATAAATGTCATACTTTTGACATTTCAGGAGTATTAGTGTGTCAAGCAGGATGTATTTTGGAAACTTTGGATAATCATTTATCGGACCATGACCTAATGATGCCTTTAGACCTTGGAGCTAAAGGATCATGTCAAATTGGAGGAAATGTGTCAACAAATGCTGGTGGTCTAAGATTGCTAAGGTACGGTAATCTTCATGGATCAGTACTTGGGCTAGAAGCAGTAAGTTTGTTATTTGTAGTGATTATTATTGAATTGAGTAAATTATACATAAACATCCATTCCAGGTTAAGGCAGATGGAGAAGTATTAGACTGTTTATCAACTCTCAAGAAGGACAACACAGGATTCCATCTAAAACATCTATTCATAGGATCGGAAGGTTTACTTGGAATCGTAACGAAAGTGGCTATCCAATGTCCTCCCAAACCGAGAGCCATCAATTTGGGATTCTTGGGTTTGAACTATTCACTCGTGATGATTTATTACATTTATGAACAACACTTCCGTTTCAGGTTTAGAATCATTCGATAAAGCTCTGGAAGTATTCAAACGCTCTAAACAACAACTATGCGAAATTTTATCCTCCTGCGAGATGATCGATGCCGAATCGTTGGAAGTGTCAACGGGTAATCTGAAACTGAAATCCCCTCTGAAAGAATATCCGTTCTATATGTTGATAGAAACGCATGGGAGCGACAACGCTCACGATGAAGCTAAATTGAACAAATTTTTGGAGAATATAACAGATGATGGAACAATTCTAGATGGAATTGTGACCAATGAACCAAGTAAAATGAAGGTGAGTATTCAATTCAGTTAATTAAAATGGGTGAATTTTACACCATTCACATCAACAAATGGATCTCTCTCTCTCTCTCTCTCTCTCTCTCTCTCTCTCTCTCTCTCTCTCTCTCTCTCTCTCTCTCTCTCTCTCTCTCTCTCTTAGAACGACCACAAGTGAAAAACATTTACTCTTTATTTCATTCTGAAGAACAACTAAAGACATTATGTTTTGAAGAAACCAGTCCATGCCTGCTAGTATTTTCTTCATTGAAACGGTGCGGAAGATTGTTTGCTTCAGCATATTCAAAACTCGGCATCCCATAAAAGGTCAATATTTTCACATGCTGCGCAATAGCTTTTTCTTTGTCTGAAGAAAAAACCGTTTTTCTTCCCATCCTTGAATCGGTTGTTCCTTGCTTTACTTTATCCTATAAATTGCTATAAGGTACATTGAAATTTCGAACTGCGTTTAATGCTCTGTTAATGTCATCTTTATTCCCTGTATTTTTGTGTGTGGTCCTTTGATATTGACGTGGCGTGATACTAAAAAAAATAATTATTATTTATCAGCATCAATGCGAAGTAATATCGATACAAACTATCGGTATTACTCCAAAATTTGTAATAAACGAAACAAAATTTTTATGTAAAGCTTTTTTGGGGATTTTCAATGCCAGGAAGTTGTTTTCTATACTCTTGAACATATATTAGGTTACCACTGAATTGCCAATTTAATTACAGAAGATGTCTGATTCACTAGTTTTCTCATTGCACAATCTTATAACCAAACACGGTTCACCTGATCGATGCCATTATATAATACCATCTAGCGGAAGAGGGTCAAATTAGGGTATGAGGGCGTTAGAATTATACTTGGAGCTAATATGGTTCCCGTACTTTACAGATATCTGTATCAGTTTTTAAGAAATGACTGGTGTTGGTATTACCCCGTGCTCCCCTGGAATCTTCAGAATCGGAGGAACTTATTTAACATAACAAATTCTTCGGAAGTTGGAGAATAAAACTCTAATTTTACGCAAAACTTTTAACATTTAATTTAAAAATGCTGACAAATTGTTTCACCACACTGTGACATTTTCAAAGCAAGGAGTTATCAACTAAAGCTAAATCGAAAAGTATGTCCTTAAATATCAGGGATCAGAATGTGGTACAAATTGAGGGATGGGGTTGGATAATGGTGGGAGTGTGTTTACAAAATTGTTAACAAGCGGTGAATTATATGTATCGATTTGATCATTTAATATTACATTATTATTGTTTTTTGAGTGGTTCAATATTTCTATGGATTCTAATATATTAAGTTTAGGTCCTTTTTCCTGAATATGTAGAATATCGGGATTAAGGGTGAAATTGTGGTTATGTTCTAACATGTGATTTGCCTAATTAGAGTCTCTTTTTTGAGCCTGTAACTTCTCAAATGTTCGTTGAACCTTACGCTGAAACTGCGTCCAGTTTGTCCTATGTACAAAGCACTACAGTCATCACATCTCAGTCTGTAAACTCCAGATTTCTTCAATTTATTCTGTTTTTTAAGGAATTGAGATATTTTTAGTGAATGTTTACCTAAATATGTTAGACATGTGAAATTTGATTTTGTATTATTATTAATTTGCGGATAGATTATGCTTAAGACTTTTTTATTCAGTTTATTTTGGAGTATTTTATTAATTATCTTGGCATTACAACCGTTATTTTTCGCAATATCTATGATTCTGTTCAATTCCAAATAGAAATTATCTTTACTTAATGGGACATTAATTAATCTATGTATCATACAATTATATGATGCTAGCTTGTGTGATTGTGGATGTAAAGAAGTGTTGTGTATTGTGCTATCTGTGTGGGTGGGTTTCTGATAAATAGCGAAAGAAAAGTAAGTATTTGTATGTGAAATGGTCAGATCTAAAAAGTTTAAGGACTTGTTGTTTTCCATCTCTAATGTGAATTCTATATTTGGGTGTAAGTTGTTAATATAGGTGAGAAAAGAATTTATTTGACGGTTACTGACTGTAAAGCAAGCGATTACGTCGTCAACATAGCGATACCAATATACAAACATGTGCTGAAAATTGGAATTTAAAATCTTAGTTTCCAAGTAATTCATAAATATTTCTGCTAGCAACGGAGATAATGGCGAACCCATAAGTCCTTAAACTTTTAGATCTGACCATTTCACATACAAATAATTACTTTTCTTTCGCTATTTATCAGAAACCCACCCACACAGATACCATAATACACAACACTTCTTTACATCCACAATCACACAAGCTAGCAGCATATAATTGTATGATACATAGATTAATTAATGTCCCATTAAGTAAAGATAAATTCCATTTGGAATTAAACAGAATCATAGATATTGCCAAAAATAACGGTTACAATGTCAAGATAATTAATAAAATACTCCAAAACATATTTAGGTAAACATTCACTAAAAATATCTCAATTCCTTAAAAAACAGAATAAAAACGTCTCCTTTAAAACAACAAATAACCTATGCTCGTATATTAATAACTCGAAATCTAAAAAAGATAAATTAAAGAAATCTGGAGTTTACAGACTGAGATGTGATGATTGTAGTGCTTTGTACATGGGACAAACTGGACGCAGTTTCAGCGTAAGGTTCAACGAACATTTGAGAAGTTACAGGCTCAAAAAAGAGGACTCTAATTACGCAAATCACCTGTTAGAACATAACCACAATTTCACCATTAATCCCGATATTCTACATATTCAGGAAAAAGGACATAAACTTAATATATTAGAATCCATAGAAATATTGAAACACTCAAAAAACAATAATAATGTAATATTAAATGATCAAATCGATACATATAATTCACCGCTTGTTAACAATTTTGTAAACACACTCCCACCATTATCCAACACCATCCCTCAATTTGTACCACATTCTGATCCCTGATATTTAAGGACATACTTTTAGATTTAGCTTTAGTTGATAACTCCTTGCTTTGAAAATGCCAATGTGTGGTGAAACAACTTGTCAGCATTTTTAAATTAAATGTTAAAAGTTTTGTGTAAAATTTGAGTTTTATTCTTCAACTTCCGAAGTACCTATTATGAATTTAAACAACGTAAACGCCGAAACCATAGATATATAACAAATTCTCAGATAATGAAACATAAACGCTTTAAATGTGAGTTTATTATGAGATTGGTTGAGTAACTGAAAGTATTTAACCAGGTCGATCTAGTATAACCAATCGCCCGATCTCCCTCAACAGTTGGACACATCAGCTTAAAGCTGACCACCCAATTGATGTCATTTACTTAGATTTCTCGAAAGGGTTCGGCACACAGTCTCCTTATGAAGTTGAAACATTTTCGAATCTGTGGTTCATTGCTCGACTGGATAAAGTCATTCTTGTCAAAACGAACCTTGGGCAATAATTCTGTAACTGATTGGATGTGATCTCAGGTGTAACACAAGTGAGTGTTCCTGGCCCTCTTTTATTTCTGATCTGTACGGCTGACCTTCAACATCTGATTAAATCGGTATTTTCTTCCTATGCGGATGACTCCAAAATTTCTGGGAATCCAGTAACTGAAGCTGCTCTAATACAGGCAAGTCTTGAGTCCATATTCTTCTGGAATCAGACTTGTATTCTATGCATGCCCGTCCAAACTGCGTGTAACGTCATGAACATAGCCCAGATTCCTGCATATGAATATTAAATTTCAATAGTATCCTAATTTCTAGATAATCTGGGATTTACGAGAGAGGATATCGGAAGGTTTACTAAAAGATGGTTATGTTTTTAAATATGACATATCTCTACCCCAAAAAGAATTCTACTCGCTTGTACACGTCATGAGAGCTAGGACAGGACTAGAAGATGCCGTACGAATAAGCGGTTATGGCCATATAGGTAAGGTGCGCGATACGCTGTTCGCTGAACCAAAGAATTGACGCCACAGTTGGTCAATTGGTGGAACCTGTTTAGATAAATTGTACAAATGGATTGTTTGCACAATTTATCTTAACAGGTTTCAAGTTATGCTCGGCAAACCAGGAATATTCCATTATAATACTTGGCAAAACTTTCCAGGGTTGCCCTTAAAACTGTCTATTTTATTCAAGTGATTCCATAGTTCATATATTCGGCGTGAATCTAAATTTTAATAGGTTATGACATCGCTATACTCTCCAGAGGAGCCTACGAGGGTACCTTGCAGGAGCTTGGTTCAACAAGCCTTGATAATTAAAAAAGTCTGGTCTAGAGAGAACAAACTCTCCATTCAGCCAGAGAAAATTAACATAATCATCTTCTCCAGAAGGTACAAAATCGAGCCTCTGAAGAAGATGGTAATCGGGGGCAAGTCAGCTAACTTTTCCGAGACGGTGAAATGTCTGGGAGTCATCCTGGACAAAAACTACTCTGGCAGAAGCAAATGGAGACTAGGTGCCAAATTGCTATGATAATCTGTTGGCAGTGTAAGAGAGCAATTGGCATGAAGTGGGTCTTGGTGCCTAAGCAGCTGATGTGGATCTACTCAGCTATTATTATCCCAAGACACGGCTATGCAGTCCTCGTATAGCGGAAAAGAACCGAACTGGTTAGATCCCAGAAACTTCTGGACATAATACAGAGACTCTCCCTCAGAGGCATCACATCCACAAGGAAGGTATTGAGGGGCCTTGCTGGTCGTGCCACCCCTATCAAGGACGATGAGGAATCTCGCAATGATGGCGGTCTACAGGCTTAGTTGCAATGGCTCCCCAAAGAGATGGAGTGCAGACCAAGCCCGTCTATTAGAATCGCAAGACATAGTCAAAGTCCTGTGGTTCGCGAAGCAGCATTTCAGGGTCGTCATGCCGTCGAGGAAGAAATTGGAAAATGGCCGCACGTCAAATTTGGTATACGGATGGGTCTAAAACAAACACAAGAGTCGGAGCAGGCTTTTGCGGTCCTAGATATATTGATAGGTACTCCGTGCGAATGGGGGATCTCCACACAGTCTTCAAAGTCGAGATGCTTGCCATCTACAGATGTCCGGAGAAGCTTCTCGACTATGGTAAGATAAATGAGACCATCTGGATCAGTTCGGACAGTCAAGCGGCACTCAGCGCACTGAAAAGCCCGACTGTGTCTTCGAGGCTTATCAGGGAGATATCAAGAAGATCCTTAACAGGCTTAACCTCCTGACCGGGATTCCGAGTTACCCAATCAAGTGGGGAAGGGAATGAGAGATCCCCTTGCTGGTATCCCCTACAACGGGAGTATACAAATCTTGCGGAACCATCTGAAAGATCAACATTCCTCAGCATTGACGCCTGCCGAAACTCCCAAAGCGCTGCTTGGAAATGAGGTAGGTCTAAGGGCATGCTAGATACCCTCGCTGAGTAGGCAAAGCATCAAAATGATCTTTACAGGTTACGTAAATCTGATGAAATTTAAATAAACAGTAGCGAAAAGCGACACCCCCTTCTGTATGAGATACGAGGGAAACAAAGTGGAGAAATCAACCTACTTTCTTTCTGAATGTTCTGCGCTCATCCGAGCCAGGTTTACCCGACTAGGCCCGGGGATCATCAAGACCGATGACATAAATGTTCTAAGCGTAAAACAGATCTTAGGATTCTGTGGAGCAGCGGGGAATACCCCCTGAAGAACGTAGGAGGGGATAGTGTACAAGGGTCTTTGGCTAAGTGCACTGAAGATTATATTAAGCCAGCTACCATCTCAATCAATACCAATACCAACCAAACTTCAGAAGGCCATAATAAACCTTCTGAGAAGTGCAATTCTATCTACATTTATACGTCGTGTGCTGAGTAAACTGCGAAAATGTCATTATCATCTACTGTTCAGGTATCTTCAACAATGAATTAACCTGAAAATGGAGGACGATCTTTTCCTATCACTGCCCTTGGAGACTGAGTAGCTGCTGCTGTATAACTGAACGCCTCAACAGTCAATAGTAGGGATGAAGCACTTGCAAGTCCAAAAAGAAAACGACAACGGGATAAAGTGGTTGTAAATGTAGATGATTTTGAACAGAATGCAATTCGGAATGTTTTTCTTGATATGTACAGAACCATCTTACTTTTTTCTTCGAACATTTGGTGAACACTACAACTCCTAATTCTTTTTGTAACACAGCTTTATTGAATCAAATGGTTAGTTGTATTCGAAGACTGAGAGAAAAACTGGTCAACCTATATCACCTTCAGTTACGACATCATTTCTTTCTCACAGCGAACAGCCCATAATCCTCGTTGGATAAGTATTTCAAAGGCCTCTCTCATCACCATTCAACTCAGGAATAATCATAAAATCCTTGGTACACAGAAATGTCAATTTATCACAAACTGAAAAATCCCAACTGAACCATCTTTCATCGGTGTTTTTATCCAATAATTTATCTTATTATAAAAAAAAAATAGAAAATGAACAAACCATGAAATATCGCGAAATAACAAAGTAACCGTCAGTCTTAGAACCAGAACCAGTCCCAGTCTGTTTAGGGAAGGTTGATTTTGAATCCATCCAGCAACCAAAATTGTTGTTTTTTTTCAACAAGTAGCACAACTTGAATGGTTATGACTTTTCATGGGCCCTGAGATTTTGTGTCATGACCGTATCCTTTTCCCGAAGATTGTACTAAACATTGTTTCAGGAGATGGAAATGTCCACTTGAATTTATCGTTCAGAGATTTTTCTGATAAGGCACTGAAGAGAATAGAACCGTTCATTTACGAATATACCTCGAAACTAAAAGGGAGCATAAGTGCAGAACACGGAATGGGCTTTAGGAAAGCTAAATATATGCACTATTCGAAAAGTGATGCTGCTATTAATTTGATGAAAGATATAAAGAAGATGATGGATCCTAAAGGAATTTTGAATCCTTATAAAGTGTTACCTCCTTGAAGATAATTTCTATGAAGAAACTATTATATTTTAGCTGCATGTTTCTTAAAGACTGAGGGTAAAATTAAAATTACTATTGTTTTTAAAAGTAGTCTACGCAAATTAGTCTTTGATCGTGAAATAATTCGGACAGTTTTCTTTTTCTAATTGTTATTGGGTCATTGGAAAGGGTTTTAATTGAAATTTCTGGTGCTTCACTTTTGACTTGCGCAGGATTCCGGAAATTCGTGTTGTTCTGGAAAAATGTTATAATTTACCGTAAACTAACGATGCGTTTTTAGCGCGATAAAACTCCAAATTTGAATAAAACAAATATAATTTGTAGACAATCTTATGCCATTTATTATTTGAATATTATTTGGGACAAATGACCTCGCAACTGGCTTTTATATAGCGCATCCTGGAAGTTTCAACTTTTTGTAATTTTTTCAAACATTGGCCGCCAGATTTCGTCAATAACACGCACAGGGTTAGCCTCCAAATGATTCGATGTTGCTTGTTTATTTGCGTTCATCAAATACTGCATATCGCTACAGAAAATATTCCAAAGGCGAATTTTGCCCGTAATAATTCCATTGCTCTATTCCTATTGGAACAACATCTTCACCACATCTAAAGAAGCGTAAACGAGGTGCGAAATCGCCATGGATGGTAGTTCTGCAAATATCGCGATAAGTTCCACGATTTTTATGAGAAATTTGCATTAAAAATCTTTGTATTTACGTTAACGATGAAATGGCAAACATTGCTGCATGAAAGTAACTTTACAACTTTAGCACATGAGAAACTAGTATCAGCAAGATCAAATATCCTCAAGAAAACTGATAAAACCTTCTGAACGATCGATATTTTCAACATAAAACACCACCGGTCTAAGGAAATCAAAATGGTCGTCTAAGACACTAGGTTACTTAACAAACAACACGCTATTTTATTGTCACTGTTATCACTTTACCCAATCTCTTGAACCATACTTTTGTTGATTGTTTGCAGCTCAAATAAAACATTAGTTCTTCACTGTATATTCTGTAAGTAGAATAGATTCACCGACTGACGAATATACTTAACTGCATTGGAAGACTCGCACAGACACTGCAATATGCAAATATCATGTTGAAGGTACTTGGCATGCAGTTTGGTCAGCCCGACTCCATCATATGTTTTAGAGGTCAGCAAGCCCAGATACTAACCATTCATTCTAGTAGGATATGATCAGGGCTATCTTGATTCATGTAAAAACAATTGCAAGTATCATTCCCAAAATAACAAATGAATATATTTCTAATATCTATATATTTATATAAAATAAAATAAATAATTTTTGCACGAAATTTAAATAGCTACTAGACATATTTCAAGTAATGGTGTACCACAGCACACATTATGTAATAGAGAAGAACTAAAAAGCTACTTTTATCGAAATTCATCAAGGTTTGAAGCAGAATAGGGTGAAACATACAAAAATATGCTTAGTATGTCCCTGATTAATTAATTGTGAAATAACTATTAGAAAAAATTACAAAACTGTACGAATTATGTTAACGACATTAAATGTTTTGGGTCTAATCTGCTTGGCCTAAATGGAAAGCTTAGGTGATAAAGAATATTATTTTCGTTAGTCGTTGTTTATTTTACCTACGATTAGTTATTACAGAGATTACTGGAATAATTTCGAGATTTTCGCAGAACTGATCGTTGTACTTTCGATATTGGCAAAGAGATATCTTCCCCTTTTAGCGGAAAGCAGGTAAGAAAACTTCCCTTCGCAATTTCAAATTATCGTTTAGGCTATACCTGTAACTAGTATAATATTGCGAAGATCTGATGATCCTTTTATTAAAGTAGGTTTTGACGTATTTCTCAAAACAATTTAAATTTTTTAAGAATACCCAGTGCATGCAACAATTTTTATTTTTAATCAAGGTAAAAAAATGCAATAGAAAAATATTTTTCCGATTTAACTTTTTTTTATATACACATCGAAATTGATGGTTGAAAAAAGCACGTTTTCATGAATTTATTTTTGTTACGTTTTCGTGTTTTAATGAAAAATTGAAAATGTTACATTTCAAAATATTTCCGTTTGCCGCCAAAACTGCTGAGATTAAAGAAACGCGCGCGTGACGTCACGATTCTACTCTTTGATGAAGTTAATTGAGAAAAAGAAAAGCGGATCTATCACGAAAGTGACAATAATGGCTGAAGGATTCATAAATGCTGATTCGCAATATCGTGTGCCAGAATTTCCGGAATGCGCCTCTTGCTTTCCTATTTATTGCAGCGGAAGCTGCACGGTCTGCTTCGCAATTGAAACACTTCGTACCACATGTCTTCTTCTTAAAGCATTGCTCTATAATTCGCAACGAAAATATGTCGAATTTGGATTAAAGTTTTTGCGTAGGTATCTACTCAATTCGAACCACTTTTTCCGGCAGTCAACTTCTCTTGGCACATGAAGTATAGTTGGTACTATGCTGTATTTTTGCGTAGCATATAAAACCACATTTGTAACTAATTTTCTGCTTATCCACATACTATTGAATTATGTTCAGATTTTGGTTTATGCCTATTGAATTTACTGTCAAACAGTGAAGAGTAGAATCGTGACGTCACAGCGCCTCCAAAATAATCCGTGCCTTCGTTAAATTCCAATTACTATATTGCTATTGCATTTTTTGACACTGTATTCGAAGAGAAAATAAGAAAAAATAATTGTGCTATGAAGTAGGTTAGGCATATTGAAACGTAAAAGCTATAAACGACGAGAATATAGTGTTCTGAATGCGATCAGTAGAATTTAAAATAAAAGGTAACCAAGTATGTCATGGTCTCTGCTGTACATCATTCGTCAATCTGTTCGTTACACTTCCATAGATTACTGTGCTTCGTAAAAGATTACATGTAACATTTTGGAATGTTCAATCACCAGCTTGTGATGAATTATTAATAGGAGGTTAAAGTTTCAGATCATCCGCGTAAAGTAGACACAATTCATACTAGATATTAGCAGGCCACATCCATTCTTTTGTCGGAATTTAGAAAGAACATCCGCGTATTGATTAGGGTTGGAGGTCACGGGAGCCACCGGCGACCCCCCGGTAGTGACTCAATGGTCAATATTGAATAGATTCAATATTAAAATATCATAGAGAAAAAGGACAAAGAATAAAGGGTCAAGAGTTGACCCCTGGGGTGTTCCATTGTATTTTGAGTACCAATCGACTTATTGTACGATTTGTCTTTGCAAATCAGAAAAAACAAAACTAACTATGTGCTATGTGGTAGTCATTTTATTAATATAAATCGTTATGTTACAAAATAGAGGAAATTTGTTATAAAAATTGCTTTAAATATAATAAAAGTAAACAAATGACAACAATGAGTGTAACCATTAATTAAAAGTGGCCACTTGCATCAACTAAACCTAACCAAGCACCTCGTTAACATTTGGAACTCCAAATACGTATTTCGTCATCTTCAGTAGTACAATCGCAGCTTAGCTGCCTGAAAAGATTAATTTCAAATAATAATAGAGGAGCTTGATGATTTATTGCAAATTTTTCCAAAATTCTTGATAGTTGCTCATCCAGATTTACTTACTTACTTCGCGTTTGTTATTTTTATTATGCTGCATTTGGAAGCATCAAGGAATTAATAAAGCACAACAGAGGTTATTCGTTCAATTACTTAAATCAAGAAGAGGTTGTGAAGCTCCCACATTTACAAACCGAACAAAATGAGATTGTTCAATAAATGACGAAAACTCGACTTAGGTTGGGTTTTCCTGGTTTGGGAACCCAAAGATACCAACGAAAAAAGTTAAATGGTGACATCGCGGTGACAATTACTTAATATAAGGAATCAGGTAATTATTCAACTCAGTCCAAGTAATTCTCTCGGAACAACATTTCTCCTCGAACTATATCGCCGTCTTTCTTCAAAGTTGATATTTTCACATGGAAAAATTATCGTGTTTGTAGCAAGGTTGAATTATTCCAAAAACTATTTGCGAGACGCATAACATCACCATTAAATAACATAATATCCTCTCCAGCATCAACGCAGGATCTTCCACCACAAACGTGTAGAATGCACAAAATAAGGTCACAAAATTGAGAAAAATACAAATTCCCGAGATTAAACCTGAAAAAAAATTGTTTAAAGTCGTATAAAAATTTAGAAAATCATGATACCTCTGCGAGTTATTCTGTATTTTCGAAACAATATCAGTTTCACGAATTCCCCGCCTAACATACAAAACACTACACCCGCATCACGTCCAATATTGAGCGTTGGGACTACACTAAAATATTTGGATATCACCATTATCACTTCACATATAAGGAACATAGCGAAGAAAAATGCATTTATGTACAACAAACAATCGAACATCAACTCTGCATCCACGTTCATCGTGTATGTTGAATCGAACAGTAGTACAATTATAGGATTCGTCTATTTTTAAATATACAATTCGAAATGGAGAGAAATGAGACCACGCGTAGTTCCTCATAGCAGGGGCGGATTAGCGAGAGCGTTTCTTCATCCGTTTCATGACTTTTAGTGGAGTCATTCTACGGAAAAATGAGGCGAGGTTCGTAAAAATTTGATAGAGGTTGGGGAGGTGGAAAAAGTTGTTTCTTGTGATAAGAGTAATGATATTCCAGAATTTCTACAAGAAATATTTGGCGGAACCATCCCAAAAACTGGTTTCTGGGCCTTTTTTTAAGTCAGTTTTGAAGTTTTAATTTTTTTCAACCCCTTAGACTTGTGACTAAGGTTTGGGAGTTGGACCCTTTTATTTACTTTCCCTAGAATATATATATATATATATATATATATATATATATATATATATATATATATATATATATATATATATATATATATATATATATATATATATATATATATGTTTCTTCTTAGGTTCTCGCGGACGTAATGTGTAGAACTGGATTCTCGGGTATTGATCCGCGTTGTGTGGTTTCGGTCCTCAGAAGGACCAATTTCACGACGTTTCGGCAAAGTCGCATTTGCCATCTTCAGGTGATTCGACCGTAGAGTCTGGAAAATCTAGGCGAACTGACGCTTACTTGGAGGGACAGGTATTTATATCCCCCGTTATGTTTGACCTTTGGACTTTCGAACTATTTCACGCTTGGTTGATTTCTACGTGTTTGGCTCCGAGTGACACGTTTGGATGACGTCATTGCGACGCTGGAATCAGCCGGAAAGTTTCCGTGACCTGTTGCACGTGCACTGGATATCACGTTCTCTCTTGTTTTTGGTTTTATCTTCCGACTTTCTAAAGCGGGTTTCCATGTTGCTGGTAATCTTAGTCCGTCATCTCGTTTGTTAAGACTATGTGGACGTTTCTCGATCTCTATTGCCTCCCTGGTTATTCTGGTGTAGAAGTGTTCAATGTTGGCTAGAGTCTTTGTGCCGCTAAAGTTGATCATATGGCCAGTACTTCTTACATGTTCAGCTAGTGAAGACGTGGTTTCGTTTTTCGACACAGCGTTTGCATGTTCAGTCTTTCGCACATCAATGCGTCTGTTGGTCTGCCCGATGTATGTCTTTTCACAATTACCACATGGCACCTCGTACACTCCTTGGCATTCTAGAGGAATTCTGTCTTTTGGATTCCGAAGAACATTTTTGATTTTCCTATCTGTTGTGAAGGTTGTTTTGATATCATGACGGCTCAGTATTTTGCAGATTTTGTCAGTTGTGCCTTTTATGTAAGGTAGAAAAGCGTTTCCCACTGGTTGATCTTCATTGTTGACATCCTTTTCATTTTTGCGTTGAGAGTTATGAATCTGTTTTCTTGAATAGCCATTCATCCTAACCATCCGAACAGCCCTTAGGATGAATGGCTATTCAAGAAAACAGATTCATAACTCTCAACGCAAAAATGAAAAGGATGTCAACAATGAAGATCAACCAGTGGGAAACGCTTTTCTACCTTACATAAAAGGCACAACTGACAAAATCTGCAAAATACTGAGCCGTCATGATATCAAAACAACCTTCACAACAGATAGGAAAATCAAAAATGTTCTTCGGAATCCAAAAGACAGAATTCCTCTAGAATGCCAAGGAGTGTACGAGGTGCCATGTGGTAATTGTGAAAAGACATACATCGGGCAGACCAACAGACGCATTGATGTGCGAAAGACTGAACATGCAAACGATGTGTCGAAAAACGAAACCACGTCTTCACTAGCTGAACATGTAAGAAGTACTGGCCATATGATCAACTTTAGCGGCACAAAGACTCTAGGCAACATTGAACACTTCTACACCAGAATAACCAGGGAGGCAATAGAGATCGAGAAACGTCCACATAGTCTTAACAAACGAGATGACGGACTAAGATTACCAGCAACATGGAAACCCGCTTTAGAAAGTCGGAAGATAAAACCAAAAACAAGAGAGAACGTGATATCCAGTGCACGTGCAACAGGTCACGGAAACTTTCCGGCTGATTCCAGCGTCGCAATGACGTCATCCAAACGTGTCACTCGGAGCCAAACACGTAGAAATCAACCAAGCGTGAAATAGTTCGAAAGTCCAAAGGTCAAACATAACGGGGGATATAAATACCTGTCCCTCCAAGTAAGCGTCAGTTCGCCTAGATTTTCCAGACTCTACGGTCGAATCACCTGAAGATGGCAAATGCGACTTTGCCGAAACGTCGTGAAATTGGTCCTTCTGAGGACCGAAACCACACAACGCGGATCAATACCCGAGAATCCAGTTCTACATATATATATATATATATATATATATATATATATTATTAACTAAACTCTTATGAGTTTATTTTGCCCCACGTTGTGGTGACAATTATTACTAAAAAACTTCTTTTCTAGTTTCTTTTAATTTATTGATTATGAATTATTATTAATGCTTCCGGCTAGCTTTTTATTTTGTTTATTTTGAATAATAATGATCCTTCTCTTTTTATATTATTTTATGGAATTAAACACAATATTCTTTGAATGTTGAAAAATTTCTATATTTAAATCTCTATGACTCTATTTATCTCGGGTTTCTAATTTACAATTTTATTTTATGTTCTAAGCATAGAACTAGCTTTAACCTCAAAACTATTCAATATTAATAGTTGTTTACAAAATTACAAACGACAATCTTTCTTTCAGATTTACAAATAACACTACAATGGAAATATAATAAACAAACTTACTTTTAGTTTATATCCAAAAGTGTGTTTAACTATGTTGGCAATTTTCGATTTAATTCTTTTATAATTTCGTTGATGATTCACTTTTACACAATACTATGCTTTTTCACAATAATCACAGGTAACTAATTTGGATTACTTCTTCTTGAGACTCAGGAACTGTTGATAATACTTTGTTTTATCCTTTTAGATAAAACATGAAACTTTTCGATGCTTTATTTAAATTATTGATGAATGGCAATCGTTGGAAATTTCTTCTTAATTGGAGGTTATTACAGCCTTTTTACTGGATTCAGATACTTGGATAATCGTTGACTTTATATACAACTTATTAACTTTGGTTTCTTTGAACCTATCGAAGTTTGGAACACTTTCGTTCAATTGGAGGTTATTATAGGTTATAAAATTTTGGTGAGTTGCAGTAGTACTTTCAGTCTACAGATGTAATGGCAAACTCAACTCCTTTACTTTCAGATTCGTATTTATAGGCCTCCAAAACCGACGCTACTTTATGTCATAATCAACCTATGAGATGATTGCTTTTCAAATCAAGGATGCCAAGTTAATTGTTGTAAAACTGACACAAGTCTTCATTGTTACCAGATTGACATTGGAAATTCCTATTGACCAATCAGAATTTAGTATTCTTTACTTTTTGAATTATTTGAGATTTTCAACTTATTTTAATTGTTAGTGATTCCTTCTTTTTAAATTAATATTGCCTACATTTTTCCCCACACTTTGGTATAATATAACCTATGATTGGGTTATTATTAATATGATTATTCCCATATTTATGGTTTTCTTGACAGTTACTTATTCTTAAATCTAATACATATCATATTATATCAATAACATTCTTTTAACATTACATAACTCAAATTTTACTAATCCTAACTTACATCTATAACATTATTCAATGTTTTGTACTATCTCATGATAGTTTTGTAATCATTTTACTTATGATTTATGATTTCGTTACACTGAACGTTTCTTCACTTTCACTGAAGTTCTTGTTTATCACTTCTTATTCTATTACATCGTTGTTTATTATGTTTTACATTGTTAATATTAATATCCTAACTATTATTTAGCTTTTATTATTGTTTTTAATTCCATAAAATGTTTTTTATTTGATCTTTTCTAATTTTCAAAGTTCGGTAAGTTATTATTTTTAAATTTTTATTGTCTATGAAATGAAATCATAACAAATTCCCCTAAATCAATTTTAACATATTAATCACATTAATATTTAAAATTTATTTATCTTTTGATTTTATTTTCTTGAACTAAATTTATTAATAATTATACTTGTATATTTGATCAATATTAAATATTCCCCTTATCTTTCCGTTTTCAGGATTCATTAATTCATAACTATTTTCAGCATTTTCATTCATGACTACATATGGACCTTCAAAAGCAAAACATAATTTTCCACATATATTCTTTTTATTATTAGTTACTCTCATTGCTCTCACTATTACTAATTCACCTATTTCAAATTTAATTAACCTTCCTCTTTTTCTCATTTGCCTATTCATATATTTTCTTGCATTTCTTTCTAACCTATTACTGATATCTTTCAAAATTTCATTTCGCTCTACTGAATTTTCATCTAACCATTTTCTATCTGGTTCTTCGCCTTTCATTATTAATACAGGTGTTTTCTCTGTTGTAGTATTTGGACAATGATTTAAGCATTTTTCTACTCTGGATATTGATTCATCCCATTGACGATGTTTATCCTCACAAGATATTCTCAGATATTTTATTACTTCCTGTATATATCGCTCTGATGGATTGGATTGAGGATGTCTGATGCTTGTTAATTGATGAAAAATTAAATTCCTTTTGCAAAAATACTTGAAACGTATGTTTTTGAAATATGTTGCGTTATCTGTAATTAACTTTCTTGGCCTACCAATTTCTTCAAAATAGTTTTCTAACTTATGCATTACTTCTCTACTTTTTGTCGTTTTGCAAGCATATAATTTTATATATTTAGAAAATAAATCTACTACAACCAAAATATGTCTATTTCCTTTTTCTGTTACTATTAACTCACTTAAAAAATCTATTGCTACTATTTCTAAACATTCCTTTACTATAATACTCTTTGCTAAATTGTGGTTAATTATATTTTTAGGCTTTGCTCTTTGACATATGTCACATTTCTTTGTGATTTCTTTTGCAATTTGGTAATCTCCTTTACCTATATAATTTTCTCTGAATATGAGCCACATTTTCCTTGCTCCTATGTGATTGAATTCACTATGTAAATGATTTAAAATTTTTAAAGTTAGGTCTTGATTTATTCTGTATAATTCTTTCCTACCTATATCTTGTAAATAAACTCCCTCTTTGATTTTACATTTCTTTTTATCCTTCTCTGATAAAGTACTTTGATTGTTTTTAATGCTCTCTAATGAAAATAAACCCCTTACTTCTAATAAAATATTTGCTCCTACTTTATATTTCCTTTTATCAATTTTTAAATTCCCCTCTTCTCTTGTTAAAGTATCAGCTATTATATTTAATTTTCCTGGAATATGTTTTATTTCAAAATCATATTCCTGCAATAACAAAATCCATCTTTGAATCCTACTGTTTACAAATTTGTTTTTAAATATACTTGTTAATGCACTATGATCAGTTTCTACCCTTACTTTATTCCCTAACAAATAAAATCTTAATTTCTTTACACAAAAAACTATACTTGCTAATTCTAATTCAGTAACGCTGTAATTTTTTTCATGAACTTTTGTCATTCTTGACACAAAACTTATGGGCACTTCTTCATTATTTTGTTTTTGTAATAAAACACCACTGAATCTTTGTTTAGAAGCATCTGTTCTTAATATGAAAGGTTTATCATATTGTGCATGATAGACTTTTAATTTTTTAATGAAAATATCTTTTAAATTTTGGAAAGCTTCGTGTCTTTCATTATCCCATTTCCATTTTACCCCTTTCTTAAGTAATTCTACTAATGGAATCTCCTTCTGACTTAAATCAGGAATGAGCCTTTTGAAATAATTTATTAGACCTAAGAATCCCCTCAAAGTTTTAAGATTAGTGGGTCTTTTGAAATTTTTAATTACATCTAATCTATCTTCATCCATTTCTAAACCTTCCCTCGTTAATTTATAACCCAAAAATTTAATTTCTGTTTTATAGAATTCACATTTCTCAATATTTATTTTTAAACCTGCTATATCTAATTCGTTCAAAACTAATTTTATGTGATCTTTATGTTCTTCTACTGTTCTAGAAAATATTAATATGTCATCGATATAATGAACTACAAAAATTTCAAATTTATTTAATATTTGATTCATACTTCTAACTAACGCACTGCATGCACTTTGAATACCAAAAGGCGTAACTTTAAAACGATACACTTCTCCATCTATCATAAAACCAGTGTAATCTCTACAACTTTCATGTAAAGGAATCAACCAGAAACTATGTCTTAAATCAACTTTACTAAAAATTTGTGCCTTTATTATTCTACCAAAAATTGACTCTATATTTTTAGGAGCTTCATATTGTGGTACTGACAATCTATTCAATGTTCGAGCATCTAAACATAACCTAATATCACCATTTGACTTTTTTGCTATAACAATAGGGTTTATATATTTTGTTTTACTTCTTTCTATTATGTCTTGTTCTAGCATTTCACCGATTTTTTTCCTAACATCTTCTATGTACTTGTATGGGATTGGATAGTTCTTGGATTTAAAATTTTCAATTTCTTTGACTTGGAATTTATGAATATAATTACTAGCTATACGAGTTTCATCAATTATTAAACCTTTATGTTGTGAAATTATTTCTGATATTATTCCCCTATATTTCTCGGATATCTTCATCTGCGAGATTATTTCATTTAAATTTCTGCTTGAGTCTTTTCTTTCGACCGCATTTATTATATTGCAACCTTCATTTGGTCTGTCAATATTTTCATTTTCCCCTTTCCCTATCTTTATAATTTCATCTAACAACTTTATTTCCTTTTCCTCGTAATCTATAATAATTCCATGCTTTTCTAATTCATCAGTTCCCATAACAATATCCAATTTCATATTCGGCACTACAAATAATTGCATCTCTAGACTTGACTTCCCTATTATAATATGCTCAGTAATCATTTTTGATACTTCAGTAATTTTCTTTCCACTAATATTTACTAATTCTACTTTTGGTATTTTCAATTGATTTGTTAATTTTATTTCAGACAATAGTTCTTCCCTTATTAATGATAGTTCTGATCCTGTATCACACATAATTTCTACTTCTTTCCCTTTTAAAAAACCTTTTAATTTAATTAAACCTATACTTTCATTTTCTTCCCTTTGCTGTTCGTAGTCAATGTATTCCCTCTGATGTTCATATAATACATTAACGTGGTATTCGTGCTTTCTTAAAAATCCTGATTTTGTTGATTATTTTGACTTGAAGAGTCTTCCCTTTCCATATTACTTTCTATCCTACTACAGTTTACTTCCCTTTGATTGTTTTCATTTCTACTATTATTTCTATTATTATTATTATTTTGACTTCTATTATCCCTATATCTATTTCTATTTTGATTAGCATTATTTCCATTATATCTATTTTCCCTATTATAATAATTTTGGTTTCTATTATCCCTATTTCTAAAATTGTTTTGATAATTATTATTTTGGAATCTATTATTATAATTTTGATTTCCCCTGTAATTGTTCCTGTTATCATTATATCCATTTTGTTGCCTAGTTCCTATGTTATTCTTATTATCAATTCTATTTAAGTATGATAGTAGTTGATTCATGTTTTTAATATTTGCAATGGCTATTGCCTCAGATATTTGACTTCGATACTGTCTTGAAATGTATAAAACTATCTCTTCCTCTCTCATTTTAGGTTCTAAATATTGTGCTTCATTATATAGGCTAAGTGCATAAGCACTCATGCTTTTTCTAGTCCCTTCTATATACTTCCTAAAATATAACCTTTCTCGACATTTCGACTGCTCATTTTCACCCCAAAAATTATTTAAAAACTCATCTATAAACTCATCTAAACTATTTAATTCCCTTTCTTTGCAATTGAACCACAACAAAGGTTCATCAACCAATCGTTCTCTTATTAATTTTTTCATTCTCTCTATATTCCTTTCATACTGTATTTCATTTTTCAAATCTTTAACAAAAATGCATGGATGTAATAATTTTATGTTTCCATTAAATTTTATTGTATTCTCATGACCTATATTTCTGTATTCTATATTCATTCTCTCTTCGGATCTATTCTCAATTCTTTTTATTCTTTCATCTTGTTCATTTATCATTTTTTTCTGATTTTCTCTTATACTTTGTACATTCACATTTACATTCTCTTCAATATTCTTCCCCATATCATTCATTATATTTTCCATAATATCTATTTCTTTCTCTACATTATTAAACTTTCTATTTACAAAGCTATTATATTCTTCTAATTTATTATCTATACTTTCTTCAACATGTTGTCTTATTTCCTTTTTTTCAGTTTCAACTATTCTCATAATTTCCTCAGTTCTTTTATCAAATTTATCATTCACTCTCTTAAGTTCATCTCTTATTTCACTCATACCTTGTTCAATTTTAGCATTTGTTTCCTTCGTTTCATTAGCTTTTAAATTTAAACTTTCAAGCAATCTCATTATTTGTGATTGACTATCTATTATTGGTGGTCTTTCTGCACTAATCATTTCACCCTCTTGATCAAATCCTATCAATTCTGGAGTCCTCTGTCTATCTCCTTCCATTTTTACTTTCTTATTAATTAATCTAGTTCTTTAAATTATTTTGATACGCGGTTCTATTCCTTTTTTCAAATGGCCTCACGTTTGAGCGACAATTATTAACTAAACTCTTATGAGTTTATTTTGCCCCACGTTGTGGTGACAATTATTACTAAAAAACTTCTTTTCTAGTTTCTTTTAATTTATTGATTATGAATTATTATTAATGCTTCCGGCTAGCTTTTTATTTTGTTTATTTTGAATAATAATGATCCTTCTCTTTTTATATTATTTTATGGAATTAAACACAATATTCTTTGAATGTTGAAAAATTTCTATATTTAAATCTCTATGACTCTATTTATCTCGGGTTTCTAATTTACAATTTTATTTTATGTTCTAAGCATAGAACTAGCTTTAACCTCAAAACTATTCAATATTAATAGTTGTTTACAAAATTACAAACGACAATCTTTCTTTCAGATTTACAAATAACACTACAATGGAAATATAATAAACAAACTTACTTTTAGTTTATATCCAAAAGTGTGTTTAACTATGTTGGCAATTTTCGATTTAATTCTTTTATAATTTCGTTGATGATTCACTTTTACACAATACTATGCTTTTTCACAATAATCACAGGTAACTAATTTGGATTACTTCTTCTTGAGACTCAGGAACTGTTGATAATACTTTGTTTTATCCTTTTAGATAAAACATGAAACTTTTCGATGCTTTATTTAAATTATTGATGAATGGCAATCGTTGGAAATTTCTTCTTAATTGGAGGTTATTACAGCCTTTTTACTGGATTCAGATACTTGGATAATCGTTGACTTTATATACAACTTATTAACTTTGGTTTCTTTGAACCTATCGAAGTTTGGAACACTTTCGTTCAATTGGAGGTTATTATAGGTTATAAAATTTTGGTGAGTTGCAGTAGTACCTTCAGTCTACAGATGTAATGGCAAACTCAACTCCTTTACTTTCAGATTCGTATTTATAGGCCTCCAAAACCGACGCTACTTTATGTCATAATCAACCTATGAGATGATTGCTTTTCAAATCAAGGATGCCAAGTTAATTGTTGTAAAACTGACACAAGTCTTCATTGTTACCAGATTGACATTGGAAATTCCTATTGACCAATCAGAATTTAGTATTCTTTACTTTTTGAATTATTTGAGATTTTCAACTTATTTTAATTGTTAGTGATTCCTTCTTTTTAAATTAATATTGCCTACATTTTTCCCCACACTTTGGTATAATATAACCTATGATTGGGTTATTATTAATATGATTATTCCCATATTTATGGTTTTCTTGACAGTTACTTATTCTTAAATCTAATACATATCATATTATATCAATAACATTCTTTTAACATTACATAACTCAAATTTTACTAATCCTAACTTACATCTATAACATTATTCAATGTTTTGTACTATCTCATGATAGTTTTGTAATCATTTTACTTATGATTTATGATTTCGTTACACTGAACGTTTCTTCACTTTCACTGAAGTTCTTGTTTATCACTTCTTATTCTATTACATCGTTGTTTATTATGTTTTACATTGTTAATATTAATATCCTAACTATTATTTAGCTTTTATTATTGTTTTTAATTCCATAAAATGTTTTTTATTTGATCTTTTCTAATTTTCAAAGTTCGGTAAGTTATTATTTTTAAATTTTTATTGTCTATGAAATGAAATCATAACAATATATATATATATATATATAAAATTAAAATTGGGCTATTTTGATCAAATCTTCACCAAATTGGATGAAATTTGGTGTCAAAGTAGATCATGGTGACCGTAATAACTGATCCAAAGATGAAGTTAAAATATCCAATAGTTTTGATAAAAATCCAAATTTGGCCCAAATTTTGAAGATGCCCCCCATTACGGCAAACAAATCGCAGAGTACTCTTTTTGGACTCAAATTGAAGGTTATTTTATATAGTTTGATTTGGTATAACTTGTTTTATAAGATCAGCCCATTTCTTGGCCATTCCCGGCATATATATATGCGTGGGCAGATTTCCCACCATTTTATCACTATAATATTGTTGTTAGAGTATAGATATGGCTTTTTTTGCATATGTATGTGAGAAAACATATACATTATTCATTTGAGGTCCGCTTGTGATATAGTGACATTTTTTTACTACACGTATTAATTATTATAGAATATATAGGTATATACAACATCACCTGCGCTTTTTCTAATTCAAGACGCGACAAAAATGTACTTCTTATGATGTGGACCACGCCTACTAATATTATCAGATAAAAATTGTTTTTATAAAACAATGACAGGTGAAAATATTGTGTATCGTATGATGTTTTTTTTTTCTGTATTTTTCTATGTTTCAAGAGGATGTCCGATTTTTCAATCTAATAATTTCTAATCTATAATTTTAATCGGCTATAAGTTTTGGAATTACCCAATAACGCAGCCCGGGACAATAAAAAAACAAGAATCATCCCCCGTCATCTGCAATTGGCCATCCGCAACGACGAAGAATTGAACAAGCTATTGTCAGGTGTGACAATTGCTCAAATCGGAGTCTTGCCTAACATTCAAGCAATATTGCTGCCCAAGAAAACCGAAAAGAAAGCATAAATCAACTCGTACAACGAGAGTATCATCGGCCCTTCTCAGGGCCACAAATAGTACTGAACGAAAATCCTAGAACCGACTGTCTATGTACCCTACAACATTCAGTACAACAAGTAGAAAAAGAAAATACCGATAATGGAGTCAAAAAATCATACATATAATAATAATATAATAACTAATTACATATTACAGATAAAGAATATAGTACTGTTTTTTTTTAATAACTAACCTATTTATATTTATTCATCTACCTGATCTCCAATTGAACTTTTATTATTACCTTAGTTAATTTTTTTTGAATATTTATAAGTTAATTTGATGAGATTATTGAATTTAATAACGTTAAAATTTTTAACAGCAGATTAAAATTATAGATTAGTCATTATTAGATCGGAAAATCGGACAGAAAAATACAGAAAAAAAAACATCATAAGATATAAAATATTTGTACCTGTCATTGTTTTATAAAAATAATTTTTATCTCATAATATTGGTAGACGTGGCTCACATCATCAGAAGTAAATTTTTGTCGCGTCTTGAATTAGAAAAAGCGCAGGTGATGTTGTGTATACCTATATATTCTATAATAATTAATACGTGTAGTAAAAAAAAATGTCACTATATTACAAGTGGACCTCAAATAAATAATGTATATGTTTTCTCACATACATATGCAAAAAAAGCCATATCTATACTCTAAGAACAATATTTAGTGATAAAATCCTATTGTAATACAATAAAGGTGGGAATTCTGCGGGCGCATATATATATGCTGTAAATGGCTAAGAAATGGGCTAATCTTATAAAACAAGTTACACTACGTCAAACTATGTAGAATAACCTTCAATTTGAGTCCAAAAAGAGTACTCTGCAATTTGTTTGCCGTAATTGGCGGCATCTTCAAAATTTGGGCCAAATCTCCCAAATTTGGATTTTTATCAAAACTATTGAATATTTTAACTTCATCTTTGGATCACTTATTATGGTCACCATGATCTATACTGACACCAAATTTCATCCAATTTGGTGTAGATTTGATCAAAATAGCCCAATTATAACTTTTACCCCGAAAAACGTATATAAATATATCTATTCTAGGGGAAGTAATGATCGCAAACACTCCAAATTTAAACCAAAGCTTCCTTGAACATGGACTATAAAAGGGTCCAACTGCCAAACCTTAGTCACAAGTCTAAGGGGTTGAAAAAAATTAAAACTTCAAAACTGACCTAAAAAAAGGCCCAGAAACCAGTTTTTGGGATTTTTGGGATGGTTCCGCCAAATATTTCTTGAAGAAATTCTGGAATATCATTACTCTTATCACAAGAAACAACTTTTTCCACCTCCCCAACCTCTATCAAATTTTTACGAACCTCGCCTCATTTTTCCATAGAATGACTTCACTATTTTTGAATTGATCCAAGTAAACTTTCAGTTACCTTATATTTCATCAAATCTTTTTTCCGGTCTTGGTTAACGATACGAACCGCCGTATTTGATCGATTTAGTATCGGAAGTTTACAACAACAATTATTGTTTACTTTCATTGATTTCAATATTGATAATTCCCCTTGCCGCGGCTAACGCTCTATTCGGGGAATCCCATATACGAAACGAAACAAACAACATAATTAAGACAGAGTGATTGTGGCGAACGAAGTCTTCCGTTGAATTTACTGGTTTATAAATTTAATGTCGTACCTTTAGCCCTTTTCGAATTATGGAACGGAGCGGTCCGTCGAAATAGAAAGCATTTTCTTTATGTTGCTTGATTCTTCTTACTTGAATAACAGTTTGATACGAAGATGCTAAGAAAGGGTCCAGACAAAACAAGCTTAAAATATCTTAAGATAGACCACCTTTTGTACATAATACTGAAACTATGTGACCTAAACACTAACAAGTATAAAATAATCACCTGTATCCACTAAAAAAATGGATAAGGGTGGTTATTTCGTACTCATTAGTGTTAGAGTATATCCATAGTTGTGAACTCTTTTACTGCATCAGGTGGTCGAAAGTTGATTAATAAAATTAAAAAGTTTGAAATGAGTAGTAAGTAGGCAGTGGATAGCCTAACGCTCAGAAACAAACTTCTCTTCACATGGCTAGCTTCGAATATACTGAATAGGGGGTCCCGGACAAATTCCTCACAAGCCAAGGGGTGAGATAACCGTGCTGAAGACGAGTTGGCACTGGGCCACAGTGTCTTCAACGGTTCCTTTCCGAAACCGTGTCGAAATCCAGATATATGCAAACCTTTCCCCAACACTCGTGGGTTTCACCATGGGAAACAGAATCAAACACATACTCCATGCATTCCCCGTAGTGGTGCCATCTCCCTCTTCTTCAAAGGGAGGCTCTCCCAAGGTACCTTCCTTATCCTAATCATTTGAAGATTCTTCTTCGGTGCCTTCCTCCCTACCGCGGAAAGGCTCCCTCTCGGTGCCTACCAAGCATCCCATTACCCGCTGCAGACCCCTCAGGGACACAGCCAAGGCTTCAAAACAGGTGCCGGCGGCCGCCGTCCTGCTGTTCCCGGAGAAGGATGCCGAAGATAACATACCGAATTTTCGGTCTATTCAGCAACGTGCTCAGGCCTAGGGGAGCATTTTAACTTAGCCTTGGTCAAAGAGATAATGGCTGACAAAATACGCTTTTTGCAGGCGAACTTACAGCATGGCTGTGTAAAAGGATCAGAGCTCAATATAAACTTATGCCTGATACAGGAGCAATGAGTTTATCACGTTCGCGTAAAAGGCCTCCGTCAAACCAGAGGAACGTTACTCTACCTCTGTGGAGGAGCCTGGCCGAATTAGCCAGAAAGAACAAACTTCAGTATTGGTACCCGCCCACTCTGGTGTGAAAGGAAGTGGCCGATGAATTGACCAAACTGGGTTCACTAAGCATCTCCGGCCCCGACCCAGCGATCGGACTCCCCTCGACCACCGGGCTCTGCATCGTCAGAGAGCTACTGGATACGCAGTGACCCTCGGTTTGGTACAGCGACCCTCCTTATAAAGCAGCCAAAGCTCCACATCGCCGAGTTCTCGCCCAAACGCTCGAAAACCATTCTCTGTGAGCTGAAGAGTCTTAAAATTGGTGGCAGGACTTCTCACAGTCACCTGAACAAATATCTACACTTAATGGGCATCGTTGATAAGCCAGGTTGTAGTAGATGCGGAGAGGCGGGCGAAACTGCCTCTCATATCTTTGTAGAATGTCCAGCACTGGCTTCTCTTAGGGTACAACACCTCGGCAGCGCATACATGTCGCCTAAGGACGTAAGAGACATCAGTCTTGTATCAAGGGGCAGCACACAATGGACCTAATCAAGCGATTTAAGTGCACTGATTCTGATTGAAGATAGTACTGTGTTTGCTTCTCTGGTGCTTAGTGGTAGACACTTTGATAGTCAAGTTGAACGAGGCTGGGTTTTATGGCCAAGCCTATGCAGATAAGCGGTTCCCTCGGGCAAGCTTCAAAACACTGCACTCGCTGGTGTTAGATCGAGGAACTCATGAGATCGAAAACTACCAGAGATACGTTTGTTATATCAGATCTTATATCCAAAAGGCTCAGTGAATTACCTTGGATTTATCTTCGATAAGAAACAGAAGTGGAAACCCTGATTAAGAAGGCCGTGGCATTCTTTTGGGCACGCAAGAGAACCTGGGCCTGCACATGGGGTCGACAGCCACGGGTCATCTACTGGACCCAATCGATCAGTCTATGTGCACTGGACTTGATATCTAATAAATGCTTTGTCTCAACATCTATACTATAGAAATATCCGAGCTCTTATATCAATAGTAATCGCTGATTGGTTTGGATTCTATAATATAATCAATTGTTTCTATTTCCATAACTAGTGCAATGAATCGCCACAGAATAACAATAATTTTGCTTTAGTTAAAATTAATCAATTAGATTGTTACACATATTTTTTTTATGTTGCTAATAATTATAAAAATAGTGATTCATTTGGGGTGGTTCAGGTTTTGTGGCGTATGATTAGGTAGGATGGAACTTCACTTTTAACAATTTCTACAGATTCAAATGCTTGACATCTTTAAAAAAACTTGGTACGCTACTGTTCAACCGTGAATAGTTTTGTGAGAATTTATACAATTCCGCACCTCTGAATTTGATTATATCCTAGAAATATTACCATCAAGACCAATTAATGCAATCGGCACATATTTGAGAAGTTGCATTCTTAATTGCAAGTTTAACAACCATTGTTTCACATGCAAAGTAAAATAAACAAGAAATGTTTGTAAAGTTTAGAAAGCAATTAATGAATAAGCTGATATAATTAAGTATCCTTATCGTTAGCAGTTCATAAGTGCTTGTTGTCGTTAAATTCTTGACTAGAAATTAACTCCTCGAATAAAAATGATTAAAAATGCTAAAGGTTTATTGAAAATATATAATCATTTAAAAATCGATACGAGAACACTCATTTCCCTACCCGACTTTACAAAGGTAATAATTTATTTAATAGAAATAGCTTTTACGTTATACCCAGGTTTACATTGTTTTTAGAATAACTATGACATTAGCCGGGGACATTACAGAACGTTGGAAGAACATCATATCGACACATTTAGACAAATGTTGGATGAAAATAGTTTGATTATGGATTTATGTGATTTAGAAAAATATAATGTAGATTGGTTTCATCACTTAAGAGGTAATTAGTTTTATTATTATGGTCATTTATTTCCGGACTACATTAAACGAAACTGTTTGTCATTATTGTCCTATATTAATTGTAGAAATGCGGTAAACTGCTTTCTTTGAATCAATTTTTAACCCAAAACAATGGATTAGCTATGGGATCCCCAGTAAGCCTTCTTTTGGCATGTATTGAAGAAACGGTCAGTATCCATTATTATCGGACGTAGCCTTGCATACTTTTTATAACATTCCTAAAATTGGCGTTCTAAGGTTGTCAACTAACTTAAATATTCGATTCCTTTTGGTTTTAATCTTGCAAAGTGATCAGTAATGAGAATTGCAGATCCTGAATACCATCAGCTTCTAGCTGAACAAGCTCTTGTTTATACACTTCTAAATTGAAATAAATTCATTTACCTTTATTGTTAGAAATATTTCTTCTGGAGTTTGGTAAGTAAAGGCTTCTTCTATGGTCAAAACTTTGGATAACCTTTTTGGGCTTGAATCCGTCTGATTTTGTCTTTAAAAATCCAAATAAGCTTGAGTAACTGCTTATATCTATGTTGTGGTTGGCTTTATCAATGGCCTTAAGCATCGAGTGATATCACAACTTTTGTTTTTTTTGATAATAGATACCAAAAAGAACCTAGAAACTCTTTCACAGTAGCATTTTTCAATGGAATCCTTCTTTTTGTCGCACCATTTAAGGTATTCATTAAACGTTTTTTCTATACCTTCTTAGATTTTTCTGGGGTTTCCTTTTTCCAATTTCGTTCATTTTCAACTTTTTAAAGACCGTACCTGACACTAAATGAACTCAAATTTTGGATCAAAGCCAAGCTAGATGTTGGTGAAAAATTAAATTTATTTTATAAATATTTTTGAATTAATAAATCTTCATCCGTTCATAAATTTGTGTATGTACCGCAGGAGTAAGTTGCTTTTATGGCCTTCGGCGTATTCTTAGCCCTCTACTTGGGTTAAAATTACGTCTTACGCCACAAAAGCCTCTTCACGCCATTAATACAAAAATAATTATATTATATCAATTGAATAACCATTCAACATTGACGTTTATGGAGCTTTTTACCTCTATGGTTTACACCGATATTTTGCAGTTCAGTTGACATACTCCTGTTTTGAGTTTTCTAGTGTGTATTGGGGGCAAAGATTTGATTCAAACTGTCTAACCAACAAACTAGATAGTCTTACGTTTGTTAAAAATCTAAGACTATATATAATTATGGGCAAGGTTTTTTTTTTCATCCAACTTTATCATTAGAGAAGCAATTTCGAAAATGCGTGCCTCTAAAGATCGATTTTTTTTCAGGTGCCAGTGCTCTTGTTCTTAAACCGAGAACAACGGAACAGGTATCCAAAATTCTCTCTTACTGTAATAATCACTTACTTGCTGTATGCATTCAAGGAGGGAATACGGGAGTCGTAGGAGGAGCAACTGCAGTTTACGATGAAATCATCATTTCGACTGAATTGATGAACCAAGTGATACAGTTTGATGAAACTTCAGGTAAGGATATCAACGATTCATAGTTTGTGTTTTGATACAAGCACATGATCGACCTAATAAGTTTCCATCTACTAGATCATATTACATTTATTATCAATACTGCATTGACATCTGGAATATATCCTGAGGTCTGGAAATATGCGAAACTGTTTCAGTAGTTAAGCCTGAGTTTGGTGTGCCCCAAGGGTCAATCCTTGGACCCCTACTTTTTACTATGTATACATCAGTATGCTGATGATTCTCAAATTTCAGTTTTTCATTTGATGATTGTGCTGAAACCATAAGCCAAATTATTAATGATTTATTAAAGCTATTCACATATCGTCGGCTCATAATTTGAAATTGAATGCCGCAAAATCTAAAGCTATGATAATTGGTCCAACAATTAAATTGAAACAGTTCACACGGTGTTGCACACTCTCGACTATGGATGAAATATGGCCCGTCGTAGAAGACGCAAAAAACCTATGACTCTGGATTGCCAATGAAATGCTTACACTACACATGCCAACTACCTTTGTAAAACTGGATATGGTACCCTCAGAACACTTTACCCCTCAAGACCGTGACCTGAAATTACTAATATGTGAAAGTCTGATTATGTAAAAACTGGCGTACTTTGAAAAAAAAATTATAATTTTAAACACACTAGATGGAATAAGAAAGAAATGCTTTTAAAAATCCAGGAACCATTTTGCAAAACAACAATATTTTCCAATATGTATCAGATTTGATAAGAAGTGCATGAATAGCTCTATGGATGAAAGTCTCGAAAACAATTCAAATCTCTATTGAAACAGAGAAACACTCCATATTTCGCTTTTTACATATAAAAGTTTCTTGCACACAGTCTCTTGCATCTTGTTTCTGTGGTAGTATATATAGGCCAATGACCGATACCATCTGTTCGAATATCTTTAGGAGGGATCTAAGAAGTGAGGTTTTTTTTTCTTCCCTTCAAGCTGTTCCTCGATAGAAGTTTTGGATGGTCTTCCCCGTTTGGATGTTGACCCAGAAGGGCGAGACCCCCCTCGCAATCTAATAAAGCGACAGCATGTTTGGTAAATGAACTACTGACATAATAATACCCCCAACATTTTTTTTTATATCTTCAATAGTTACGTTCACTGGCTTTGCTGGGATGTTTTGGATACTGTTCAAACAAGATCTTTTTTGATCTTTTTAAGTAGAACATATCTAAAGAATTGAGATGGCGTTGTCAGTTCTTTTATACGTGAAGGCAATTCAGAGTAACCTTTGAACATTAGAGATTCGTCATTGATGTTCAAGTTTTTCTTTTTTCAAGTTAGGTTTTTCAAAGCATTTGTATCAAACCTGGATCTAGTTACTTCCGGTTCCCCTACAATTATCCCTTCCTCTTCTATAGTAAGCTCTTCCTCTAAAAATCCACCTTCAGCTGGTTCGTTTTTATCTGCCTGCTCTGCGAATACTACTGGCATATTTCTTGTATCAAATTCAACACTGGACTCATTCTCATTGTCTAATTCGTCGTCATGGTCCCTACAACGAAGATTATCAACAACTTCTTGAAGTTCGTTCTCAGAAAGTGGTCTATCTCTCATAGTCAGACTTGGACATTCTAAAAAAATAAGTACCCGAAATGCACAAGTTATCATATCCGATACATACATAAATACTAGCTGATCTCGACAAAATATATGCGTGAAACGGCTACTACGATATTTATATCTTTGATAAGCAGATACTACTAGAAGGCACAGTATTTTTAGTGAAAAATACCTTATAAACTTGGGAAACTAAATCGAGACTTGACATTAGCACGAGCCAAGATGGTAGAACTAATGTTAAGTTGGTCTGTGTCGTGTTAAATGGCACCAAATATCTGACTCTGCCATATAAATAAGGCGACAAGTATGTATCAAATATAGAACAAAGCGTTGCAAGAGGTTGGTAGTTTTGGTATGCTACTTAATCGAAGACAAATCAGTGTGTATCATAAGTGATACAATAAGCAGTGCAGAGTTAAACTGTAACTTGATGCTGATTTAAATAAATTTATTGCAGGTGTATTATTATGCCAGGCTGGTTGTATTCTAGAAAACTTGGATACCTTTCTAGAGCAATATGGCTACAGAATACCGTTAGATATCGGTTCAAAAGGATCATGTCAAATTGGAGGCAACGTTGCTACAAATGCTGGCGGTCTAAGATTACTTAGGTATGGAAATATGCATGGGAACGTCTTAGGTTTGGAAGCAGTAAGTTGAATTTTTGTATCACCATCATCATATTTAGTGCTACAGCCTTCGCTGAGTTTCGACTTTCTTCATCCTCTTTTGCTAGGCATCTCTCTCCCTCGCCCAACTCTGCCAATTAGTTGATAGTTGTCCGATCCTCGACGTGCCTTCGACATCTCAAGTTTGGCCTTCGCCTGGGTCAACTTGTGACATCAGGAATCGTTGCCCGTATAAAATATACCCTGTCCATTAGTCTGATTTTAATAGCACGGACGATATCTCACCCCAGAGCTATTTGTATTAGTTGCAGTGGAGTAGCGAGGGAGGCAAGTGCACCGGGCGCCGGATACAGGGGGGCGCCAAATTTGGAAATTTCTAAGTTTATAAAAAACTGTCGGAAAAAAATTTCACGGAAAAGAAATTCACGATAAAAATTTATGGCGCACAGCATTCTGAACAGCAGGATAACATTCTTCCCGTAACTTCATGCAGCTAATCAAGAGGCATCTGTCATCACTTTCTTCGGCACTACAGAGGCTTTGTACGTGTTCTTCTCTCAGTCAACTATACGGTGGGACTTGCTGAAAAGTGCATGAAGAGAACAGTGAAACAGAAATCTCAAATCAGATGGAGTGCTAGGTATGACGCTGTCAGTGTCGTCTTTGAACATCTGGATTCTATTTTGGAACTGCTCGAAAAAATGAGTGAAAATCCAGAATTGACGCCGGAAACTAGAAATGAAGCGGGAAGCCTTGCAGACAGAATGCTGACGTTCGGCTTTCTCAGCCTTATCTACTTTTGGGACCAAGTTTTGCGGAAAATTGAACGCGTTCAAAAAAGACTGCAAGATCCTGCAATGAATTTTGCAGATGCTGCCAACGACCTCGACTCTCTTCAACACGACTTAGCACACATTCGAGACGATTTGTGTACTGCCACGATTGAAGATGCGAAACAAAAATGTGACCGATGGGGAATCAACGTCGAACGGAGAAGAAGTCGTCCCCGAATGCCTGGAGAGTTAGCTCAGTTAGCTAACAACGTCGCATTTTGGCAAACACTATTGGATAGGCTCCAGGTTGAGTTCGACAATCGTTTTCAGCGTCTTCGTGATCTGAACAAGAAGTTTGGCTTCCTCTTGAATGTTGCAGAGTTGATGAGTGGTTCAGATTTCGATTGCGTGGAAAAACAGTGTGAAAGTTTCGGAGAATTTTACGCTACTGACGTTGACAGCACTGGCTTGTACTCAAAACACTATCTTCTACTCAAAACACTGCTTTCGCAGATTTGGCCAAATATTTTTATCAGTACCTTCTTATAGTGGGTAAAAATGGTGAACTTCTTCCTTAGAGACAGCGAAGTGGATATACAAAATATACTTGTTCTATTATGACTTTCAGACTCTACTAGAAATGAGACTTGAGAATGTGTTGATTCGGTTCCCACTTCTACACTAGATCCGTTTCGCTTTCTTCAACCATTAGGTGTTGTTGTATAAGGTCTTAATTTAATCAACTAGTCAATGAAATAGAAGATGATTGTGATTATTTTCAGGTTAAAGCCGATGGGCAAGTATTAGATACTCTAAGCGTTCTCAGAAAGGATAATACAGGTTTTCATTTGAAAAATATCTTCATTGGATCCGAGGGATGTTTGGGATTGATAACAAAAGTGGCAATTCAGTGCCACGTGAGGTCGAATTCTACAAAGGTTGCATTTTTAGGTAAAATTTTCTACGCAGCACTTTTGACAGCGATTATAAACGATTATCTTATAGGTGTACAAAATTTTACGAAAGTTATAAAAATATTCTACAAAGCCAAAAAAGAATTGGCTGAAGTGTTGTCTGCCATCGAAGTAATGGATTTCGAAACAATTTGTCTCGTAAAGGAACATGCTAATTTGCCATCACCGATAGGGGAATACCCGTTTTACTTGCTTATAGAAGTAGCAGGGAGCGATTCAAATCACGACCAAGAGAAATTGGACAAGTTTTTAGAATCCGGCATGGCTTCACATTTATTCTTGAATGGAATTGTGGCTACGGAATCAAAGAAAATCGATGTGATATGATTTTTATAATCGATAATATTCAGTTAATTTGAAATTATTTTTCTACAGGAAATATGGTCAATTCGCGAACGAATTCCCGAGACCTTCGCCAAAGATGGTTATGTCTACCTTTACGATTTTTCCCTGCCTTTGTCGAAATACTATGAGCTTGTAACTGAGATGAAAGATTTTATGTCTGGGAAATCGCACAGGGTGTTTGGATTTGGGCATTTAGGTATGTTTTCAACATTATCGATAATAGATATGAATATATTGCTTCAATAGTAATATGTCCTGTAAAGTTGATGAAAATATCTATTACATTTTAGGTGATAATAATTTACACTTGCATATTTCCACCAAACAGTATAATAAAGATGTAAAAAATTATATTGAACAACATATTTATAAAAGGGTAGCGGAAATGAATGGTAGCATAAGTGCCGAACATGGTATAGGTTTTACGAAAAGGAAATTTTTGTCTATGTTCAAACCTCAACCAACTATGGAACTAATGAGACATTTGAAACAACTACTAGATCCCAATCAGATATTGAATCCGTACAAAGTTGTTTGAAAGTAAATGCGAGATAAGGTCACTGTTGTATTTTTTAATCCCTGATATAACAGATCCCACCAAAAATAATAAAGACAACTGCAGTAATTCTTTCCCACCACAACTACATACAGGTATGGGCAACTCCTTTGTATTGCTCCGAGAAACAATCAAACTGGACAACCAGGTTCTGAAAACTCGTTGACCAAGAATTTTTGCAATAGTTCTAGAGACTACCATTCTATAGCGACTCTACCACAGTCGTCAGGCCGAAATACCAAGAGAATCATTCGTTTGTGAGAATGTTTCATGTCGATGGTGAAAACAATCGAAAATCTAATGTACTTTTACATTTTATACTTCACTATTTCTATTTGGTAAATAGCGCCTAAAGCTGATCTTCTGATTCTCTTGATATTGTGATTTGTCACTTTACAACGCCGTTGGGCGGCTGTGATGGAACACATTTTAAGATCGAAGACAAAAAAAAACGAGGAAGGAAACCGTTAGCAAAAACGTGAATTTTGATAGATAATAGTCAGGAGCTAAATGACTAAATGCAAAGTGTCGTGTTCCCTCTTTAAATTAAAATGTGTAATTCTTAAATACAAGCGACACCGATTAACTAATAATATTTTGACGTTTTTGGGCTAAACCTCGTAATTAAGTAGAAGTATTTTAATTATGTTGGAGTCGTTGAAAAAGTGCTTGAGAGAAATGCGATATTACTTGCCATATGATCCCATTTAAATTAACTTTCAAAATGGCGCCAGTCTGACACTTTTAATGATTACGTCATTGACTTCCATCGAAAAAATTGTATGTACCTTAGTTAGTTACCCAAAAGATAATCAATTTAAGCTTCTTTAATGCTTCAGAAGGCGGGGGGTATACCAGCAGTCAATATACACCCTCTATAGGACAAGGCCTGAACGCTCAATAGTTCATCATCCTTAAGAAAGCTAAAGATTTGAACTCTTAGCCCATTGTTGTAATTTCCCTTGCAGCCAGGAACACAATATTTATTCGGCCTAAGTAATCAAGTAACAAACCTCAGTAAACTGTACGTACAACACAAAACGCGGGAAGAACCAACATATACATTCACTAAGAAAGCCATATTGTAATGCACTTCAGTTATAACACTCTTATACACAAGTAAAAATACGTTCAAATCCCACTTGGACGCCTTTGGAACACGGTTATTATTAATATTGAAAAAAATAACATCAACATTCACTTAGGAAGCCATATTGCAACGCACTTTATTCAGTCATAACACAGGTAAAAATACGTTCCAATCACACGAGGACGCCTTATCAACAGGGGCAACATATCATTTTCCACAAGACAGAGATAAAACTTTGTTAAATTGTAATACTTATCAGCTGTCAGTCAAAACCATAGACCTATGATCCGAAGGAGACAGAATTGTTTACATTTAAACACGATCAGGCATTACCAAAATTTCGGGCCACTCAGACCGCTGTATATTACAAGTATGGCCGTATGGAATGTGCTCTTGCCGGATTAGTTTTTCTGTGTGCCGGATTGAGATTTGTAATTATTATAAAAACGTCCATAGCATTATTTATTCGTTATATTAGAAGCATTACTGTTGAAATGTGGTTTTTTCTGAAAAATATTCCATAATTTATGGTAACCTGGAATATACAATCGAATTATTGAATATTTAAATTTTTAAATATTCCATCATTTGTTCTGAAGGCGACAACGCCGCGCACCTTTTAGAATGGGGACTTTGTTCTGTACTACGCAATTTGACAGCTTTCGTATTTCTCGTAGCTATTTCGAAGCGGTGTTGCCTTACAAGTGGTACCTAGTTTTCAATCATAGTTAGAGCGTTGCCAATAAGCAGTAATTATGACTCGACGACAAAGAGGTCCGTTGGTTTTCCTTGTCATACTTCATGTAATCATTGCGACAAGTCAAATTTAGTTTTATGAAGGAGATGTTTCGTCTCCTTAGGATAATAGGTCTATGGTTGTAACAGACCGTATTTGACAGTTTGGTACATTTGGAGCAAATGCAAATAAGTTTTCCTCTCGATTTATTGGCATTAGATTATATTGTTGTTTCATATTTATCTAGCTCAGGAAAAATTAAATATATACCATGGCCCTTATACTATATATTTCTACTTGAAAAATTTTCAACTCCAATTTATGTTTGTAAGATTAGTGATAAAACTTACCCTCCCCACATCAAATTTGAAAAAACTATTACACAATCTAGTCTCTTGACGAGGTTGTAATATACTTACATAAGTGATCACCTGTTATAGTTTCATTTATAGGTACTACTATTGATAAACATTCATATTATTAAATTTTTTATTTGCGATATAAATGCTAACAATATTTCAGAACACTAACATTGAATTGATTTGGAATTTCAAAGACCCTCCTCATTGTATATTTTTGAAAATGAACCTTTAAGTCTGAAATTCCAATCAAACAAATATATAAACATACTTATAAGCATTTGTTTAATTAATGAAAATAAGAATTTCTTTGATCCATAACCTCAGAATAAGTGTTCAATTTTATCATTAATTTGTTCAAGAACATTACCAAAATACTTATTACCATCAATCATTTGAACACCACAAATTGACATATTTCCATATGCCTTCAGAACACTAAAAATAAAAGTAAGTATAAATTTTGAATTCGTAAATCTGTATCTACATAGAACTATGTCTCATGTTAATATTACTGAAATTGATGATAAACTTACTCTTTTCTAAAACTTTCTGATGAAGTGAGTAAATTCTCTTGAACTGTCTTAGATTTTCTTCTTGAGAGACGTTGATTTCTCACATCTTCACTCACACTCAATAATAAGACAACATCAGGTTTCAATAAATCATCTGGCCAATCAAAAACAGCATCGCCTTTTTCTGGGATCTCAAAAGTCCTGTCATGTTTAAAGTAATTCTCTTTCATCTGTGCCAATGCAAAAGCAGTAGTGGAATGCCAATATCTAAAATTACATTATATATAAATATGGGCAGTAATACTAAAAAGTCATTGTAATGGTTCATCAGAACTCTTAGTTGGAAATTATTCTGCATAACAGATATATTACGAGAGCTAAAAGTCTGCAAGGTTTAAAAACAAACTTGTTTTAAGCTATTTTGTTCTCAGAAATCTAAATCAGTGAAAATTTTCCAGAATAAAAAGTGATTAATAGTGACTATTTTCTAAAGAGAAATAGATATTAATAAAGATTCTTGACTCAGTACGTTTCGGTCTCACGACCATCATCAGAAGACTTATTATGTCTAAAACGTGATTACTTAAAACTAATTGTATTACACAAAGCGTGCAAATCGCACCAATTTCAATTAAACTGCCCACGTCGTCGAAACGAACAGAAACACGATTATACGAAATTGTAAACCTCAATGCTATAGTAAAATTATCAAAAATCTACTGCTAAGAAGATTTCTTAATAAAAGCGTATTCATGTCAACACAGTAAGTGATCGACTGAGACGAGACAAATAAAATTTAATTTTTAAGTATACACATTTTCAGACCAGATGTTAGATTTACGAGCTAATAGAAAAAGGTTTTGTCGTGACAGGAGGTATACTTGACATTCTACCTAAATTTAGGTACTTACACTTACTGTGTTGACATGAATACGCTTTTATTAAGAAATCTTCTTAGCAGTGGATTTTTGATAATTTTACTGTAGCATTGAGGTTTACAATTTCGTTTAATCGTGTTTCTGCGGCAGTTTAATTGAAATTGGTGCGATTTGGACGCTTTGTGTAATACAATTAGTTTTAAGTAATCACGTTTTAGACATAACAAGTCTTCTGATGATGGTCGTGAGACCGAAACGTACGTAAAGACGAAAATTTAAAACATAGTGTTAATGTGATATATTTCCCGAGAATTTTTATATACAGGGATATTAAAAGAAACAACAAAACTTTTTGGGAAATCGCTAAGGCATCAATTGTTCGAAATGTTGCCCATTTTCCTGAATACACAAATTAATTCGTTTCAAGAAATTGGATTGAACTCTGGCTAGTACTTCAGGATCATTCTTCAATAAATCCGCTTCATGATTAATTCGTTGCAACAATTCCTCTGTAGCTGGATAAGCTTTCGACTTCAAAGCCCCCCATAGAAAGAAGTCGCAGGGCGTCAAATCAGGGGAGCGGGCCGGCCAGTTCACTGGTGCATCGTGTCCTCTACCTATCCAGCGATCTGGATATTCCGCATTCAAATGTCGCCTCACAGCTAATGTGAAATGAGGAGGTGCACCATCATGGATAAACCAGGCCACGACGAATGTGTAAGGGCAAGTCTTCCAACAGTTCAAGTAGCCTTTGTTCCAAAAAGTTCAAGTAGTTCTCCCCGTTCAATCGATCGGGTATAACGGTAGGGCCAATAATAAAGTTATCCACAATTCCAACCCAAACATTGATTTTAGTTTGATTCTGAAAATATGTTTCATGAGGATTTTCATCAGCATAGAAATGTTCATTATGGAGGTTAAAAAGACCACATCTCGTGAAAGTATCTTCGTCCGTGAACAGAATTCTTCTACAAAAATTGGGGTTTGCGTTTTGTCTTTGGACAATAAGCCGACAGAAATCTAGCCGATGACCTGGATCCATGGGCAATAAGTCTTGAACTGTTTTAATATGATAGGGATACAACAGTTCTTCTTTCAGTACATTATGAACTAATGATTTTGAGGCTCCAATACGAAGTCCCAAACGTAGTGTGCTTATCCCAGGTTCAGTTTCAACCGCTTCCAGTATCGCTTCTTCGAGCTCTAACGTCCTTCTTGTCCGTCTGCGTCCAGTTTCTCTGCGATTTGCTTCAAATTTGCCAGTTTCGCGAAGGTTTGCCGATTTGGAATTCTGCGATGCGGATATCTTTCCCTTCTCCGGCCATTGCAACGACAAAGTCCATAAATCAATTATCAACCATTTCAGTGTTAGTGAAATTTTGAGCCATTTTATAAAATTTTTACGGAAAGCAAAGTAAAAACTGACAGTTTTGAGAATAAATTCTTCAAATGCCAAAATGACATCAGAAAAACAAAGGCAACTAAGGTATTTTAATCAAATAAAATTAGTAAGCCAAAATTGCAGACTCGAAAATTAATTTTTTCAAGCTAATCCGTTGATTTTATCAAAATTTTCTAAGAGTAAGAAAAGTTTTCAAATTAGATAAGATATCTACATAAAAAATATCGAGTGAATTACATTGACCACAAAAAAGTTCTGGACACTTTTCCCGTTACATCCTCAAGTTTGAGCCATTTCTATGGTCTCTAAGGCTCTGTGCTCCACTCTCAAAAATGGCCATTATTGACAGTAACTCACCTGCTAAATATTGTAAAAGTTCTTCATCACGTTCTCAAGTTATACCGAAAAAACAAAATTATTTTTGCAATTTTGAAGCCCTCTACCGGGTAAACAAGACACTTGAGGCAAAAGTAAAAAGGCTCATCAACTTTTTTTCGAATCAAAGAATCTTCGGTTTTATTTTGGCCACGCAGTTCGAGGACACCCTGTATAATGAAATAGATATTTCTTAAGTTGGAGAATAAAACTCAAATTTTACACAAAACTTTTAACATTTAATTTAAAAATGCTGACAAATTGTTTCACCACACAGTGGCATTTTCAAAGCAAGGAGTTATCAACTAAAGCTAAATCTAGAAGTATGTCCTTAAATATTAGGGATCAGAATGTGGTACAAATTGAGGGATGGGGGTGGATAATGGTGGGAGTGAATTTAAGTGAATCTTAAAAAAGATAAATTGAAGAAATCTGGAGTTTACAGACTGAGATGTGATGACTGTAGTGCTTTGTACATAGGACAAACTGGACGCAGTTTCAGCGTAAGGTTCAACGAACATTTGAGAAGTTACAGGCTCAAAAAAGAGGACTCTAATTACGCGAAACACGTGTTAGAACATAACCACAATTTCACCCTAAATCCCGATATTCTACACATTCGGGAAAAAGGACATAAACTTAATATATTAGAATCCATAGAAATATTGAAACACTCAAAAAACAATAATAATGTAATATTAAATGATCAAATCGACACATATAATTCACCGCTTGTTAACAATTTTGTAAACACACTCCCACCATTATCCACCCCCATCCCTCAATTTGTACCACATTCTGATCCCTAATATTTAATGACATTCATTTTAGATTTAGCTTTAGTTGATAACCCCTTGCTTTGAAAATGCCACAGTATGGTGAAACAATTTGTCAGCATTTTTAAATTAAATGTTAAAAGTTTTGTGTAAAATTTGAGTTTTATTCTCCAACCTCAGAAGTATTATGAATTTACACTACGTAAACGCCGAAACCATAGATATAGAAATAGATATATTGTTTTACTGTCGTATCAGGAATGTTAGTTTATAGTGTGAATTAATCTGAGGATCAGTAGGTATGTTATACTTCTCACTTTGTGAGATATTTTTATCCTTGAAGCTACAAGACATTACATTTGGGTCAAGCAGATTCATTAAATTTATGTTAATCACGAACCTGTCCATAATAACTGGGTGCGATTGCAAAATCTGGGATACCTCCATTGCAGCAGCATAATTCCCCAAATAATAATAGGGAGCATGAAGATAATAGTTACCATCAAACACTTTTCTTAAATGAGACATGGACTTAGGTGGTGTGCTCATTTGGATACCATTTATTTTTTTTGCTAACCGCTTACCAACTGTGGATTTTCCTACAAAGTAAGTTTATGGTATGCTTACAAAATTAGGTACTGTCTTTTGGTGGTGTTATTACCCGATCCATCCAATCCTTCTAAAACTATAAGAGGATGTGCTTTGTTGCCAACAGAAGTAGAACTATTATATTTGTTCCGACTATTCTCGAAACATGTTATAAGACTACGGATATTGGCGTCGTTAATCTAAAAATATATTCACCAATAGATTCAAACTTGAATTATGATTTGACACTACTTACTACATCATCTTCCAACGTGCTTAACAATGAATCCAAAGAAGTTCGAGCTGCATTGAAAAATCTTTTGCATTTCATAGATTTCTCCATATTATATCCAGGCAAATTACTTTCCATTGTCCAATACTTTGTTATGTATAATTCGTAATAATTAAATCTAAACTCATGAACCCGATGGACAAGTATTTCTACGTTTGATTTATTTGGTACTTCCCCGATTTGTAGTTTGCTGCGTTGTATGACGTTTACCACATTTTGGTGTTGGCCATAGAGCATGCCTTGCCTTAATGCCTATCATAGGTAAGATCAAAGACAGAGATGTCGCGCGATGTCTCCTACACATAGAACTGTATTATATTCCATAGATATATGACTAACTCCCATAGAGATGAAGAATAAAGTTCTTGACGGCGGTGTTTTTTGACCCCATCTAAGTAATTCGAAGAGAGGCTATACCTTTCTAATCGACGAACCTCTCTCCAAAGATTAGAAAGAGATAGCCTCTCTTCAAAATTCTTAGATGGGGTCTTTTTGTGAAGCATTGTGCTTAAGGAAGTCGAAACCTGTATTCTTCATCTTTGTGATAACTCCAAGATATGGAGCTATAATAAATTCAAGCTCCTACATATCCAAAGTACAGCACGCTTCAACTCAAGATCATCATGAAATACGAATATGAACACGGAAGGTAACGCCGTGACGTCACTTATCAGTATTACATACTGCATATGGGGCATACATAGTTTAATATCCTTGAGGTAAGATCACTGATCTCCATTATACGTGAACTATGATCAATTGATCACATACTTTCTTCACTTTTATTATCAAAATGATTTAGAAACCGCTAGTGAAATACTAAAATATACTCTATGTTGCTTGAAATTTTATTTAAATAGTCTACATAATGTATTTTACTACTCTATGATTCATATCGACACGTGTTGTCAGGTAGACTCGAATTATTCATAGCCTAGACTAATATAGATTACAGTGACTATACAAGCGAATCACCGTAATATAGATAGACTAATTAGTTTGAGATTCACACTATAATTAATATAACATTCTTTTATACTGACACCGGCTGTCACATGAACTATCAAAATTTACCACAGAGTAAACGCTTCAAATAGACTGTGACTTCACATTGATGACGTTACTTGAATCTTAAAATGAGAATTTCGGACACTTGTCTGCAGAGCAATATGTTATAATAATTACTTACTAATTTACGTTCAACTAAACCAAACCGTGATTAAGGTTTGTTTTATGGATGAAATTATGAAATTCAAAAATTAATTAAATGTTATACGTAATGCTTTACGGTAGAAGCAAAGTAACTAGATGGTTCCATCAATGAATTCAAATTCCGATTCAATTTTCATATATGCACTGAGAAAATGCTATAATTCAGGTTCGTATTTCAATCCACAATCGGCTTCGGCATACACTGTCTTGCAGATTTTTGTTCTAAAGAACGTGGTTATTTTTATTCATACCAATATGAAAGCTCGAGGAGATTTACTTGCGAGAATAAAATGAAGAATATCGATCGATATCTATTGATTTTCAATAGCAGTGTCACAGATTGAATTAATATGGCATTCTAGATAAACTTAATTCATTTGTTTCTGTGATCGTGATCTTCGAAGATTTCAGTTTCAAAACTGACGATTTTTTCATTTGCTTAGTGAAATCTTAATGTTTTCAGAAACTACTGTGCATAAGTGTTTTATTAATAAAAGCGTCATGGCGATAAAACTTTCGTGGAATTCCAAATTCAAATATGTATCTACAAGACAGCAAGACTAATGTGAGTACTGTTCTAAAAACTTCAATTAACAATTTTAGTTATATTATTTACTATAATTCGGTTAAAATCAGATTAATCCCAATGTTCAATAACCAATAATGCAAATGCTTCGTCAAGATATGTTTATTTCGAATTACAAAATGATAATGAATCTGAAGATACTACTGCTTCTCTTAAATTATGACATGTAATGTAATTCTCTAAGCATTTAATAAATATTCACATTAAGCTTACTATCACAGTTTAAATTATAAATAAATCTAGAAGCTTGAACACTAATAACTAATATCCAAGTACGTTTGAGTATAAATAATGTTTGAAGTGATGCTTTCTAGTCCTTCATGCAGATGAGTGTGGCATTGTTTGAATGAAATTTTCAAGTTGAGACTCAATTTCCTGCAGAATGTTTTCTACATCCAGATTTTCGTTAATGCTTTGAACAACGGGATCAGTCATGTTATCAAGTGCCTCTTCAAAACTGAAACATGAAGAATAATGAAATTTGTTTACTTGATTCTGATAATTCTTTGCTAAAGCTTTCACTGCTTAATTTTTTTTTCACTCTAAATCGATGGCCTCCAATCTTTTTTAATCAGTTACCTACTTTCAATAGAGAAAAAATTAATATTGTGGACCCCTGGTATGTTCAAGATGTATTATGTTCTAGGTTAACATGGATAAGTACATACTTTGTAATTTTCTTTCTGGAGATGACAATATAGTTGTCGATATGTATAAGCTATTATATTATATTAATTTCAGTAAAGAAATACTTCAGGTAATTAGGCTGATTGACCAGTAACATTGCAGCTAATGGTTCTGGCAACTGTTTCACACTCTCGAGCTCATCAGCAGAACTGGTAAGCTGCTGTGCTACTGGTCGATATATATTTATCGAGGTTTGGCTTGATTCTCTTAACAGCTCCAAATGTGGTGTCTATACCTTTAACGGAGTTGGTTGATAAATGACATCATCGCCTTACTCGTTTCGCTGATCAGCTCGAGAGAGCGAAACAGCTGTCCGGAACTATTAGCTGCAGTGTTGCTGGTCAACTTGACTTATGGATAATTTGTTCAAGTATTTTTGTTTACTTCCTGGTTAAAAAATGCTTAGCTTATTCACTTACTATTCCGTGAATTCCTCAGAAGTTTGATGATCTTGCTCTTTTTCTTCTTCTTCTGGCACATCATTGTTTGGTACATTTTCACTTGGTTTTAAATAAAATACTAGGTCAGGTTTTATTAAATCTTCAGGCCATTTATAGACATCATCTCCTTTTGGTGGTATCTCTGTTCTCTTGAAGTATTTGAAATATGTCTGTTTCATGCGTGCCAAAGTATAAGCTGTTGTGAAGTGCCAGAAACTGTAACGGAAAATCAATACAGCTGAAGTTTTCAAAATAATTGAAAACAAGAGTATACTTTCAGTACATACTGAAAAGAAAGTAAAAAAATCAAGCACTCCAAATAGGAAAACATGTGTGTCTACAACTTGAAGAAAATGAAATTAAAGTGTAATCTTGTTTATAAATATTTAAAAAACCTTTCCTTAATGATAGTATAGAATCATATAAAATTGTAACAATGTATCACTTAAATAACAAAAATAATATATAAATATGTTCCATGACAGTTTTATTGAAAACAATGAAAATCTCATATGCAGAATTTCTTAGAGATGAATTAAAATCACCCACTCAGTTGTTCATAAAGATTTCCACTTTTATAGAATTATATTGGAGAAATCTTTATAAAACTTGTAGCATGGTACTTAATTTGAGGAATCATACAATAAATCAACTCACTTCTCGACTATTACTGGTTTTTCCTTTAAAGTCTGCATAATTTCAACTTGTGCCACATAATAACTGAGATAGTCATAAACCATTTTGAAGTGGGCAGGACCATTCTCAAAACTGTCCTTTAAGGATGAGATACATTTTGGTGGAATACTGATCAATTCTGCATTAATTTTTTCAGCAAGAATTTCCCCTATTACTGATTTAGCTAAAATAACAATAAAACATAATAATTATTATAAACATGAAAACTTGCTCAATTATTTTCACAAAACCAATTCAAACTCACCAGAATCATGAAAACCTCCCAATATGATCAAGGGGTATTGCCTTTCATCTTTTCCTGATTTTATGGAATTACTATAAACTTCTAAATTTTTCAATAAGTCCAATAAGGTAGGAATACCATCATACTCATCCTATAACATATATCCTTATTACCTTTCATTCAAACTAAAATTATGTTGCAAAGTTTAAATTGCAACATACTTGATAGTTTTCTAAAACCAGTAATAGCATTTCGAAAGATGTCCTAGCTGATTGAAATAGAGTACTGTCTTTTTCTTCTTTTCTCTGGAGACTTATCACATGACCACATTTATATGGGGGCCTTTTTCGTTCTGGTAGCTCTTCTGTACTTGAAATTTCTTCCTCAATCTCCATGTTTACTTATGAAATGATTATAATCTTAGAACAAATTTGTAATTTTTTTTAACTATATTCGTAAAAATGATAGCAACAGTGTATCAAATGAAACGAAATTTTACCTTGGATGAAGATACTAGAGTGGCAAATTTTTTAAATTATCGCCTTTCGAAGATAACGATTAATCCTTCATAGAGATACCATATTATTATCTCTGATAGTAGCAACAATTACAATGTATCAGAGAGAAGACATTATTAAACTGCCATGATAGGTTATGGTTAATGGTTATGCTACGGGCCATAGAGTAGTAAAAAGTACTCAAAATTTGGAGTTATTTGAGTTAACTAAAACTCGTACAAACGATTGAAATTTTTTTATTCAACGTATTCTTTACTTATTTTCGCAGTTACTTGAATACCTTTCATCATCGTTGGTCGTCGCGAAATCTTCATTGAATATATTTTTTGTTAGTACAAATATGACTAATTATAAAATAACGATTAGAGAAACTGGTCTGTTGTAATTGATTAGGTATAAGAATTAGATGAAAATGTCTCAATTATGTGCTCGTTTTCTGATAATGTAAGTAGAAAAATCAACTCAAATTGAATTTTAGATCATAACGGATGATTGGAGTAGTTCATCACTATTTTTTTATCATACCCTTCATCAATATCATTGCAATTATTTTCAAGATAGAAACCGATAAGGCACCGTATTATCCGAAAAGAGGAAAGACTTCGTTCGCTATGCTCATGCCGTCTTTCGCATAATAAAGATAAAAAGTGCGAACCGCAGTCTGCCTACTTGCGCGAGCTCGATTCTTTTTTTTTGCAATCTGCCAGATACTTAGCAAACCGAACAGTGCGCAAACAAAGCGAATGGCGTCGAGTATTCGATGGACCGTTGTGCTCAATAATTCGAACACTGCTAAAGAACCTACAAACCAGTAAAATCATATCTATATCCTGTGAAAATTCGCTGCGATCACTCTACCTCACGGTCGTATATACAGGTCTGGAAACTCGAGGCTGTTTCCTATGTGGGAAGTGGGTCCGCTAAGCGTCATCTGTTGCATAGTACCAAAAGGGTGGCGCATGAGTCGAGGGATGTTCTCTGGCACGTTTTGTCTTGTTTGAACGATGTGGCGCCTAATCCTGACATCATTCTTCGATCCATGCGCCAGCTGGTGGTTGAGCGAGGGACTACGAATTTGGCGACATGTAAGAGACTCATGCCAAACATGGAGTTTCCAGACCTCTAATACGACCGTGCTCTATCTTGATTATAATGAAATTCTGTGATTATGAAGCACATCCCTATAATCTTTGAAGCATAGAGATCATATAGAATAGAGGAGTAAAGCCCCGTCTTAACGCGAGAAGGTTTCAAAAACTTATCCGTTCCCCACTCCGCGGACATTATAAGGTGACGTTCGATCGTTAACTATAGTTACACGCGGTCATCTAAGCGCGCGGTTGAAGGAGAGTAAGGGGAACTAGTTAAAATACCGTAGAGGGGGGTACGGATAACTCATCGCGTAAGATCGAACATGGTACGCAACGAATACATAGACTATAGGGGCTTTACTCCTCTATACTATATGATCTCTATGCTTTGAAACTCGTTCTTCAGAGAAACTAATATACACAGAACAACTCTTTTTTGTGACTTAACAAAATGGTTTTATATCTAACCATAGAGATCATATAGTATAGAGGAGTAAAGCCCCTATATAGCCTATGTATTCGTTGCGTATCATGTTCGATCTTACGCGATGAGGTATACGTACCCCACTCTGCGCTATTTTAACTCTAGTTAAAAGGTAACGCTAGAACGTCACTTTATGTCCGTGGAGTGGGGATCTGATATCTTTTTGAAACCTCGCGTTAAGACGGGGCTTTACTCCTCTATAATATATGATCTCTATGTATCTAACATAGAATAGATGAATTTAGAAGGTTCCCTTCTATGTTTTGTTTATATTTAACCTATCTAAAATTGAAATATATATTTTGATTTAATCAACAATGTTTTCGGCTTTTTAAATTTATGCGTTTGAAGATAATAAGATGGAAGTAGAAGATCCAATATTCAATAATGACATACTATATATGCAAAGTTTGGTAGGGAAAAAAGTGAGTATCGAAACATTAGAAAATAAATGTTTCGAAGGCCCAGTGTATGTAATTGATCCGGTTTATAAAAGCGTGATCTTAGCAGATACTAAAACAAATGCCGTTCATTTGCTTTTATACAAATCTATCAAAGAGTTAAGATTGCTATCCGAAGATATTGTTGAATTGTCATATCTTCCAAAATCGAAACCGATTCAAGACCCTGAAACATTGAATCTTAGGAAAGAAAGATTAAGAAAATGGTTGAAACACATGTTTTTGAATGTTTATGAAGAGGATGGTAATCTGAAGGTTGAAGAACATCTAGTTATTGCTCCACCTTTTACTATCCAGGACTGTTTTTGCGATAATATTGTTATATTAGATAGAATAAGGAATATGATGGAGTTGATGCCAGAGGAATTTACATAGGGAGTAAGAAAGGATATGGTTTAAGCGTAGAATGTAATTATAAAATGTTTACAATAAGTTAAATTCAGTGTCTTTTAAATGATCATCATATGAAGAGAATAAATGTGGTATTATCAGAATTTATTTGTATTTATTAAAGTAAAACCTTCCATACTTTTCATAGAAAATCACAATATTAGGTTGGGGAGGTGCAAGGTCTATGGCAGAATTAAAACATTTAATTAATGTTAACGAAATAATAAATAAAACTACTTCGTTATACTATCACTGATATTTAATATAGTCGTTACTATAGTTTCAACACAAAACGTGTCATCTTCAGACGAAAACGAAGGTATGAATTTAACAAATATTATATCTACTATACAGGGTGTCCCAGGTTTTAGTAGCAGAACTTTAACAGTCGATAGAAAATTCGACTTTGAGAAAAAAGTTCTTATTAACATATATGCACAGACGCTTAGTTTTTGAGATACAGGGTGTTGAAATTGAAAAATAAATTTCGTTTTTTGCAATTATCTCCGGAACCATTTTTCGTACAGAAAACAACTTTTGCAAGCATTTTCTAATCATAGTAAATTATGTTCTGTGAGATAAAAATTTTTTTTTTTAGTTATGATTGGTGAAGATTTTGAAGGGGTAGTGGGTGTTTTTCTCCCCAACTTCTACGCCACTGGAAAAAGTACGGTTTTGAGAAAACTTTTCGAACCGCCAATGTTTTCTACACAAAAAAGGTAATCTTGGTCATAAGCTCTAAAGTTGACCGTTTTCGGGAAAAATCAACTTTTATGTTGAAAAACATTGTCAATTTTTTGGTTTTGTTACTTGTTCTAACGTTTGAATAAATTTTGTTTAATTAGTAAGAATTGAACATGTTTTTCAACATAAAAGTTGATTTTTCTCAAAACGGTCAACTTTAGAGCTTATGACCGAGGTATCTCTTTTGTGTAGAAAACATTGGCGTTTCGAACGGTTGTCTCAAAACCGTCCTTTTTTCAGTGTCGTGGAAGTTGGGGAGAAAAACACCCACTACCCCTTCAAAATCTTCACCAATTACGACTAAAAAAAATTTTGTATCACACAGAACATAGCTTACTATGAGTAGAAAATGCTTGCAAAAGATGTTTTCTGTACGATAAACGGTTCCGGAGATATTCGCAAAAAAATAAAAAATTTTTCTCAATTTCAACACCCGTATCTGAAAAACTAACCGTCTGTGCATATACATTAATACGAACTTTTTCCTCAAAATCAAATTTTCTATCGACTGTTGAAGTTCTGCTACTAAAACCTGGGAAACCCTGTATAGGTTAAAGAAGGAATACAACACATTTTATGACTATAGGAAATAGTTCTAGCACAAACCAGAGAGAGGTAAGGTGATTAGGTAATTCCGTGAGGACCTTAGTGGTGCGGGTATATTTACTAACGGACTTTGAATACGAAAATCAGGTTATTAAGACATTGCTGTAGTATAAATCTAGTTGATCGTTTAGAATCATATTATCATACATCTTCATTCCTTTGAAACTTTCCGTTGACTAATATATTTAGTTTTGAAATTTTATCTTGACTATGTAAAATTTGGACATTATTCAAATTAGGAAAAGTATGGCCTGTTTCTAAAATATGATTTGCAAGTGAAGAATCGGTTTTATTATTTTGAAAGGAACGAAAATGTTCTTTATATATAACTGCTATGTTACGGCAAGATCTACCTATGTAAAAACTATCACACTCTGAACAAGTTAGTTTATAAACTTCGGGTCTTTAAATTTGTCAGTTTTATCTTTCGCATTGAACAGAATATGAGATAGTTTGTTTGGGGGTTTAAAGCTGATAGTCAGGTTATGATGGGATAACATGTTTGCAATTTTTTCGCTTATAGGACCAAAATAAGTTGAAGAAACATATTTCAATGAGTTATCTTTGTCTTTTATAAAGGGGTAAATGCTATTGTAAATAAATTTTTGTCTTTTTCTATTTATTAATTTAGAAATTACTTGAGGACCGAAACCGTTATTTGTAGCAATGACTTTAATTGTATCTAATTCTTTACTAAGATTTTCTTGAGATAAGGGAATGGAAAAGGCTCTATGTATCATTGAATGGAAAGCAGCTAGTTTATTACTATAGGGGCTATGTGAAGAGGTACAAATTACTGTTTCTGTGAAAGTGGGTTTTCTGTAAATGTCGAATGAGATGCTATTATTATGTAATAATGTTAATTCTAAGAAATTTATTTTGTGATCCTTTTTTGTCTCTAATGTGAATTTTATGTTGGGATGAATATTATTGATGAATGATAAAAAGATCTAATTGTCTAGATGTACCTTTAAAGAGGGCTAAAATATCGTCTACGTATCTGTACCAAAATTGAATATGTTTTTTAGTTATGGCAGAACTCATTATAGTATCTTCTACGTGTGACATAAAAATATCTGCGAGAAGTGGACTTAATGGAGAACCTATAGCTAATCCGCTATTTTGAGTATAAAATTTGTTATTAAACTGACAGTAATTTTGACTGAGGCATAAATCAAATGCCTGTTCTATTTCTGATTTTATCAAAGAATTAATATGTGACTGTTCTAAGATATTTGTGATTAAATTTTGACATTCAATGGGAGGGATATTTGAAAACATATTAGAAACATCAAAGGATACCAAAATACCGGTGTTAGGTATAATTTTTGCTTTTATCGAATTTGCGAGTTCAACAGAGTTTTTTACTGCAAATTTGGGTTTGAAAGGAGATATATTTTTGAAAAAGGAAGTAAGTTTTTCAGAAAGTTTGTGTGTGGGGCTATTGATATAAGATACTACCGGGCGAATAGTATTTAATTAATCAATAATCACCTAATTTCGTCATATGTATTCATATTGAATGTGAAAAATTATGATGATACAAACGTAATATGAATATTTATTTTGGGTATAATACAATACTCATTTCAATTATAGAGAAAAATGTATTAATGCTTTTATCTTTGTGTTTGATATCAAACTGGAAAGCAAATTAACAAATTGTCTGAAGAATTAATTTATATTGAATGTTTGAAACATTGAAATGTTGACTTGACTACCTTTAAATTCTGTTCCTACTTTTTCCTTAACTATTCATAGTATCTGATAATAAATCAATACCTAGTTGTAGATGAAAAAGAACTTTAAGTATAATGTATATATATTTATTGAAAAAATAACATAACATATTAATAATGATATACTCTGTTACATAATATAATAATAAAACACTAAAATAGCATCTAACACCTGTATGAATATTTGTGTAGTGCTAACATAGAAATTTAGCATATTACTAACTAATGAAATTAATTCATTAGCATCTTGAAAAATAAATTTCTTGATACATTGAGTTTAAGTAAAGCTTCATATTTTATATGCAAGTAATATGCAAATCCTAATGTAAATAAAATATATTCATAAATTAAATATTATCTTAGTAACATTACTACAATAGAAATTTATTCACATTTATTAATTTTTACAATTAATAGAGTTTCTACCAAGCTGCAAAAGATATATTTGTGCTGGAGTCCATTGTACTGACTCCTTTGGTATTATCTAGTTGTATGTGGTCGAATGTATCTATGAAATATTCAATTTTTTCTAATAAATTTGTGGCAACATTTGCAAATTCGTCCCATATCAGGTATTCTTGAGTCATGTATAGTTCAGAGTCTTCTACATTTTCTTTGATTCCAAATATTTTTTCATCATCTGGAATCAAAAGTTCAGGAAAAAACAATTATTGACGAGAAAATATACTGTCTGTATATCAATCAAATAAGGAAATTCATAATTGTTGTGTTCAGGGGTTGTCCCCTTGAAAATCACTCACCCAAATAGTCTGCCAAGAGGATGAGCAATTTTTGAATATCCGCATCTGAGTACAGTTCACTCAAATCAGTACAATCAATAGAATAATTCCATAGAGCTTGACAAACTAGTGTTCCTGTTGACCAGTCTTGTTGACCATAAGTTTCCAATATTCTTATTATCTTGGCTATACCACCTTTCTTCTTAAACAAAGTTCTCGATCTGTTATCAGACATTAAATTAACAAACACCCCAATTGTGGTTTTTAATACTAATAAATCATCTGGAATACAATAGAATAGTTCAAATTAAAAAAATATCTATAACTAGACAACTTCAGAATATGTATCAATTTAAAAAGTCAGGGCAAAGGATTTTACACTTTTCTTGCCCCCAAAAAAAATTTTTTTTACCTTTATTCAATAAATCAATCATTTTTTGGAAGATCTCAGTTTCTGCAAGATAGTTCCTTGTGATTTTAGATCGGGATAAGTTTCCAAGTATTCTCATAGATTCAATAATGCATTCCTTGTTGGTAGATTTTGCATATTCTGCAATCCCTGTGAAAAAAAACAAGAAGTAGATTTTTCATACCTCAGATTAGTCGAGGAAATAAAGCACTAAAATAGGCCAAATCTGGGACAGTTGGCGCAGTTGGATGGATTGAGATGCGGTTTTCTGCATTCGATTCAGAAAGTGATTTAGAAACTTTGTCCGGTATTTTTGTTTTGCGGAAAAAATTTGTTGCATTTCTACACCCAAAAATTAAAAATGTAATAAATTCTAGCTCTCGGGGGTTTTCAAAGTTGCCGATCACGACTATACATGAAAACTGTGAGGGTCACAGTCGTGATCGGCGACTTTGAAAACCCCCGAGAGCTAGAATTTATTACATTTTTAATTTAAAAACAATAAGAAATTCCTAGAAGATGACGTGAATACACAGGGCTCGAGTGTCCCGGAAATAGCCCCAGGTATCCAGGTGATTTGCAGAACATTGTGAGTGTCACAGTCGTGATCGGCGACTTAAAAAAGCCCCGAGAGTTAGAATTTGTTACCTTTTATGAAGTAAAAATTAGCAAATTCCTAGAAGATGACGTCGTTACCCGGACGCAGGGTACACCAGGTATTGCAGAAGAGTTTGTTCATGTCGTTATCATCACTAGCAACCTTCATATCACCTTTCGAACAGTTGACAAACATTGAAAATAATTTTTTCATTAATTTCGTCGATATCCAGGACGTCAGGACGCTAGTATACCCCCGGGGAGGTTCAAGGGGAAAGGGGACCTCAGGGAATTTTTTAAATATCATATTCGTGTTCAGCGACCCCAAAAACCCCCGAGAAACCAATTCGAGTCCTTTTTTTTATTCACCTCGAAAAGTGCACTTACAAAAATGCATTTTTTGGCTGTAGAAATGCAACAAATTTTTTCCGCAAAACAAAAATACCGGACAAAGTTTCTAAATCACTTTCTGAATCGAATGCAGAAAACCGCATCTCAATCAATCCAACTGCGCCAACTTTCCCAGGTTCAATGCTTTATTTCCTCGACTAGATACTAAATAAAGAACAGTAATTATTTTAATTACTTATTCCGGAATAATGAAAATCACAATTGGTTCCAAAGTTATGTTTGGCTTGGACTTTGGTATATTAGAATTTAAAAATGATAACAAAACTTTTCTATTTTAACAAACTTACCTTCAGCTATATCAACTTGTTTGACGTGAAATATATCATGTTCCAACTCAGTGGTGTAATAGTAAGACAAGTTATTCAAAGTACTCAAAACGGAGAGTACCAATTCTCCATTTTTCTTGAATGGATTGCTTATTAATACTTTCAAAAATTCATCTATGAGTTTTATACCGTAGTTGTCGTTCACCTCTTTACCAATATCCGGATTGATAACCATATTAGCTATCACACGTATTATCTGCAAAAAACATTGTTTAGAGCAGAGGAATAATAAAATTCGATGATCGGAGTAGATGAAAACATTATCAAATTTTCAATTGGAAATGTCTAGATGTTTTGTGGTTTGCAGTTGTAGCTATGTAGTGTTATATGCCTTTTATTTTGCGCTTGATTGCGGAATTATGTTGTAAATTAATAAAAATCGTATTATACTATACCTTAATCATAACATCTTCCGACCCTCCAGCACTATTTCCAGCTTCATTCTCTAATACCAAAGAACAATTTTTCAGGGTTCTTTCCAAATATATTTTCCATAAATGCAAAAGGCTCTCAATCGATTTCTTCTCGCGATAGAACTAAAATTAACATTAGTACATTTAGCGTTTTCTTAGATTGATGTCAGAGAAGTATGGCTATATATTTTATATACAGCGTCCTTCAAACTGGTGGAATCTCATGTGAAAATTTTTTAATTTTTTATAGGCTGTTTCTTTTCCGTTTTACAAATGTGTCTCAAATATGAACATTCTATTGCAACTTTTACGTTTTACCATTTTTTAAATATTATTCTTAACTTCTTCCGTAAAAAGTCCTAAACTTTAGTTAGATACGTAAAGGGGTTTGATGATATTTTGATTGATGATTGATATCATTTTAGTACTGAAAAATTCATTTGAATAAATTTCTATCCTAAACGCTTGACGATACAACTTTGCATCAAACATAAAATAAATTTGAAGCGGATATTCTCATTTTCTAAAGTAAAGATGAAGACATACAATAATTTACTTCATTTTTAAATCAAAAATAGTTAAGAAAAAGCAGTTTCGTATTAAAACCGTAGAAAAAATATAATCCAAGGTATCAGATGTCACCTGACATTTCTTGTAAGAAAATCAAGCGATACGAAGTTTCAAATTAATAATGAAAATGAACGTATTGTGTTATTTCCCTTTTCCACTCATTATACGTGTACATTTTTTATATACGAGGGCAAGGTGAAATGTCCCTGAAAAATGAAACAAGAAATGATTTATTTGGACAAAACTTATTTTATTTCTCAACATAATCTCTTTTCTAATTTTTCGATCCCTTCCACATAATACGATTTCGGCAATCCTTCAAAATAGGCGTTTGTTTCAGCGAGGATCTCATCGTTTTAGCCAAATTTCTTTCCGCGGAGCCAATTCTTCAAATTTGGAAATAGATAATAATCGCAGGGGACCAAATCTGGAGAATATGGTGGATGACGAACCAATGCGTAGCGCAATTCATGCAATTTTGCAATTGCGACTGAAGACCTGTGCGCCGGTGCGTTGTTCTGGTGGAAGAGCAATTTTTTCTTTGCCAAATGCATCCACTTTCGCCTTAAATCGGCGCCGAATCCGATCCATCAGCTCTGCATAATGTTTGGCGGTGATCATTTTGTCCTTTTCAAGATAATCGATATGGACGATACCGTGTGCATCCCAAAACACTGTCGCCATGACTTTGTTGCTCTTTACGGCTTCGATGCGCCAGTACAAGTCAACTTTTTTTACTGTTCTTCAGTCTCTGGTGTGTTGTGATGGATCCATGTTTCGTCCACGGTTACGAAACGGCGCAAAAAAGCCTTATCGTGTTTGAACATCCCTTAACACTACTTTCAAGTCATCACACGGTCGCGCTTGTTGTCAACATAGAGCAAATGCGGCATCCATCTGGCAGATAGCTTCCTCATATTAAAAAATTTGTGCAAAATGTTCCGTAGCCGTTCGGTTGAGATGCCCGTAGTCTCAGCAAACTCGCCTTCGTCCAATATCATATCATGAATTGTATCGAGGATTTCTGACGTTGTAACCTCAATTGGACGTTCGGAACGTTCGGCATCCTTTGTGGTCATACTTCCACAACGAAAATGAGTAAACCACCTTGTGAATCATTCCAATTGATGGTGAACAGTCCCCATAATGTTTAACCAGCTATGATTTGGTTTGCGTAAGAAATAATGTTTAATCAAGCGCGATATTTACTTTTTTCCATGTTTACAAAAATATTCAAGGTTGCTTGCTTTCGATTGTGGCGCCATCTGTTCTATTTTTCAGGGACTTTTAGCCTGTCCCTAGTATGTACTTACCATCACCCTAGTATTATCAATCTTTGCGACGATGTTGCCCAATGTGTACGTTAGGCGAACAATAATTTCTTCATGTCCGTCGTATTTTTCGAAGAGTGTTAAGAAAATCCTGAAAATGTTCTTGTTTTCCACTAATTTATCGCAGCAGCACTCGTTCGTCGATATTGTGCTGAAATTGAATTGGTTTATTGACAGAATCATAAACTGAACGAACCACTTTTCAAAAATTCATAGATATATTGAGATTAGTACAGTAAAATGGTGCTTTCAGCATGCAAAAACTTTTGTCTCCAAATCCTTTTGCACAGGGTTTTGATTGAGGTCGCGAGGTGAGTCAAAAACCAGAATGGCGTCGTCCGTTCCATTGCATTTTGGTCTAAAACGTTTTCATCTAACCGTAGAATTTTGAAGTTTCTTCAAGATGGCCTCGAAAGTGTGTACCCATTTCTGTTTTTTATTCAAACATTATGAAACCCTCCCTGTGCTAAAGAATATTGAGAGAGTAGCTTTTGCAAGAATATGAGTTTTTTTCGACCATTTGAATGTACTAATAAGTCGAGGTTACCATAAATTTTGGTTTTGGAGGTGCTTTTTAATTCTATTGTTATCTATTGAAAGATTTAACGGATCAATATTGATTGAAAACAGTTTTACATTTTAAAGTAAGATTTTTTTCCTGTTTGAAACAAGGTGAACTCTTTATTTAGGAGACTATTAGAACATTTGGGGAGCAAGTTCCTAAATGCTATTTTTATCTTTATTCAAGAAATGTTGTTGTTCAATGATAGTTGTTATTGAAGTAAATGCTGATTCATAACAAATTATAATTGGCTACTTTTTCAATGCAGTTATTTATTAAATGATTCTGGAAACGGTGCAGTCTGCTTTCCACCAACAATTAATTCGAAACGTGGAGAGTATTTATAAATATTCTTATTGAGTAAATATTGAAACATACGGCATCGAAATATTGGTGCTTCTGCTTTAGCAATACTTTTCTTATAAATGAACACTACACTGAATAAAACGCTGTAGAAAAATTCCTAAATGAATTTTCATTATTAAAATAAATTTTTTGTAATTATTCTAGAGTGGTATATTCGGTGTAGTTTCCATCTGTAATATAATGGATTTCCAACAACTAAAGACTAGTTCAATCTTGAAATACTTTTCTTATACAACATAACTGCAAGGCTCAAACCTTGGTCCGTGTTAATTTTTGCTGATGACCTGAAAACATTTTTTATAAATAAAGACCACAGATGAGTGCTATGCACTACAAAATGACCTGAACAATATTTTTGAATGGTGCGCCAACAATACATTGAGTCTAAATAATATTAGTAAATGTTGTGTTGTTAGCTTCAGTCGTAAAGTCCATCTTATTTCCTTCGATTATCTTTTAGATTCAGTAATCATTTCTCGTAGAACTACAGTCAAAGACTGTGTGTTCCATACGATCATCAGTTCACTTTTGATTTTCATTTAAGTGATATGTGTGCTAAAGCTAAAGAACTTTAGGGTTTGTACTTAGGCATTCCCAATATTTCAACAATTTGGAGGTACTACAAACATTCAATTCATTGGTTAGACCAAAACTCGAATATGCTTCGCTCATCTGGAACCCTCAGTATAAATTACAGATTAAATTAAATTATTTGAAATATTTATTTTTGTTGTATACTTCTTGTTATTCTTTATATTATATGTTGCTCTGTATTGTTTGTCCTATATTTGGGTTATTCTGTTGGGCATATATATATACTAAATAAATAAAATTAAATAAAATAACACATTATACAATACATATAGAGTTGTTTGAAAAATGAGAACTAATAATATGCTAAAAAATACTTAAGAATGAAATTGAACGTGTTGTCCAATTTTTTTTTCAACATAGCCAGTTTTTTTAAAGGCAACTGAAATTGTTTGCACCAATTCATCAGTCCTAATATAGGGGTGAAACCTTGATTATATCGAAGATCAGATAATAATTAATTACCTTAACGTTCTTGAAATATTACTAACAACATCCGCATCTACACAAAATACTTCTATGGTACGACCTAACTGATCAGTAGCACCACTGGAGTTGAACATGTCGTAAATGGTTTCCTCGGCAGCCAAGTTCCTCAATCCTGCAGTTAATTGGAACATGGCATGAGTTGTTTGATCAGTCATTGCGATTTTGTCCATTTTCTGCAAATATGTTGTTCAAAATTTCTTGAAGACTCCGTTATATTTAAACTTACTGCATTATTTATCAACTTCATATGCAAAACCATCAGTTCTAAAATTCCCAAAGACAGAATTTTATGTAATACATTGTTATTCATCGTTAGAAACTTGACTGCGCCATAACCATAGATACAAGCTTCTGCATCGTCTAGAGGACTTGAACGACCCAACGCGTCCAAAAATAGTTCTGGAATATTCTTTGGTTATTCTTGTTAACAAATTGACGAGTTGTTAACAGCTAATCATCTCAAAATAATTGTAAACTTACCCAAAATATTCTTCTGCAAAAAAAGATGATCATTATCGGCGTTTTTCGCCACTTTGAAAATTAATTTACAGACTCCACTCAGATTGTTCCCTGTAACTTTTATCTGAAACACGCAGAATATTATACCATTTAGTGTTAGTTAAATATATTGTCCATGATGTAGCTGTATCTACAAATCTATGGCATTATTATCTTGACACAAACACAAAATATTAAGGGAAAATGAAATGTATTATCTGTTATACGATTGTCTGTTACACCTTATCGACGTTGCCATTTTAGACCTATCGTTTTCAAAATTAGATTTTTTAGTATTTGTAAATGGTAAAATTTAGTGTTCATTTATCATGGGGGATACCAAGGGTCGATTGCAGTCTATAATGCAATATTGTGAGATCAGTTCTCAGATGGTTGAAATATTCTTTGTTAAACGTAATTCCTACCTGGTTGATATTCGAGTTGTGGGAGCATTCCATTTATCCCACTGATTTACTGAAATTCATATTTTATGATTGGAATATGAAGAACCCGAACAACAAAAATGAAAACGCGTTCCCACTAAAACAATAACAACACTAGAAATGTGTTGCTGCTTTGAGAATAGATAAATAGTGTGCGTGGCATAGTTACTAAAATGTACAAAAACAGATTTTCCGCTTTTGGGAATCGAACCCGAGTGTACTATCTATCTCCTAGACCACAGCACCTTTTGTTATAAACTTGTTAATGTACGATGTTATTTTTAAGTTTACTTCAATAATTGTTTTTGTTGTTTTTTTTGTTGCAATTAAAATTGAAAGCGGCTTTAAAGTAACTTAAATTTACTGTAAAACCTTTGAATCAATTCAATGTATACTTTGGGAGTGATGATTTTTTTTTAATTTTCAACCTTTCAGAAAATAATGTGTTTATTATACGATTTCCCTGGACAAACAATAGGGTCCGTTAACGAACAGCGATTTTTTGTCAAAATTTCAATATGATAGGACCTTTCGTTTTCGAGTTATCGTTGGGACAAATTTCATGACGACATCCAGAAAGACAGACAGACGAATTGTTTCAAAGTTGCTTGGACTTCGATGAAAAATACTGTGGTATAAGGACTTTTTTTAACGATTTTAGAAATAGCTAGAGTAAATGCAATAATACTGTTCAACTTCGTCGCGAATAGTCAAACAGGCCGTATTTGCTTGCCATCTGTTTGTGACTGTACGAACTACACTCGTTCTGGAATAAATAGGAATCTTCTCTTTCTACTGATATTACGTTAGATACCGCCAGCAGTTAGAAAAAGCTGTGACAAAGTCATTTGTAACATGATAAGTGGTTTTAATATGCCAGCTGAAATCATACTTACCTGGTGTAGGGGTTACCATGATCAACAAGGCGGTTCCCCCGGAGCGAGGCCTTTCCATTGCACTACGGTCGGGCTGACCTCTGCGATTATTCCTAATGCGAATAACTCGTGCACACAATTTTTGGTAGTCGGGACTGCGTACGCGCTGTCCCGGTATAATTTCAATAAAATAAAAGTTTCTTTCACAAATCTCCACAGCAGTATTCTCAAGTTCATTTCTTATTCTTGTACTTGGAGGAATATTGGTTCTTATTAATATATACTGAGCTGAAGTGATGAATCATGAGTCTATTTCCTAATCTCAGCTTGTATTGATTCATTATTAATCAGCCGTTTGACAATAAATATGGTATAACAATCTGCAGATATGATCTCTTGAACCTGACTATAAAAATAAATAATAGTAGGAGCCGGAAATTGTAGATAGTGACCCATTTTAAAACCTCGGTCGCTGAGGGGGCGATACGCGGGAGCTTTGTATTTTGCAGTTCGTCCATAGACTTGCAATTCTCAGGTGCATTAAATTAGCGAATAATTGAAATATCTTCATCGCCGCTTTTATCGGTGTCGTCTCTAATTCCAATCCAATAACATTTTAATAATTGATTTCTATGCTTGTGTTAGGATCCCACATCCTCTGTTCCTTTTTCACGATGTGAGCACAATGCACCATGCTGCGGTTGTCGTTTGTCGATAGCTTGAGCAATGTTTTGAATTCGTCCAACTTGTATGTGGTGATATTTATAGCAACTTTGTTCGTTTTCTGGGTGCACATTAATTCGATGGAGTTCAGATCAAAGTGATGAGGTGGCAGTCTGAGCGTTGTCTATTGCAATCTTCCGCAGAATCTACGAGAACCACTTGCAAAATGTTCTGCATCTATATCCTCATGATAAACTCTCTGCAAACGAATACATTCAAACCTCCCTCAAGAAAATCGGAGTCACTGCTGATATGCGTGCTAATGAGCCGTCGTCCCTTGCCAGATGGCTTCGAACCCATCTAAAAACGCCTCTCGCTCAACCACATTTCATCAGTATAATATATTTTTTGGCCTTGCGGTCGACGTGTTTGTATCCTAATAAATTTAAGAATCAAGAAACCATTTATTCTTAAGATATGATTAACAATTTGAACACATGACGAAAAACAAATGGCGATAGGTGCAAAACATTTTGGAATTGATTTTTTGTATCAATATCTTGTGTGTCCTCTACCAGCAGCAATCACTTCATTACATCTCCTTCGCATGCTTCTTATAATTCTTCGTAGATTTTCTAGAGGTATAATTTCCCATTCTTCGATTAAGGCTTCTTCTTGCTGCTTGAGAATTAAGGGTCCATTTGGACGCTTCCGAATATGCATGTCCAACAAATTCCGAACGTATTCGATTGGCTGTAAATCGGGATTAATCGTCTCATCATGGCCTCGTAAGCCAATTCAAAGGCTCCGCAAAATTTTACACATATAATTAACCGGTGCAAAATATGACGATTTTTTTCCACAACTCCGTTGTACTTAATTTTATGTGGCAAATAAGCACTGTCTAACTGTTCATGTATGTCCACTTTGCCTAGAACACTAAAATGCATACATGCATTCATGTGAGAAACGGAATTTTCGTGTTTCTTTGTCCTCTCTGCGATATGTTTTAAATCATTCAACCCTTGTTTATTCCACGCACTAACCTCTTTCTTAAAAATTAAGAACATAAAACAAAATAGTTTATTTGTTACTGGACATCCGCACATCCACTCGTATTTTTCATAGCTATTCTTGTTGAATACTCTATTGTACGTTCGGGTTTTACCTGTGGAAGTGTAGTTTATTTGAAGATCAGGAATAGGTCTTCCTTTATTTTTAATTAAAAGTTTTTCCTCAAATGATAGCTGATTTTTCAAAAGATTTTGCACACAATTAACTTCCATCATTGATAATATACGTCACTTCAGACTTCACGTCTTCGAATTGAATTCACACACTGTACACTATGAAGGCAAGACATCTGCTGGAGATACGCCACTTGGTGCCCCAAACCGACAGTATAAGCGCGTATGGCGAAGATAACTGTAGTCAGCCGAATCATACTTGAAATAGGTACACTTCAAAATGTTCCCCGGGCCTGACGTGCGGAATAAAATAATGCACGGAGTTACATGCGAATTTCTTTGTGCGTTTATCTTGGTGCTTGGGTGGGCACGTGCCCTTGTGCCCTTTAGTACCAGCCGTCACTGTTTGTGAAACAGAAATGAGTCACTATCCACAATTTCCGAATCGTGCTAAGTTATATTTTGGTGGCAATCGTATAGCATATTGGACAAGTGGTACTTAGTGATAATAATCAGTAAAAATATTTGGGAGCTGCTGTTTAAACAAAAATATCGATGACATTTTTGTGATATCATGTTTTTGGAGTTAGTTGTATTCATTTCTCATCAAACGAGTATTGTGATAGTAGGGGAAAAATTATCCACAGTTTCATTTGAATTGTGAATACAAAATACAATATAACAATTGAGTGATCGCTTTTTGTACTTACCGCAAGTATAATCCTGACAATACCTAAGAGTAACAATTCATTTTGCGACTCTACAAATTTGTATAAGCACTTTAAAATTTGCAATTTCAGTTTAGAACTGATTTTTATTTGGAGCAAATTTTCATTTTCCATACAACTGTAAAATTCGCCAAGAAGCTTTATAACAATCGGGTCGTTGTCGCGTTTAGTGCTTTCGAAATTGAGACAACTGATCACGTCTTCGACAGTCTTATTGTGCGAATCCAGCACTGAAATGGATTTTTGTAATTTATTAGGAGCTGCCGAACTTAGATCCGTATTAAAGTAACCTTTTTGACTGAAAAGGGTAGTGGAATTTTCTATAATTTGCCGGTTATCGAAAATTTTCTCTAAATTTTCTGGCCCCAACAACAGACATTGCGATAGGCCTTGTTGTTTCGAAGGTCTGCCGAATTGAGAATTTGTTTCTTGCACGTTGAAGGCTGTTCTTTCTTGTGGAGAACTGAATGATTTTCTTGAACCTACTGCCTGATGAACTTGAATCTCTTCGTTTTCTTCTGGTACTGGAACAAACTTAAACTGTACTTATATAGGAGGAACGTGAGTATGTCAAGGCTAAAGGTGAACAGTTCGAATATATGATACCCTATTCCAGTGCAAATTAATAAGAATTCTTCATCTCATAATTTGTTCTTTAGTAAAATGACATATCTCCATAGGAATTAGATAAAGACCACCAATTTATATATTTAGTTAGATCAAAATTATGGAGAATGTCAATCCAATTTGTATTATTGCCGATTCAAAAACTATGTAAAGCAGTTACTTTTGAAATATTCTATGGAATTCCACATCTGAACGTTCTATTTGAATGGTACGCTAAATCGATTTATTTTGTATAATCCACTCCATAAATGGTTGCGAGTAATTCCTCTTTGTCCAGCTTCATTTTCCCTGCATTCCTAGTGAAAATGTTTGAGACTAATTCATTTTAATAACCGGTAATAGAAATATTATCTAAATCATTTTCAAAGTAAATGTGAGGCAAAATTGAATTAAAAGATCCTAATAATCTAACTAAGCAATGTTGAACAAATAATAATTAGTATCCAATACAGAAAGAGTAGAATTATTGCAGTAGTACAGGGGTCTCCAAACTTTCTAGCCTTAGGGCCATACTGTTTACTCCAGTTAGTTCCAAGGGCCAAAACCGTTTCAATTTTCCTGCCATTATCAATAATTTCTAGACTAGTCCACGAGCATGCGCCCTGAGCGAGCATATGCTTGCTAATTTCGCCGGTTCAATTACTATTGTGTACTAACTGTATTTATTATTGCGGCCGCTACACCTGACACTTGGTGGTAACACGCTGAAATAGGTAGTGGTAGTACCTATTATTATCGCTAACAGATAGCGCTAGTAGTACTTTCGAAATCGCAGTAACAATTAAACATTCGCGAATAATCTCGTTGTGCTCTCACTTCTAGATGGCAGTAATTGGAGTATTAAAAGGCTAGCGGCCCTACCGCGAGTCAGTCCGCCTATTGAAGGCGAAGGAAGCGAAAGTGTCTGTTGTGGATTAAAGTAGTGCGAAACTTTTAAAAACGTGTTTGTGCGGGTTTAAAACACATCTTCGTAACAGTATTTTGATTTGACTTGTTGTTTTTGTGTGTGATTCATTAGTATGGGAAAGAAGCGAAAAGTAGAAAGTGAATGCAGAACATTCAAAGATCAATGGAACTTTCAATATTTCTTAATTGAGTCCAGTAAGAAGGCACTATGTTTGATTTGCAATGAATAACACATTAAACGTCATTATGAAACGAAACATTTTCAAAATTACTCAAAATATACAAGTTTGTGGACAGACAAATTTGAAGCTTTGAAGCGCGGATTGAAATCGCAGCAATCTTTGTTTACGAAACTCAATACTGAACAAGAGAATCAAAGAATGCGTAATTGCAGTAGCCGAAGAAATGTGCCCCGAAAAGGTAAATTTATTTTGTCAGTTTGGACATCTTGAGCGGTTTTCTCTGGCCTTGGATGAGTCAACGGATGTGTCAGATACTGGTCAGGTGTTGATTTTTATTCGAAGAGTAGATGAAAGGCATGCAGTGTATGAAGAACTTCTTGATATTGATAGTATTCACGACAAGACTACTGGGGAAGATATTTTTAAGGGAGTTGAAAATGCCATTAATAAAAAGAACCTTCGATGGAAAAACTTGAAATCTATTACAACTGATGGAGGCAAAAGCATGTGTGGTAAAAATGAAGGAGTGGTTGCTCTTGTGTCAAAGGCTGTAGAAAATGATGGTGGTTCAAAGCCATTAGTCTTACATAGTGGGATTATTTGTTAGCTATTATGCTTAAGTTACATTTTCTGCTTATACCTGTCATTAAGCTTTAAATAAAACCGAGTTATTATCATTCTGTGTCTTTTTATCCAACTTATCACAACAACAATAAGCCATAAGCTGTCGCGAGCCTGATTGATGACACTGGAGGGCCTTATTTGGCCCGCATGACGTAGTTTAGAGACCCCTGCAGTATATTAGAAAGAAAGTGTTCTGTATGTATGTTGACCCATTCTTCTAGAGTTGGTCTATTCGTCATTTTCTATAAATAAACTTACGATTATCCAGAGAAATAGTGTTCTTGAATATTTTTCTTTTCTGGAGAGGTCTCTCAAGTGATGGAAGTCTAACTTTTCCTACTGGAGCTTCTTTGAGTCCTATATTGAATATTTTGGTGTCATTAATTTCGGCAATAGAATTGGAACGTTCTTTGCCGTAGGTTTTGATCGCTTCACTGTTGCTTCTGTGTTTTCCCGCCGAAATCATTGAGGGGGATAATATCATATTACTGTCGGTGTGGTTGGTGATTGGCAATTCCGTTTCATTTTGCAAATATCGCAAGCTGCAAGGTAATTTTTTATTAGATTCATTGCTGAATGATGTGGAGACATTGACAATATGAGCTTCGCTTTTTTTTTTAAACCTTACTTCATCTCATCTTCAAACTATCCATCTATATTTGGCAAAGGTGCAGTGGAAAATGTGGTGAAATGTTTGTATCGACCTCACCTGAATGAGCTGGGAGGACGGTTAGATTTTGACTTGGTTCCAAACAGATGCCTTTCTGTATTTCTGGGAGTGAAAGGTCGTTGAGTTTGTAAAGGCTTGATGGAGGTGGGGGTGAAAGTATTTTCTGCCGTTTGGGATTCTGCAAAATTTAAAATAATTAGCAACAGATGAAAATATTTCGGAGTCTACATGCACTGTTGAATTCCCAATATTATTATTAATTAACCACTATTTCTGAAGTCCGGAAAAACTGATATAAGTGAAGAAAAATACAAAATAGAAACTGATTCACTGGGTTTATCTTTTCTTCAATTGTTTAATCGTAACTATATATTTTCCTTTATTTACAGATTATATGGCTGAGTCTAAGAAGTGTAAACTACCTAAGATTGGACGATAGGGGAAATGGAAATGATCTGCATCCTAGAAATGAGGTTCTTAACGATGGTATAATCAACTCGCCATGCACAATCTGGTAAGTGATATTATTTAAACATTCAAATTGTTTTTACCCACATTGATTCCAGAATAAATGCTAGATAAAATAATTGCATAATTGTCAATTATGATTCTTATACATCATCATTAAATTTTCGATGATTTCGTTATCTCGAAAAATTATAACATTGTGAACTGTTCTGAAGACTATCAAAACGTCTACATCGCACGAAATTATTTTTTCCTTATTGTAGCTAGATTCAAACGAAGACTAATCGATTGATCAACATTATTCCTTGCCTTAAAGCTTCATAAAATTCCGCGTGCTTCCGTCATTTGAAGGTTTTAATGAATATTAAATACCTTATATTCGATGAATTGAAAAAATGTTTATCAGTTGCTTTATCCAAATATTTATCATACCCCTGAATCAGAACATGGGAATTTAGAAGCAATTGTAATTGAAGTTCGGAAAAAAGGTATTTCGTTTTTAACAATAATTTAATGTAATGAAGAACTAGACTAGATTAGAGCAGTGATAAGTTGTTTTCGGGATATATTTTGGTCGCACCCTGTCCATATGTACTCCAAATAAATAAACCTTATGTGAAACAGTAGCTTCTAGTTGGCAAAAAATATCTAAAGTAGAATTCAACTTGGGGACCATAGATAAAGGTTGCAATTCAAGGAAACTCATATTTATTAAGTGGAAGTCATTACTAAATGAGAACGGTATATAATATGAAATCATAGTCTAACATAATGCCGACGTTTTGCCAATCATAACAGGTGGCATCTTCAGGCGACCTCGAAGTTGACGAGCAAATCGTCTGGGTCAACTTTTAGTATTTGAAGTTTTTCAACGAAATGAAAGGAATTTACGATAACACTTTTGGAATTACCTACAAGAGGTTTGAGAATAGATGACAGATATCGAGAGAGTTTATAAGTAGAGAATCCGATAGTACTGACAATTGGTCTCAGGGGAACTGAGGGTTTATGAATTTTAGGCAAACCATATAATCGGGAGCTTCTTGAATAATGGGGGATAAGAAATTTCTTATCGGGATCAGGAAGGGAATAATGACGGATACTTTGTGAAATTGAACGTTCTATTGAGGGGGTGGGATCTTTTGGTAGGAGTTTATAGGAACTAGTTTCGAGATGTTGCAGATGTTTTCATAATCTGAACGATTCATGACAACAGTGTAGTTTCCTTTATCAGCTTTCAAAATAGCTAAATCAGGATTTGATTTGAGTAAATTAAGAGTTCGGATTGAAGGTTTAGGGCAATTTCATTTAGAACTGTTGGAATGACGAAGAATTTTAGCAATTTCGAAACGAATTTCATCTGCTGCGAGATGGGGAACCTTATGTAGGGATGCTTCTACAGCAGAAATAAAGGATGTCGTAGGATTTAGGATTATTTTTGGGGGAGAAAACGAAATTAGGTCGTATAGGTGGAACTGATTGTTCGGCTTCAGAAAGGGTGTGTGAAGATAAATTAACCATAGTATTTACAAGAGGGGTTGATCTGGAAGGTTGGTGTTGAGGTCGTTGGGAGTATGACGTTTGGAATTGAGAGTACGAATTTGATTGGCTTGATCATAAGTAATTCGGTCGAGAACCAACCAATCGCATGCTGAAAGGGTATTTGAAAGTTCAAGGTGAAGGCAAAAGAGGGTCATATTGATGGAATTAATCTCGCGTCTAGTATACTTAATTCGTTCCCGAATCAAAGCTAAACTAGCGCGTTTAAATATGTTTTTGGATGAATGTGAATTTATGGGATGGGATATTTTAAGGAAATTGGGAATTAAATTATGATCACGACAACGACAAAGAAAAGTAAGGGAAGGGAACAAAGTAAATTCACCAGTTTGGTGCTAAGATTTCTGGATTTCTTATTGATTTCCTATCCGCAGACGTTGGATGTCTTGAATAGTAGACTTCCGCGGATAGCTAATCTTGAAAAATCTTGGCTTCGGGATGGATTCCACGTCGTGCTATTGTGATGCGGAATTCATCCGGAAGCCAAGATTTTTCAAGATTAACTATCCGCGGAAGTCTACTATTCAAGAGAAAATTTCCTTATAGTTCTATTAGACATTAGTCTCCTTTACCAAGGAGAGGGATGAAGGTCTTACCCCTCATTCTACATGCAAAACTGGAACCAATTAGACCAAATCTACTTTGATATAGTGCAAGAGGATTATTGGAAAAACATATAAACTTGAACTAGGAGCGGTTCGGTGTGATATATATATACGGACTTGCGTCCGTATATATATCACACATTTTGTCGTTTGTGTAGGTTACCTTGATACAAAATTGTAAAGCTTCACAAGGATAATATAAATTAGATATGGGTGCAATATCTTCACATACGAATAGCCGATTTGTAAATTGACAGCTGAATTACTGTATTCTTCTTTATTGATGTTCACCAAGAACGGTCTACTTTTATGTAAAACGCAAAAATAATTGAAACACAGATATACGCAATGGCGAATCATTTTTTCATTCAATCGTGCAAATGTTTATAAGAACACTATTATTGTATTGAAAGATTGCCTACAGCGCAAAACATTGTTTTTTGCGCCTTTTGTATACAACAAAATTCAAATTAGAAAATTTGTCAGTCACAGAATCCAGTCTATTTTCTATATTCAGTTTGTAAAAGTTGCTTTCACATTTAGAGTACATGCATTCGCATTCGCCATGCCACTCCTCTGTAAAGTAGAATTTTGTAAGTATTGATAGTTTATATTGCTTTACCTCGTATTGCATGTCTTGCTTCGTTTATAATTTCGGCACTAGTTTTTCTATGCGGTGGTTCGTAGAACGCCGACGGAAATTTGCAATTTCCCGAAATATGTAAACTTTCTCCTTTGACATCCATGTTCGAATTGCGCGTTTACTTTTAAAACGTGGACTGATATACTTTGCATAACATACACCTTGGAAAAGTGATAATGGTCGATATTTTTTTGCTACAAATACAATTAAACAACAATTATTACCACGGATAATGCGTATCGAATTGGGGCAACCGATTATTCGTGAAACCGTACCTTTCTTGTAGGGTTGTCAGCGTTAACTGCGAAGAATTATATTATTGATTGTTTCTGAAAATTCCAGACATGCAACGAACTAATCGATATGAGAAAAACATTCCGCTAATAAAGTGTCACTGACACCATATGACATTTAACGGTACAGGATAACTGGCAGGTGATTGTCAATATGTAAGCAAAGTTTACACTGAAAATTATCGATGATTATGAATAAAACAGGCTAACTACTAGTGAAGTGGCGCGGGTGATTTTTCAGCGTGATGGAACATTAAATTTTACCAAATGAATTTTGGCCTCATTTAATAGACAATCTTATTCCATTTATTGTTTGAATATTATTTCAAGGAGATGATCCCCGCGACTGGTTAATACAGTGCATCCATCAATTTTGGATTATTTTTTAAGCATTGGTCGCCATATTTCGTCAATAAGAAGCACTCTGTTCGCCTCCAAATGGTTCAACTTCACTGATTTATCTGCATACTCCAAAAACTTTAAAGAAAATAATCCAGAGGCGTCAATTTCATTTTGCGAAAAATAAATTGATCGTCGAACGTCTCCCCCAATAAATCTATTGTTACACGCGCCGCATTGCTTATTACGCCGTCCTGTTGGAAGCAGATCTTCACATAATTGGAGAACGAAAAAAAGTCCGTTATCAAGGCTTTAATAGCGTTAATTTTTGAAGGAGTATGGTCCGATAATTCATCCAGCTCATCGAGCACACCAAACAGGGTATAATGTCTATCTGCGACAATTTTGCTTGTTGACAAAGAAATTGAGCCAATATTTTGCAATTAAACCATGGGTCAGCGTTAACTTCGAGGTAGTTATGCAGGAACGAATAGTGTGGACAGCCCACAACATCAGGGGCAAACCGGGAGACAAGACCTGACTTACAGACGGATCCAAAACCAGGGAAGGAACTGGTGCTGGAATATACAGTAAGAGAAGAAACTCTGAACTGAGTATCTCAATGTCCTGGAGTACTGTATATGTTTGGAGTTCGGCTCCTAAACATACGCTGAAGCTTTTGGATTATATCCAGAAGAGAGCTATTTGTTTGATTGCATGTGATGTCACACTTACGAGTCCATTGACCTCTCCAGAGCATCGTACATATTTTCCACGGTCGGTGTTCATCAGAAATCTCGTCTGTTGTTCCACCACGAGAGATTCCAGATATGCGGACTAGATGAGCTCAAACTAGTCACCACTTCAATGTCAAACTCGAGACCTGCCGAACTTTCTCCTACCTACTTCTTTTTTTATCGAACAGCGAACTCTTTACCTAGTGAGGTCTTTCCCTATGCCTATAATCTCCAAACCTTCAAGGAAAATAGTAATGCCTATCTCCTCCCCCTACATTTCACTGCTGGCTCACATGATGTTCTTCGAACATTGTAGGTTTCTCTCTCTCTCGTGTAGTCAAAGTATAAAAAAAGCGGAGGTGTAAGTAATCCTGCAATATGCAAGAGAAAACATGAGGGAAATGCGTAATGCACGGATGAGAATATGCACAGACAGCCAGGCGTCACTGCGGGCACTCTTGAACTCAAAAGTAACATATCGTGAACCCAAAAGTGACATCCGAGACCAAACCACAACAAAGTAACCAGACTAGGTTTATCAACCTCATATATTGGTGCAGAACTTGTATACGAAGAGACAAAAATCGGTAGTCGAGGATGTGTACGGGTTTGGGTCAAACAAAAATAAAGAGAGCTCTAGAATCAAGCTCCTCGCACGTACCATGGAAAAACATTCATCAGAGAACTGTCGAAAAACGGAACTGAAGAACTACTACTCAACACGAGTAGGAACCAGATCCGAACCATAATAGCTCTCCTCACTGGTCACGACCCAATGAGAGGACACCTGCACAAAACGGGGGTGTAAATTTGAGTTTACTTCAATAATTGTTTTTGCTGAACAATTTTGGTGAATTTTGGGTAAAGCAGTTTTAAATCAACTTAATTTTACTGTAAAAGCTTTGAATCGATTCAGTGTATACTTTGGGAATGATGATTTCAGAAAAGGGTGTATAACACAATTTCGACACCGAACAACAACAGATTTTTTGTCAAAATTTGAATTTGATAGTACCTTTCGTTTTTGAGTTATCGTGGGGTGGGGGGCGAGTTTCGTGACGAACATCCAAATAGACCGATTCGATGAAAAATACTATGGTGCAGGAATTTTTGCTCCAGAACTTTTCTAACGATTTTAGAAATAGCTTGAGTAAACGCAATATACTCTTCGGACTTCATCGCGAAGAGTATAATGATTACTGGAGGAGGAGCCTATTAGTGGTAATGACATATCGAACATTCAGATATGTTACGGTCGAGTTTAACGTCTCGGTGTCACGGGTTATATCAGTTAGGTCCCCCTTAAAAATATATTCTACGTTGAAATAGGTCAAGTTGCATTTGATTTTCAGCTAATTCGCCATAAGATAGTTAATCGGTTTCAATTCTTGTACGAGCCTGAACATGTAAGGTGTTACCAGGACGTTTGCCTGAAAATTTCCAAAAAGTGGACGCACAGAAGAAGAAATCGAGGTGTTTGGATTTTCCTCGATACAAGAAATTGTAGTATTATTTTTTCGGATTAACAATAACGTCGATCGCGAAATGAACGCATCCGCGAATTGAACCTTTTGATCTTTTTTATATTTTGCAATTGTTCATTATCGCCTGAAAATAAACTTATAAAATCGACACATGATAACTGATGACGCAACGTTAAAACACCGGGTTTTTTAAAGCTCAACCAACTAGGTTTTTGGTTTTTATTTGGGCATTATTGTTTTAATTATAATAATAACAAATTCACTTGAAACATATTTCTGTCACTCTATATTAAGATTGTATATCCACTGATTAAAGCAGGGTTTCGTAAAATTTTGAGCGAAAATTGCTCTTGAATGATTTCCCGGCAGCGCCATCTATTTGGGTCATTGCTCACCGTCGATACGTAGACTATTGTACTTCTTGGCAGCAATGCAGATTTCTGCATTTTCTGGGTTGATTGGATAAAATGTTGCCCATTTTTCAATCCACTTACCTGAAGTTGCTTCAGATTTGCCGTTTAGTCGAAAATAAAGGATACAACGCAACAAATATATTTGAAAATTCAACAAAATAATAGTATATTTATTAAAAATCGAATCATAATTACAGTTTGTCTAAATTGGAAACAATTTCAAACCATTGTCTTAAAGCATCACTCAAAACATTTGGCAACGAAGCAATATCTTTTAAGATAATATAGAAAGAAAATGGAAAAACGTCCATATAATTATGAATTCCTAATAATTTTCCTTCTTTAAACACTGGCATTCTAATATCCAAAATGGAATCTTTATTTGCCGGGTTATCGACAATCACAAATACTGTGAAGATGTCCGCTAATTTTCCTCTTCGAATGGCTTGTCGCATTATAGTTTCTCCTTCTGAAAATACCCCTCGACCATCGCTTAATATCACCAACAGCTTGGCATTCAGTGCGGTTGAAAGTGTTTGTGATTGGTTGAACATTTCTGTTGCAAAATCCACCAGTTTGGCTAGACAAGTTTTGTTCTGATCGAATTTGAAGTTTTGTAATAACTTTGTCCCGCTTCGATCTGTAAACTGATCGGTTAATTTGTGAATAACTTCCGTTGTTTCACCAAAACTCAACACCGCCAATTGCCCACTCTCCAGCAGTGTTAACGCTTTAGAAATCATAGCTACGCTCTCGAATGCCAACTCTTTTGATTTATTGTCGTCCATACTGGAAGAATCATCTATCGCCAGCACTATTTGATATTCTCGCTTGTGAGGTTTCGTTCGTCTCAACCATATTTTATCTTTGCGAAATTGCGATGCAATGTACGGTATTACTTTACGCATATTTATTCTTCTACCAGTGCGATAATCGCCCTTTAACCGACTTGCTTGAGTAGGTTCAAGGACAAGACGTAGTTGTTCTGAAAGTTCTTGGGCCAAAGATGATGTGACGGAAGATATTTTTTGCCACGTGTGTTCTGCTTCTGCATTGCCTGGGGCCTGGAAATAATTAATCTGATTAATCTTTGATTTTGTGTATTCAAGTATAATTTATCAATTTTACTGATTTTAAATTATTCAATACCATTATCATAATTAAAAGTATCTAAACATGTTCTAAACACATGAGTTTAATTTATACTGGTTACTTATTACAACACATAGACTTGGACCCTTTCCCCATTTGCGTCAGTAGAAGGAAATTTTATATTCCAGTAGAGTAGAATTTTTTTTTATACAAAATTCAAACGTACCCATTCTACCCAAGTTATTTAAATGATTAAACTAGAACTTCGCTGAATTTCTAAAGTATATTTTCGGAATTAGGGATTGCTTTCGGGTTATGTTACTTTGTTTTTCTTGAATGTTATCTCTGCAATGGGAACGAACAATAGGAATGGCGTTGTTGCTTTAAATAGCTGGTGACCTATCGTGCCATTGCAAAGTCCTCTAGCATCATACATGTCCACTCAAATTTTTTATGTCCATTCTGTGTTTCATATACCTAACTATTAACTACGTTACTGGTAGTGTAGAATTGTTGTAAGTGGTATCCATTGTTATAATAAGTTTGGACGCGTCTGACATGTCATCGTGCTCAGTTAAATTGTTCGATGCAAATCGACTGCTGAGAACATCGTAGCCGCTTTGATCTGCTCGCTACCCAATAATTCTCAGATTAGTTGCAAAATTTCACCTCGATCGATTTAACTGTTTTTAAGTTCTAGGCGTGCGGACGAACGTAGAAAGTTATCTCAAGAGCTTAACTTACTGTCCGCTTAATAATTTTTAAAGAAATAACATCTCAAATGTTGGACATTTACTCATTTAGATTATACCCGTATGTAAAATCTTTGGTTGTGCTATAATAAAAAGTATGAAAGCAAAATGTAAGTTGATTCAGAGGTTTCTAACGTAGAGCTCATTACCTATCAACATGAAATGAGTTTACTACATATTGTAATAAGAGTGACTGTGGTTGCGTATGTCACAATTGAGAAGTATCTAATTCTGTTTTTCTAGATCTCAACATAAACTGAATCTAAAGTTTCAATAAAACTAAATGTGCATTTGTACTTCTCACTATACGTAGTATATAGTATAAGGAAAGTATTGGAATCGGCCCCAAAAAAATTTTCCGTATTTTCCGTTTTGAGTATTTCCGAATGAATCTATACTATTTTGGATATATTTGTGCGTGTGGTGCATAAACCACTGTGGAGACGATTGGGCCGTTCCTATTGGTCGTATGAATTTGAAATTTTGCAGATAGCTTTAAAATGGTGAAAATAGGAATTGTATTGTTTTTGGGAGCGGTAGCACCGTTTTAAGTGGTATTATGTCTGACATCCATCTTCAGTTTTCCAAATGGAATTATAGTATTTTATCGATTCATAATGACAACCGTGTTTTTCTGGTTATAGAGGACCCCGCAAATTGCTTACGAGAATTGGGTCTCCATTGATATTTCTGAATTTTTGATATGATGTAGTCCATGTAATTCTGAACAAATGTTATCATTGCGCCAACTCCCAAAAATGAACAGATTCCTTGCTAGGAGGGGTTACCATATTTACATTTTACTCATAATAGACTATTTATTTCTGAAGACGGGAACAATATTTTAACATGCTTCATTCTAGTTTATGCTGCATAATATTGTTATTCTCCCATAAAAAAAATTTGAAGCCACCCCAATCCCCCCAACTCCCTTTAAATAAGAAAAATATACCGTTTTCTGGATCACTTCAAAAAATCATTGGAAAATGTTTTAATAAGCTTATACGGAATCCGCACTTGTATATCAAAAATCAACTCCCCCCCCCCCCCCCCCCAAAAATAGGGGATGCACAAAAAATTCTTCCCGCCTTACAAAAATGCAAATAAACGTGAAATAGCTATATAAATAGTTATCCGGCGAAATGTGGCAAACAGACCTCCTCTCAATGTGGATAACAACCGCATTGCGGTTTCCGTATCTGAACTTATTATGTTTTGAAGTGTTCAAGAAAAAGGCATATTTTTTTTATATTTAAGGGGGTTGGGGGGGATAGGGAGGGCTTCAACATTTCTTCATGGGAGAAGAACAATATTATGCAACATAAGCTAGAGTAAAGCATGTAAGAATATTGTACTCTCCTTCAGAAATTAATAAGTCTGTTATTCCCTAGCGGAAAAACTGTTCATTTCTCGGGGTTGGCGCAATTATAACATCTGTTCAGAATTTCATGGACTACATCATATCAAAAATTCAGAAATATCCACCGAGACCAAATTCCCATAAGAAATTTGCGGGGTCCTTTATATAGATCACTCATAAATTAACCCGCAGAAATGTCCGAAATTCTTATTTTAACATTCAAGTGATGTCATCGATATGATGTCACTATATCTATGTGACAAATTTTAATAGTTCATGTGACGGCAAGTGTCAGTATAAAACAAGGTTATATTTTGAAAGTCAACCTGAGAGCTGGTGTAGTATAAAACATAGAGTTGTGAAATACATTATAATTTCAATGTGAACTAGAGTATAATAATAATAACGTGTTTCATTAGCGGTTTCTAAATCATTACAAGCTTTTATTCAACTTGCCTTGTTTATCTATCGATTCTATTGTACGTCGGGTGAAATTTTGCAAGTGCATTTTGACCCACTCCTTGGCGTCCGATTAACTTGAAATTTGGCAGGTGTTGAACATTCTGGTAACAATGTATTATGCCATATTTATAAGAGAAAAAAATAAGATGGCGGCTCGAAGATGACGGACGAGTTTGTGATTATGATCAGACTCTATTTTATTGGTATAAGGGGGTTTTTGGGGTAGGTGATCATGATTTTTTTTAGTCAAAATTGAAAAATTCTAAATGGCGGACGAGTTTTGTGATTACGGTCCGATTTTAGCCAAAATTGGTATAAGGGGGTTTAAGAGGTCGGAGATCATGAATTTTTAGTTAAAATTAAACAGATGACACGAGTTTTTTGGGGGTCGAAAATAATGATTTTTTCTTTTTTCTTCTGACACTCTAAAATGAAAGCTTGTCTTTAAATATTTTGTTACTTTCAATATTATTTAACATTATATTTTCTGTTCCTACAATCATATACATTTGATCCGCAGGACTGTCCGAAAGCTAGTTTGCTAACAAAAGTGGGACTCACGTGATCAATTTATCATAACTTCTTTCATTTGGAAATAAATCAATAAATAATTCAATTAGTGAAGAGCTTCTTCGGCTTTAGAAGCGAACGGTGTTCATTAATAGAATGTCCTTCACAACAAATTTATATGCGCCGCCGTAAAATGAAAATCCATTAAAAGGAGAAAATGGCAAATCGAAGAGGTTGGCCGTTATAAATATAAAAAAGTAATTTAATAAATCTAACTAACCTCTTTCCAAGAAGATAATTGTTGTTCTACTTCTCTCCTTAACATACTTATTTCATCCCCAGTAAGTCGAGTGGCCGAGGTTGGTCTCAAGTTCTCGAACTGTGTATAATACGAAGACTCAGTACCTCTTGACACGGTCGATGTTTGTATATTTTCACCATCGACTTCAACTTCTTCGAAATCTTCAATCACGTCTCCATCTGGATGTGATTTTTTGTTTTTGTTTTTCTCTTTTTGCGCATCGACTTTTTCGGCTTTCTGTTCAATTTTCAGCTCAGATGTTTCTTCTTCTTCACTGTCATCTTCAGGGGGCAGTTCTGTAGCGGGTTCCGTAGCGTCGTCTGCTTTTTCGTCTTCTTTATTTGGCACTTCCCGTTTCTGAGCTTCCGCCTGTTCCTTAGTTGCAACATCTAATACCTATAAGATTGGTTTGATTAAAACTTGAATACATATTGTTACCATCTTAGAATTACTTGTGTGGCATTTTCTTCGGCTTCTTCAATGTGCTTAAACATTTCTGCGTGATCTTCGTCTTTACGAGGTTCTTTATCTGTTTTATCATCTTCTGAGGGATCGATAGTTTTTAGTTTCTTTTTCGCCGGTTCGTTAACATCCCCTATAGTTATTCAAAAATAAATAATTGCGAAATATCAAATAATATCATCAAAAATGTAAAAGTACATTCCATTCATTTTGAAATGATTAATAATAATTTACCTAAGCTTCTCTTCGAATCAGATTCACCAGGTTTCTGTCGTTTCCTCTGCTCTTCTTGTAAATCTTGTTTGCTACTTTCTAATTCTTGAGTTTGGCTTGTTTGTGCCGCATGTCCACTCTTGCTCTCCTCCATCTGAGACTGCCCAGTGCCGTCCTTCTCCGGTTTATCCTCTTGATGTATTTCGTCGATTGGTTGATTGGATTTCTGATCTACGGACTGATTCGTTTGCGTCTGTAAAAATGAATTAAACTTGTAAATTTGAATTGTACTAGACAATCAACAGTATCTTACTCTGTCGGTAGCTTCACTGTTATCTACTTCCATGGATTCTACGAGGTCTTCATTTGTTTGAGTCTGATCCAGACCCGATTCTATTTTTTCCTTATCTTGATCCTGTTCTGCGGAATCTACCTCTTCAGTATTATCTTCATCCTTTTTGGCTCCTTCATCGTCTTCAGCTTCATCATCGTCTTTTACCTCCAATTCGTTCTGATCGCCTTTCGTAATGTCTTCATCATCGCTGCTATATTGTTCCACTTCATCGTTTTGTTTCGTATCATTTTCTACATTTTCTTCTTCTTTATCTTCCGGAATATTTTGTTCTGTAAAGTATCAAACATTATCACACTTTCATTTTGAAATTTATTCATCACCTTTCGCAGCATCAATGTCAAATGGATTTTCTTCAATCTGCTCATTTTCATTTTCTTGACCTTCATCCAGTTGTAGATCGTCCGGTAAATCCATGGGTTCAGGTTCGGGTAATTCCGGTTGATTACCATGATAGGGATCGGTTTGTTCTTCGTCGAATTCCGGTTCTTTCATTTCGTTGATGTCCTTTTTATTCTTTTCTCCGTTTTCCTCACCTTCTTCATCGTCTTCAGGTTGATCTTTTGAATCTTTTTCTTTGGCTCCGATTTGTTGTTCTCCATCTTTTTCACCCTTATTTCCAGACTCTTCCTCTTTTCCTAATTCTGCGAAAAATTATCAAGTTCGAAAAGTTGAATTCTGTTATTGGTTTTAGCCCAACTTACCCTCTCCGTCGCTTTCGTTGTCTTCTTCCTTATCGGAACCCCAGATTTCTTCATCCAGTTGATCAGCTCCTTTTCCAGTTTCTCCCATCTGTTCATCGGCATCGGAATTGGAATTTTCGTCCTCATCTTCGTCACTTTCATTTTTTTCTTTATCCTTTAACATCGAACAATTATCATTGACGAAATTTATATTATTAGAATGGTAATTACTTGTAGTTTGCCATCAAAATCTTCACTCATTTCAATCCCTTTGTCTTCTTCCTTACAGTTGGGATCTTCTTCTTTTTCCTTCTCTTGATCTTTCGGCTGAGCGTCGTCCAACTGATCTTCCGATTCTATTTTATCTGAAACATCCCTTTCACCTTCTCCTTCTCCCAAACCTAAACCATCAGACGGTTTGCTAATTCCGTCTCCCTGAAGTTCTTCACTGAATTCTGGTGGAATGCAGAAACCCTGCACAAAAAATATTTATAAGAGCATGTATATGCACGACGAAGTGCATCATACAGTTATAGTGTGATAGAATTAGCAATAAATGTCGGTAATTTTTGCATAATTCTGAGTTCGGAGAAAAAAATTGCCTAGTAGATAATTATGATCCAAATTGAAGGAACTAAAATCGAACACTTTTTGATCGCCGCAAATGGTCCAAAAAAATGGTAAAAATGGCTAAAACCGGTTATTCGCGTCGGACATCGTCGGATTGAGTTAAAAAGGAAAAAGATTTTAATAAGCTTATGCGCCGTAAAGAGATGGAAAAAATGAGCTGCAGATGAACTCGATTGGTCCAGCGGTGACCCCGCAAATTGCAAAAAACCATCGATTTTGGTCGAAATTTCAAAAATTCATAACTCTTGTTCTTTTAAAGCATAATAAATAGTAATAATGAATAGATCCAATAGCGCAATGTATTTTTTTAGAGTACTTCCGACATAACTAGAAGTTTGAAAATACGCGCAATCTTAATATTTTTGAATGGTAGTACGGATTAAACAAAAAGCATCGATTTTCGAGCAAGAGTTCCCGACTAGTTGTTTTTTACGAGCCTAGCGCGGCGGCTCTCCTTTGACGCGCGCCGCACAGCCAAGCGCACGAAATACCATTAATTAAAATAATTATTTTAGCAACTTTTACGAAAGATAAGAGGTTGGAAATTCGGTAGGTTGTTCATCAACTATTGAAGAAGATGATCCCGTAAAAAAAATAGCGCGTTACCGCATCACAACTTTTTTAGGGCCATTTTACAAAAGTGCTTTTTTTGCATTAAGCTGCGGTTTGCAAAAAGTATACATCCGATCTTGCTGAAATTTTGTGTGGTACTTGGTGGGAACAAAAGCTACAACCTAAAGTAACTAAACTTTCATCTTTAAAAGAACAAGAGTTATGAATTTTTGAAATTTCGAGCAAAATCGATGGTTTTTTGCAATTTGCGGGGTCACCGTTGGATTAATCGGGTTCATCCGCAGCTCATTTTTTCCGTCTCTTTACGGCGCATAAGTATTGAAAGCTTTTTTCTTTTTAACTCAATCCGACGATGTCCGACGCGAAAAACCGGTTTTGGCTATTTTTACCATTTTTGTTGGACCATTTGCGACGATCAAAAAGTGTTCGATTTTAGTTCCTTCAATTTTTGTCATAATTATCTACTTAAGGCAATTTTTTTCTCTGAACTCAGAGTTAAAAACTCCAAAAAGCTAATTTTATCACACTATTATAATAAAATTAGAGACTACTCTCGACTTTATGTTGGACCATAACCAGGTAGAAGGATTATTAAAACATCAAGACAATGAAAAGTTGGTCTAACTCTAATGCCACTTTCATGTCAATTCATCGCATTAAAGTGCAAAATTTCATAAATAACACATAATTCCAGACTCACATTTTTATTCATTTCATTAGTAAGCAGAAGAAAACTGTTTCAAGCACGATCATTTTTGAAAAGTTCTCCGCGCGATAAAATGTAATGAAAATAAAGAATGTAGTGTAGTCGAAATGGGGTCAAAACTATATCTTTATAGCATGTTGATAATGGAAATCAGATGATAAAATGAGAGATGAGGATTAAAAAAATCTATCACACCCTCATGTCAGAGTACTTGATGTTAGAACGGGATTTTCAAAAGTTTTACTGCATGATAAAATAAGATCAACAAGCTTCACGTAAGATATATAGAGAATGTATTTTGTGGAAATTTTGGCGCTCGTTCTACAATTAAAGTGAAAATGTATTTCCCAAAAATAGTAACTTACCTTTGTGGCCAATTCTATGAAGATATTCAGAAGAATCGAATTCAATTTACATGTTACTCTAAAAGTGGAAACTTCTTGAGTTATAAAATATTGATAGAGCAGCGTCACTTGATCTAGTAGAGGTAAATATTGACTCATCAAAGTCTTGTAGTTCGAATCCAACGGTAGTTTAAACGAATATAAAGATTTTGCAATCTTTTCTGTGAACTTCAAAATCTTTTGCATATCCATTAAATTGATATCAAGAGATAAATTATCGATCAATAACGATTTCAAGTGCTCATCTTTCAAGTCATTTTCTTCTTCGGGAAGTTCTTCACTTTTGTCTTCTACATTTTGAACTTCTACTGTTGTAGCATATTTTTTATAAACGTTCTGCACAATTATCAATATTTTATTGGTACAGTTTTCTACAAGGCGTTTGAAATTTTCCACGTTTGTTTCTGGTACGCTTTGTAATTGAACAGTTTCTATCTTGTTTTTGGCATCCACGATTTGATTTCTCACATGTGATAGATTTTCATATAATGGTGTAGAGGTAAGCATTGACATTAACGTCTCAAATTTCGTAATAATCGTACTAACGTCGTCAATCAACGATGTTCTGTCTTGTAAAGTTAGGTAATTTCCACAGACCGGCGTATTTTCTACTTGTGGTACAATATCTTTACACTTTGCAACGGTTTGTAGAATTTTATTGGAAACGTGCATGACCTCGTTGAAAATATCGTAAGTTCTAGACCAAATGTGATCGTTTTTATATTGTATGAACTCGTTAATATTAGTTTCAATAAGAGTTATTTGTGAAATGTTTATGTTCAATATCTCATCTTCAGGACAGGTATTCAAGTATATTTTACATTGATCTGAAAGTATTAATGTATTCGTAATAACTGTTCGTAAATTTTCCAAAATACTTTCTTCTAAGAATTCTGTCCCGTCGCAATACGAAGACAGTTGTTGGGCATAGAATCTCAAATAATAATAAGTCCTACTGGTTTTGATTAATTGAGCCTTTTGTATTTGCGACAATTGCTAAAATATAAAATCCATATATAACTTTTGAATTTGGAGAGACAACTCTTATAATTACCAAAAGCTGTGATGAAAATCCTCTACATCTATCTATATTGCCCACTCCTAATTCTTTGGAGGGGGTTCTCAATGCAGTTTCTAGTGCATCGAAACGGAGCAACGATCTCGTGTAATATATCTCGCAAGAATCCCAAATGGTTAGAATTTTTTCATCATTGCGACTAAAACAGACATTATTCAGTCCTTTTTCCAAAGTATTATAAGAGGCATTCCCATATGAAATCAGCACTCGTTCACAGGTCACCCTCGGGTATCGCCCTGAAAGTTGTTCCTACCTTTTCTACATTGACAAATATGACGATTTTCGAAATTTCGGGTCTTAAGTGTCGATATTGCGCCGAGGAGAACATAATGAAGTTTTTTTTGGCATTTTTTAAGTAAAAAATAAAATTCGCCTTATTGTTCGAAAATTAACCTAAACAATTTTTTGGAAGTGCACAATCGATCGGAAATTTTTCGTAGAATAAGATGCTGGAGTCTAATTGGAGATATCTTGCAAGGAGAATCCGGAAAATGGGAAAAACAGTTTTTTTTTGAAAATTCATTTCTCAAAATACCTATATTTTAATTTCTTTCTAACCGGGCTAAAAAACTCTCACAAAATGTGTCTACTTCAAGGCGAAAATGATCCGGTAGCGACTTTAGCCCATTTTCACCAAATTTTCACTGTTTTCCAGATTTTTCTTTGAAAAAAAAAAACTTATTATGTTACCAAACGACCCCTGGAAGAAATTCTAAGCAGTTTTCCTAAATTATATTCTCAATTTTACGTAAAAAAAACTGTCAAACTCGCAATTGGTTGTAGGTTTAAACTCGAAGGGCAAAAAAAAGTTCATCCTCATTGATGCTTAATATTAGTCTAATTTGTTGAAAAAAAATTATGGATATGAATGTAATCTTTGGATTATAATAAAGGAATTTATAATAATTAAAAAATCCGTATTTTACTATATTTCGTGATCAGAACTACCAACCAATTGCGAGTTGACAGTTGACAAATTGTCTGAGAATTGAGGAAAACTGCTTAGAATTTCTTACTGGGGTCGTTTGGTTACTTGTAAGCAATGAAACGTTTTTTTCAAGAAAAATCGTCAAATAATCGGAAAAATTCTGGAAAACAGTGAAAATGTTGGTGAAATTGGGCTAAAGTCACTACCGGGCCATTTTCGCGTTAATGTACACACATTTTGTGAGAGTTTTAGCTAGGTTCGAAAAAAATTAAAATATAGGTGTTTTGGGAAATGAATTAAAAAAAAAAGGTTTTTTCCATTTTCCGGATTTTCCTTGCAAGACATCTCTAATCAGACTGCAGCATCGTATTCTACAGAAAATTTCCGATCGATTATATACTCCCAAAAAATTTTCGAATATTTTAAGATAATAAGACGAATTTTATTTTTTACTTAAAAAAGGCCGAATAAACTTCATTATGTTCTACTCGGCGCAATATCGACACTTAAGACCCGAAATTTCGGAAATTGTCATATTTGTCGATGTAGAAACGATAGGAAAAACTTTCAGGACGATCCCCGACGATGACCTGGGACGAGTGCTGTTATACGGAATGTCTCATAATCAAATAGATTTTCAGAACTCTTCGCAATATAAAGAGAGAAAAATGAGAAATGAAGCAGTTCCATTGTTAGAATGTTATGATATTCGTAATTTAACGTAACCATGGTTTGAAATGAATTAGACTTACCTGTAGTTCAAATGATCGAAACTGGCGTTCAGATCAATTGGACCGAGAAGAAACTGTTCGGAATTATTCCTAATGTTAGTTTCAACGATTCCGCTTCTGAAAGATAAACCGATTTTGCTCAACATTTTGAACAGATCAGCTAGGGCTCTGTGTTTTTGTTGTAAAATGTTCTTCGCTTGTGACTTTTGTTTATTTTTGGGCAGGGTAGTGTCCACCTAGAAACAAGATCATGATAATTTGCGAAACGATAGAAAACCACAAGAGTTAGTACCTCCAATTTCTGTAGATGCTCACTACTTTCTATTATTTCAATTAGAAAACCGTCCAAATTTTGTATCAAATTAGGATATGGAGTCGTTGAAATCGCTTCTTTACAAAGTTTACGTGCTTTCAAGAAGTATGTTTCCATTTTAGATAGGTTGTGTTTTTTTTCTATTTCAGCTGCACATATTTTCTGTCGAAAAGTGTTTATATAAGAGATTTATTTACAGTGTATATCATTGTTTTACCTTGGAAGGATACTTTTTAGCCATGTAATTGATAGGATCTATGGTATAGTGATGCGTTTTGAGCGAATGTCTTTGCGGTCTATCCCAAATACCTATATTTTCAGTTTTATTGATGGTGCTTGTATAAACTAGATACTGAGACACTGGTTGTTTCATAACATCCTGAAACGTGAATTTAATCATATTAACAAATTCAATTATATTGAACAAATAATTGACATATTTTATATATCAACTAGAATCAGAAAGCTCAATACTTTAAGAATTTTATAATTTTCGGGTATGAATATTATCGAATTGAGAAACTAAATTTTAGAATTAATCACAGGAATGTGAATAAATAGAAAAATTTCAAATTATTTACTCACCTGAAATTCTCTGACGTATTTGTGTAAAATCTTATGCGATTTATCTACAGTTTCTTTAACAGCCCAATAACTCACATCTTTCCATTTGACGATTTTCACATAGTCTTTCAATTTCTTCTCTATCGGTGATCTCAAATCTTTGATTTTATTCGTAATGCACAAACTGAATTGTTGAAAATATTGATACAAATTCCAAAGTATGCTTAAGAAGTCTCTCGATTGTTTATTTTGCTCGAGGTAGGTGGCGTGACAGTGAAAGACGAACAGGAGTTCTAATCTAGAGTGGAATTCGGCAATGTTCGACTGCATTATAAACTTTTGTAATGTGGTGATTAAATCCTCCACGGAGATCTGTTTGTCGATGGTAAATTGAAGGGTGATTCCATATAAATACATCCACCATTTCGATTGTGATTCGTTCAACCTACAATTTTAAAAATAATTTCAAGATAAACATGCAATTTCCATGATTCTATTTAAGGTCATCAGTGAACGAACCTTTCAAAACTAGAATTTAACAAATTCTTCCACATATTGAGTTCTATTTTCCTCCAAACGATAATTTGATGGATTAACGTCTCCATATGTTGCGACAAACTAACTCCCGAATGTGCCACTTGTTCCCACTCGTGACATTTGTTCAATAAAATTTCGAAACCTGTCAAGAAACGAGATATTGGACTTGCTATATTAAAATCGTAAATTCTCTCGATAACAGCCAGTATCTGAAACAAATTGATATTTCAATCCATAAATTGTGATTCATATACACTTATGCAGGGATATTGACATGGAGATTTTGCTTGAATCATTGTCACGTAGAATTTAATTTAATTAATATCTGATCTTAAGTTAAGTTTTCGATCTATTTAAATTGCGAGCAGAAATTAACTGTTTGAATTGACATTTGGAATCTATCGTTTGTAACTTAAGATCCAAATCTTTCATACACTCGATTCATTTCTATTTTTATTCATTATGATGATGGGATGAATTTGGGATTTGCCACTGAGAAATTGTATGAGATTGATTATTTACGTTTACTCTATTTCAAAACATGATTCTAGCTTTAATTTCCTAAATTTGCCATTGAAATTAAATAATTAATAATTTAATAAAAAATTAAACGTGTGGCACTCGGGGACTGCCGCGGTAAAGCTATTGCATAGCACTACGCCACTGGAAAAAGTTGGGCAGAAAAACATCCACTACCCCTTCAAAATTTTCACGAATTATGAGTAAAAAAATTTTTGATCGCATAGAACATAGCTTGCTATGAGTAGAAAATGTTCGCAAAAGATGTTTTCTGTACGATAAACGGTTCCAGAGATATTTGCAAAAAACGAAATTTTTTTTTCAATTTCAACACCCTGTATCTCAAAAACTAAGCGTCTGCATATATGTTAATAGGAACTTTTTTCCTCAAAATCAAATTTTCTATCGACTGTTGAACATATAGTGTAGTTACTTGCAAACACAATTTTATACGAAAGTTTTAACGTTCAGATCTCGATAACGCTTCCGGCTCCGGGATTTTCACGTGGCCTATCGAAATTAGAAAGTTCGAATTGTATAAAAACACAATTGCATGAACTCCATACGTATTATGTAATTAGCTACGAACGAAATCATTTTGACATATGCCTCCAGGAGCTCGCTGCACGTAAATTAGAGTTTATACATTTTACCTCGTATTTTGTTAATTTGGGGCCGTTTCGAACCCCGTGCGGCCGGCGCCAGTTTTAATAAAGTATTTTGGGCTATGGGCCGCTAGCTTTTACCCGCTTTCGGTATATTTAAGTAGCTAGAAAATTCCCTTTCGTACGTGGCACGTCAGTTGCTAGTAGGTGACAGCTGAGAATACCTAAAACTGTTTTAATTAAATCTTCCTATTTAATCGACATTTTGGGGCCCGAGACTGTGCTATTTAGTTGGCCCCGTTCATAAACTAACGACATGGAGCGAAAAGTCTTCGTTAAGACGTTCTATGTACCGTAAATTTGCACTTTTTCTAACTCGCGAGCTACGCGCTTCTCACGTGAACGTCATTCGATTTATCGAAAATTAACTAATTCAAAACAGTTTTCGTCCCAGTTTGGGGCCACCACGACCTTTTAAAGGTTCAAAGTTAACATTTCGACAATTTTAAGCTCGGCCGAGCTACGTGGTAGGTGTCAGGATATTTCGTTACAGTATTTGTTCTTTGTTTTTTTAGATTTCCGTTACGGAAATCTACATCTTTTGTTTTTTTTTTCTTGATTCGGTCGCCGCGCTCAAAGCCCGCGATAAAAGCTATATGCAATAGCTTAAAAAGCCGGAATTACTTTCATTTGGTCAATGTATGTGATTACAATTTAACTCTAAAAAAACACCCTTTTCAAACGAAATTATCAAGCATCGATTGTATTATTTAGTACTTACATTTTTTAACGTTGGTTGATCAGGCCACTCGTCTAAAAGTTTCGTAATGCGATTCTTCAATTCTTCCAAAATATGATAACTTGATTTGATTTCCTCTACATTCGGATCTTTATAGAAATCGTGATGTTTTTTGTTCAAAATTCTTGTTGGAGAACCTGCTTGATCCTCTGAAAATGCATTAGAATATATTAACGTAACGAACAAACATTATATTTATCGTTCTCACCCAAGAAATGCGTGTCTCCATAATGCTGGGCCACCCCCAACAATACATTAAAGCTGCATAATAAATTATTATCAATGGTATAATCTAAAGAGTGGACGGAACGTTCTAATATATGTTTGAAAGTTTTGAATTTCTGTAAAAGAGGTTTTATGAAATTATGAGTAACGTGCTTATTTATTGCCGGATTCAACCATTCACATTTAGTGAAATTTTGAACGAGCTGGGTGTGTAGATGGACGACAAATTTGAGATCTTCATTGGATATTTCCATACCATTGGGTTCCGTAAAAGGTTCTTCATCATTGGGCTCATCATCCAACGGTAGAAGCGTGTTTTGCATGTCAGCAAAATCAATAGTATGATAATTTGGGAACAGTTGCTTCAATTCCTTCTCTATTTGTTGTTCTTCAGGAAGGTCATCGCATTTGGTCCTGAGAAAAAATGTATCAACTAAATGTCCTGGAGATGAATGAACTGTAAGTACCTCGTTTTATAAAGACTCTCGGCTTCTTTTTCTTTAGCTTCTTTCTCTTGCTGTTGTGTGTTATAGATATTGACAAACGCAGCTACTAAATTATTGAAGTTGTTGTATAATTCTTTATCTAGATATCCCTTTGTTTTGGCATTGATTAGACAATCGTTGAAGGATTCTTCAATATCGCATTTCAATAATCTGGAATCATTTCTACATAATACTACCATCATTTTAAAAACTATTGTTAATCTACGATAATAATTCCGCAAAGCAATTAATATCTCGTTTTTACTTGAAAGAAGGATACATTCGTGATTAGGACACTTACCTGAATTGTTCCCTAGTTTTCACATCTGGAAAATCGCCTTTACACAAAACATGATGAATTAAATTCTGCAATCCTTCATTCCTGTACGCACCAATCCTGCTGTTATTATCAATCCGACTTTCGTGTTGATACGGAAACTTCACGAGACTCTTCAAAACTTCGTTTATGTTAATGCCAATTTTCAGGAAATCATGTTGTTTAAGCAACTTATTAAGTAGGGATAGCTTGAGTTTAAACCCATATAAAAACTGATTGCAATTACAGAGCAGTGGCTCCATGACGTCTGGATAAGAGTGTCGATATTTGGACCATTCTGAGATTAAATTTTCATAACTGGGTATGGAATTTTCATATTGCGTTAATATTTTCGCAGCATCTGAGACATTTACATCGTTTTGCAGATTGTCTTCGAGGAATACTTGTATTTGGTTGTTGAGCGTTGACACACATTCGTAAATATAATCGGAAGAAAATATCGAACTGAAGCCATGTTTTATAACCTGAAATTATTAACGTACTGTAAATCATATCCTATCGTCTACGCCAATACTGTTCTTACCTTCAACATATTCTCATACAAGATATCTTTATCCCTTACTGCGACATATTTGCTTAATTTTTCGTGTTTCTCAGTAAGTTCAGTGATACTATTTTTTATTGAAATCACATGAGGGTGAATTGTTTCATTTGTATAACTATATACTTCGTTTTGGAGATTGTAACAAGTTTCCATTGTTCTCATGTTATCGACAGCTTTCACGTAATAATCTTTTTTCAAAGCTTTTTTTATTAAAGGATCGATTAAAGGTAACTTCGAATTCATAGTGAGTTTGATGTAACCCAATTGAAAATGAACCGATGAAATATGATTAATTTTTTCATTGACATGAGTATCTGTTGTTAGACTGGAAATACTTTGAACGCAGTTTTCAATTAAGTTTTTGAAGATGTTGACATTATCCTTGGGACCATGTGAATGAATGTGCATCTTTGTATCCAATTTATCGAGACATTTCTTGGTAATCGATGAAATGTCATCATTTGTATCTTTAGTTACATCTAGAGATTCGGCAAATTCGCTGAGGAAATCAGTGAAATCATTTTTGACATATTCTGTTTCCATATAGCTAAAAATTGCAGATATTTATGGTGAATTAGTTAGTGCCTTGAAAAAACTGTAGCATCATTTTAAATTGATTATACTCACATAATATCATTAGACTTCTGACTCAGATGTTGCATATTCCTCCATAACGTCAAATTAAGAATGTTCTGTTGGTTCATTATTTCTCTGAAAGAACCCAATTTCGTGATTGCTGCATTATCAGAATCCACATTTATCAATAATTTGCTCAAATAGTAACTCAATTTCGGATGATGTCCACTCAAAGTAATTTCTTCAATTTTTTCCTTATCATAATCCAGATAGCTCACAGGCGAAACGTTTGCAGAATAGAGCAGATAGTTATAGTATAATTTTCCTAATTCGTGAAGCAGTCTTCTGTCTTTATTGTTGATATACTTTGCGATGGTTGCCACCAATTCTGTGGGAATTAATTCCCCTTTATTGTTCTGATCTGGTATTCCATTCCTCAGAATATTAATAGTTTTCCGAACAGTTATTTGCTCTAAATAATCTACTACAGGTAATAATTGTATTTCGAAAGTATTGAGAGATGTTACAGGTTCCGCAGGATTGAGAGCATCCAAAAGGAAGTTCAATTGGTCAGAAACGTCCGGAAAATCAAAGTTCAGATTCGTTTTAAAATCTATCAACAGAGTTCTTAGTCTTTTATTGGATAGGTGTAGAATTCTCTTCTCCGTGAAATTCACATTGAGGTTATCGTGTAATTTCGAATATTTTGATAAGATTTGTAGTTGCAGTTCACGTGTGTATGGAGGTGGTTTATCGATGTATTTTTGGTACGTTTTTCCTATTCTATATAACAGAGGAAATCTTTCATCCAAATTAGCATTTATTCTATTCAAGACATCTTGTAATCTGCTGTTTACATTCTGTTGTAATATCCCAAATATTCCTTGTATTGCAAACTTCGAAAACCATCGATAATGCACCGTCAAATTCATACGAATATTGTAACGTTGTGATAAAACTTTCATATCGACCAAGGAGCACTTGTAAAATGCAAATCTCCAGTTTAGCAAATTTATAATTTTAATAACGTCTTCGTTACTGAAGTCTGAGCTTTGGGAAATAATTATTTCTAAATTTGCATCAAACGTGTTAATTAAAGTTAAAAATTCATTGATAATGACATCGTTGAATTTATCTTCCACTCGTTTATCATGCCTAGAGTTCATGTAGTCCAATAGAGAAACTTCTGAACGGTTTTTCTTAGAAATAAGTGTCTTTTCATTATGATACTGGAGTATAATTGATAAGACCAAGATCATTTTATTGGCTCCATTTCTGTCAGGATTGTGGTAAATAGTATTGGGAACCCAACGAAAATCTTGCGGCAATGTTTCATTTGTTTTATCCGCGAGATTGAATTTATCAAAAGCGTCATACATTTCTTGTGATAAATTTATTAGATTGATCGCTTGTTTACTATCCAAAGCATACTTTAAATATTCGTAACGGGTTGGTAAATCTTCAATGCTCGTGATAGTGTAATAATTAATCAAGAAATACTTCAATAAATTCTCGTATTCGTAATAATATTCACTATTGGCAGTACTTAGAATGAGGGAGCTCTGCTGTTTAATCTTCTCAATTTCTGAACGCAATCGAACACGTTCCGTATCGAGTGTAATGCCGGTGTCAAACCAATCGATGTCGCTATCGTCAGATGGTTTATCAGTTTCGTTTAATAGCTTTTGAATTTCTGCTCTGATGGTGCTATGAGCGTCGTTACAGCTGAATTCCGAAGGAGATCTGGTTTTATAATAAACTTCTAGGATTGACGAATAAAATGCCGTCTCCTTGTCCGTGCCTTGATAGATTTGTTGGGATATCAAGGCGGCTGCTTGCATTAAATCGTTTTTATTGGGTTTATCCCCCATGATTAGTTGATCTAAGAATGCATGGAGGTCCATCAATATCCTTGAAAGGTGTTTACTGCACAAACCTTCGAGGTGAATTAAGCTTTTAGTGTCGTATTCGTTCGTGCTTGACGTTTCGTGATCATTAAGAACATATATTTCGACACCTCTATTTCTCATAGCTCTGAAAATTGATATTTCACATTACATATTTCATTCTGTGATATAAAATTTACTTTATATTATGCTACCATTTTTCAACAGTTACCCGGATATAATAAATTGAAAGTTCTGTACCTTTTGGTGCAGATATAACAAAATCTCAGAATCTATGCTTTTAACCACTATTGGACATGAGAGTTCGAAATACAGAAATGTCAAAACTTTGAAAAAGATACGACCTCGACTTCTGATACTTGTTTCGCATATTTCTTCCTTTTAAAGAAATCTAGTTGAATGTAGACGAATTCATTTCTTACCTTGATATTTCCCCATTCTTCGGGTCCATAGTTAGAAATAAACGGAAATCTTTATGAGGTTTGATTTCTATCATTCTACCATTTTCGTCAACACCTCTTTCGCTAATTATCAGTATTCCATTCGGTTCCAACAAACCATTCAACCTATCCAAAACAGCTGAACTACATAAGTTGACATTATCTATCAACAACCAAGATCCGTCCACTAAACACTGAAATATGCGTTATTATATCAAAAGCTAATAAGAAACAATCACCCGTATCCACTAAAAATACAGTTAAAGTACTGATGACCTTTCAGCTACCAAGAAGCCAGCATCAGAACTAAATTAGAAATCGAAATGTGTCAGTTTAAATACTATTTGGAATTAAAATGGTATATAAGGGTTTAATCATCAGCCCGAGATAAATCTGAATTCATTAAATTGCTTTTTTGCTTATACATTTCTATCCCTTCTAAATTACCTACATATTTGTAATTACTGTGTTTCAAGAGTGATAAACTTTCTTGAGAAATGGTGTGACCTGTATTTGAAATAAAATGGGCTAGCACTGTTTTTTCACTACTATTTTTCATTATGAGGCAAAATGTTCTTTATACCGAGTTAGAATATGCCTTCTAGTTTGGACCACATAGCATTTTGAAGACGACACACAATCGATTAAAATCCCGGATTTGTCGAAGGCGGAAACTTTATCAAAGGTCTAAACGATTTTTGAGCTTGTTCTTACATCTATAGATGGGTTGTATTGCAAATTAGGAAACAAAATATGGTAGTGATAAGTGAAACTTTTGAATATTTTTGAACTATTTGAAGGTAAATGGCTCTAATTTGATAAATTGTTTGCGTTTCCATTTCCTGTTGTGTTTTCCTTTGTTCAAAACTATCTTCCCTTAATTAAGTGACAAATAATTTTATTCTTTCTTTTTTATTGAAATGTATTAACAATAAAATTAATTATCCGCATTATATTGTTCAACGATATTAAATTGAAAATAGTAAAGCAGACAGATTAGCTGACGCGATAAAGTAACTTAATAAAGCTAAAAGTTGTCGAGGAGATTAATCGAGTTTCGCACGTCAGAATACACAAGGGATTTTGAAGGCTGGAGGACGTACAACTGTAAAATAATAAATAGAAACGACTACTGCTCCAATTGTAAATAACAGCTCTATCGAAATCCAGATATCATTATTTGAAAGGCGAGAAAAATCGAAGTCAAGCACTTACTTTTATCAAAACGGAGTCGACCCATTCGAATTTTCCTCCAGCATTTAATGAGCCCTCGTTTTTCACACAGTCACTCATAGCTTTTGTCTTTTCACGTAATTTTTCAATTGTATTGTCCTTTACGATTTTCAGGTCACACAGGCAATCCCAGATGTATTCGAGTTTGGTAATTTTATGCATGAATAGCTTCGTTCCTTCGTACAGAGTTCTGTCTTTATTTTCTGAAACGACATGTTTATGTGATTAGTCATTAGCTGTAGAGTTTGTTTCCAAATATACTGGTTTGATAGCAAGAGTACGAGAATGAATTAGGTTTAAAATCATCGGCTTTTGGTGGCTACAACACCTTTCTGTACTCAGGTAAAATAAAAAAAAGTGCAAAAATTAATAACAATTTATTAATTGTCATTCATGGTACTTTTTTACCGAACTTGGTTTCATTATTGGCTCGACATTTCTGAAACACAGTATTTATATGAATTAAAAAAAAACCTAATTGCAGCAGTACAACTTTCGACCTAAACGTCGTGAGTGAGCAACAAGAAAATCATAGCTCTCATAAGGGAGGTGTGGCCCGAAATAAGATTTGGGGTTTTATACAGATTGCCGGTTAATAAGTGCGATAAAAAACGACGCAGATGAGAATAGCATGTATCCCTAACCTGAAACAAAACCGGCGTGGTTATAAGGCGCATGTCAATACCTCTTAACTAACGATATACTCGTTTTCTTTTACAAGATATGGGCAAAACTGTTATTTCTAAATAGAAATACCATTAACATAATATCAAGTGCTATTACTGCTATTTCTATCCCAAATATCAAAATAACTGTTTCAAATAAGTGTTACAAAGTAGCAGTTGCTATTCAATATTAGACAAAATATGTTATAGTCACGGACTTGCTTTTATGGAACAACAGTTGGTAAATAACAACAGATCGCTGAATTAGCAACACATCTCTAATTCTTACCAACAGTAGGGATAGGGGGTCGCACAACACAAGTTCTTCTTCTTTTTACCTTATTAACAACAATGTGTCTGGCTCTCTCATACTCTTGAATTAATCCTCTACACCGCTCGTTCTGACACAATCTCATATCTATTGAAATATACTAAATGAAAAAGTACATCATGGAGATCAACAAAAATAATTTGAATCTAATCCCTGAATGTTGGAGGATTCTACATCCCGCAAGATATGGGTAAATTATTACAATAATTACGATCGGCTGGAGTCAGTTCGAGGGGAAATATTGTTTGTTAGTCCGAACAAAACGTAGATATTAAAATTCCCCGACAGTAAGCCCGGTGATTTATGGTATCGTGATCCTCTCGTAAATGTGGTTGGAATCATGAACAGTGCACGAGTAGGCGGAAGAATCGTAGAATTATAAAAACAAAAGGCGAATTTCCTACCTTCGACGTGCAAATAAGATTCCCACAGTTCGAACAGCTTCGTAGCGTCATCTTTCCTGTCGGCAAGCAAAACTCGCATGCACTTGTTTACGGTATCTTCGGTCTGTTTTACCACTTTATCTAGATGTCTGGAATAATCCGTCTGAAACAATGATTATAAAGTTAGGAACACGATCTGCAAAATTTCAAATCTATACGATCAATAACGGTGGGTTACGCACGCATGCACACACACATACATCATGTCAAAAATAGTCAAGATCGATTCAGACATGCTCAAATCGTATATATCCACGAAAGTCAGAAACTAATTTTTGCCCGATTATAATATAGTACGTACGACATGTAAAGTCGTCAACTCTGTCAATGATACATAACAAATTGTATCAAGACAACTTTTGATTGCTAGAATCTATACATCCTTATCAGAAAACAGCGTAGCTCTGAGATGTGTGTGCTACCTTCAACGCGCTAACATCTTTATTTGGTGCTCCGTATTAAATTCCGTATCAATAACATTAATGGACTGACAATTATCGACTTTTCCGGATTAAATTTGTCTAATTATACTCCGCTAATTGAGCGTGGAAATGGTCCTTTGTAATAATCATGAGTAATCGAACACATTACCATAAATTAATGTACGATTTTAATTGCGCAGCTCCTAATAACTACAACAGAAATGTACGTTTTAGCTAATTGAACAGTAGGCGGCGGTCATAGGAATTGTTAATAACGGCTGAACCAGTGGATATAATCCAGCTCTACATAGAATAAACTGAAGGTTTGAATGCTGTTAGCACCTTGCACTCCTTCTAGTTGATATTCGGTCGAAATGTTCATTAGTTCGGATCTCACACTTGCTCACTGATATTACAGCTCTCAGTTCTAAATATTCAGAAATATAATTATTGTAGTAAAATCAATCAAGCTGGGGAAGTGAATCATCAAACCTGAGACACATTAAAACGATGAATTTCATGTATTTCCAACGTCAATGAAATTCGCACTTAATCTAATCAAGTTGTGCTTTATTATTCCATAAATATAAACTAACCATATACAAAATTATGCGGGAAAACTTTAACTGCCATTACATAAATAATGTGAGACATCGATACCAACTAACCGGATATAAATAATATGCATATCGCTCGTCGAGTAGTGACGTTAGAAAGGAACAAATTATCGTTATTCAACCAACTAGAAAAGAAAAGCATAAGATTTAAAAGGTTTTATGATATACCGTGAAGGTATATTATAGAATTGTTATCTGCATGGGTTTCATTGTAACACGCACTAGATTCGAAACTGTTGAAAGTGACCCTATGCAACTTATATTTAATTTTTCCCAATAAAATGCGTAACTTTCGCATTAATCTAAGAGTACGGAAGCTGATTAATTTCGCAGGTACGAAGTTTTTGTTTTCAGGATACTGAATTCAACCATTAAGATTCTGATAGAAACGAAAACAATGCTGTTTTATTCCATTGAACAACGTAATATGATCTCATTCGGGCATAGATATCTACAAATTTAGGAATGGAGTAACGCAAGAAACCTTTATACTATTGTGAATCGATTCGGTGGAATCTCATTATAATCCGTATAAAGAGGATTGTCCAAATCAGCTGAAGTATTGGATGAAGGTATACCCTTATGCGCTAAGGGAAGTGAAATTCTGATTTCTTTGAATTATCATCACCGCAGAATACGCAGGGGGATCGCTGTAACTATGAAAGACAGTCAATATTTTGGTGTGTCCTAATTTATACAACATTTCAGATTCCGCCTGCATCTCCCGTATTCCATAACACGTAATCCTATCGGTCCCGTGCCCAATAAATTGATTTATCCAATTCTACAGTAAAATACGTTTCTCACGGAGGATTTAACTAAGGCCTTAATTTTTTAATGCTTTCCACATAGGAATTCTATACATACAAGTTCCGATAAGAGTTTAGAAATAAACATTATCTCTGAACCTAATGTTCTTTTGTGTATTTTTTCTACTCACATATAAATTTTCACGTCCTGCAGAACTTCTAACCCAGCTAGTATATTTTCAAATATTTGGATAGGTAATCGACCAATTCACTGATTACGCCATGTTGAATATTTAAATAAATCAACTATAAAAAACGGAAATGAATTGCAGATATTGTTCGAATCCAAAATATGATGTTTCAAAAATTTCACGAATTGCAACGGTTTCGGAAACTATAAATTCTTTTATTTTAACAAATTTAATATACGTTGGTTTATTTGATTAATAATTCACTTCGAAAATTACGCTGATGGAAATCGGTTACTCTTGACACTTGCACCCTTACTTTAGAACTTTGAACTCGGGAAAGTTGAAAGCGTGTAATTGACTTTGTAAGAATCAGCACACCTGGAAGGCAGTTGCCAAAAACTGAACCTAAACTCATGTCCGCCCTGTTTCAATTTAAAACGCACTAATTAATGTCGTGGCAGTTACACATGTACAAACGTAGATACAATAGTTTCAATTTGCTGTGAATACAATACAAAACCACAATGTTGATGCAATAGTAAAGCAATAATATTACAATTAACAGAGCAATAAGTTCACGGCCTTAGGCGAACCACTAACTTATCCAAGATGTGGTAGATGTTGTATTTCAGTCATTTTCATTTCTACCATATCTACTTTACTCTAATGACAGGTTTTGGTGAACTGACCTCGAACTTGAGCGATTCATATGTAAGAAGATGAACTTGAGCAAGTAATCGAAATATTCGGGATTTTGCGAGTGCTACCTCACAAAAGTTGATATTGGAGTTTCAAAATGTTACCAATATTATGGAATCAGAAAGAAGAGGTTAATGATTCCTTGGTGACGTCATCCCAATCACAGACTATGTCCATCCCACCTCCAATTATATACCTAAGTCATATTCAAAGAATTATTCTTAGTTGTAAGCAGTTGATTCTGTAGTTTATATTAAATTGTAAATTTGGGATTTTTTCACATTTAACTATTCAATATCAATAAATGTACCCGTAGTAAACGACAAAACACTAGAACTACCACGCGATATTCAAACTATTACAATGTAACCTCCTTGCATGCATTCAAGACTCGTACATACACCACCATATTAATAATCATCACTAATTTATTTAGGTTTAAAGTCAATAGCCTCTATATACACACAAGGCCTGAAAGTCAAAGGTAACTTAGAGGATGATGCGAAAATCGAAATTTAAGAAATTCAGATACGTGGAAGTCTAGTTCGGCTTTAAATAAATTAACAACACCGATACATACTGCAGGGTCACACACGGAATTCTAGAAATAATTTCGTATTGTTTCAATGACCTTAATTTCAAATTACGTTATGTTAGGAAAATTCCAAACAGATACATTAGAAGGCACGTTTTTTACATTAATAAATGCAACTCGGGTGCAACTAAGGACTCAGTTCACGTTTGGCAACACCGTTTAAATAGGAAGTTATCCTAAAAAATGAATAAAACTTTTGTTTTATTGTCGGTATTGTACATAGCCTTTGGCTTGTGACGTCACGATCGAGCTTTCAGGGCTAGTGTATATAGGGGGTATTGCTAAAGCGCATACGCCAATAAGAAATTGAACGAGATTAAAATATGTATAATTTAATTTACGACAATGTGTGGTTGAATTAAATCGACAGATTGTCACGAGGTTATGAATGTATAAATGTTTAATTTTAGCAATGTAAGTCTCAATCTCTATCTTATTTCCATTATGTGAATATTGTGAATTGAAATAGAGCTTACTAGGACGCGAACGAGAATAGGGGTTAAGAGGATAGATGGCGGGGCTAGTGATTGATAGTGTAGCGTCTCTGTAGAACGTTAGATAAGGTCCGTACCAAACGTTAAAATACTGATGGCCAATAATCTGTTGGATAACTACAGCCACGAATGTTGGTGCAAATAAGCACAAGAAGCTACTCCTTGAGATGAAACAATTTATATCTTTTTAAGATGTTATTTTATCAGTTGGTACTAATCCTTCGTGAATTCCGGCTTAAATCATTTATAATTTTTTTATGCACCATGCCTTATTGAACATGTATTACATGAGGGTTGTTGAATATGTATCCAACCAAACACCATAATACTAGAGCGAATACAGTAATGAATGTTTTTGAAGCGAAACGGCTCTAGTCAGTTACATTTCTGTATTTTATGCTTTGAGGTATAATTTACATGTTCAAACTCTTCAGCCGCAGTCAACCTTCGAGATAACGTTTGCATCAATTCTGAAACTGTCACGACTGTTGGTCACATTATTGTATTGGTCAATCTCAAGAAATTAATTCAGTTTTTAATAACATATAAGGTTTATCAACGATAATCTTATTTCTGAAGGGAAGGTATGTTAAAGTCATCTACAATTAATAAGTGTTCATAAGCTAGGGAAATTTCCTCAAGATGTTCCAGTAACATTTCTAAATCGCTCGCTGAAGGTGTTTTGGGAAGGTACAAAACTAAACAAGTAATTTAACACCATTATTTAGGTCACATACACAAACAACAATATCAAAAAACGGTAAGTCAGTAAAAATAGTGATGAGATCCAGCTGTTGTTATTTGATCGTGTTATTACACCACCACGTGTAATAATTTGATTACTATCGCATCTATAAAAACAAGTCGTTAGGAGTTCACTACTCGAAATGGAATCATAAAGCCATGTCAGTAAAAGCGATAAAGGTAGCATTATGACTAATAGCCGAACGAAATTCCAAGAGTTTATTTTTGATTCTTCGAACGTTCTGGTAGTAGCAACTTAAAAATTAATTACGATTATTGTTGGGAATACTTTGTTTAAATTCAATTGACTGTTGTTGTATTATGCGTGGCACCACGTATATTATTGTAAGGTATTTTTCCCATTATTACGACTGTTAAATACGTCTCTAAGACCATTCAAATGTTGAGGTGTAGTTTGATCGGTATTAATCTTGATGTTCTTACATAATGATGACGTAGATACGAGGGCAAGGTGACCCTGAAAAATAAAACAGGAGGCGCCACAATCGAAAATCCCATGTGACATTTGTGATGTACCATCTTTAACTACAACACATTAAAATTTTCAGACTGATATGTCATTCAGTTCTGTTTTGACTCCTATTGAAAGCAAGCAACCTTGAAGTTTTTTGTAAACATGGAAAAAACATTACTCAAACCAAAGCATCTCTTATTAAACATTATGGGGACCCTTCATCATCGATTGGAACGATTCACAAGTGGTTTACTGATTTTCGTTGTGGTGGTATGACCACAAAGGAGGCCGAACGTTCTGGTCGTCCAATTGAAGTTACAACGCCAGAAATTGTCGATAAAATCCATTGTCATTCACCATATTCTCCAGATTTGCCACCCTGCGATTTTTATCTATTTTTTAAATTGAAGAAATGAATAGGCGGAAAGAAATTTGGCTCCAAAGGTGAGGTCTTCGCTGAAACAAACGCTTATTTTGAAGGATTTGCCGAAATCGTGTTATTTGGAAGGGATCGAAAAATTAGAAAAACGTTGGACGAAGTGTATCGGGTTACAAGGAGATTATGTTGAGAAATAAAATAAGTTTTGACCAAATAAGGCATTTCTTGTTTCATTTTTCAGGGACTTTCCTTGCCCTTGTAAATTTCCTTTCTTCTTTAAAATCTAACTCATCTCGTTCGGACTGGTGAAGATACTTATCAACCGCGACTTATTAGGAATTAGTTAATTAGGAAGGGTTAACTGTGGGTGTACCAACTGCTGTTAACAAACTCAGAATTGGGTACGATAGTTCTGGAACATTCCGGATTATAAGAATATTTGATGATCGCTTGAAGCATTCCATAACTTCGTTCACGATATTCTCAATACCAAGGGAGCTTTTTTCTCTGATTACTCCACTTTCAACGTTAACTCCTGAATCAGCGCCTTAAAATATATACTGTACCAATGGTCGGCGCTGGATTAGAATATAAGAAAACACTTAGTATCTAAGATGACAATGACTAATTCAATGAGACCGAAAACCAAAAATCACATGGGAACAAACCCAAAATGCCTCCTATTTAGTTGTCTATTTTTGTTATTTATTGTCGGAACAATGTATTTAATCGTCTGAACCGAATTGATTGGGTCTAGTCTAGGTGAAAGAATTATTAGAATATTTCGCCCTTGACTGGAAAAGTACGAAACTATCTCTCAGAAAAGTAAAATTGTACATATCGAATGGAATTTGCTAAAGATACGAGTTCATTAATCACTGCACTACGAAATTAGCTGCCATAAACGATTTAACTCGAACTTTTCTACGTCGCATTATGTTTCGTAAAATTTCAGAACTTTGAATATAGTTTTGGAAGTTTTAACGCTTGAACTTTGAAAGCGTCAGATTTTAATCTGATAATACGAGAAAGCGTTAGTGATCTTATGAAACATTACGCGAATAGATAACACTGCCATTTTCGATTTCGAATGAAAGGAATAATTATAGATTAATCTCTCAACTCACAGAATAACGATGGGTTCAGTGTTCGATTTGTAAGAACAAATATATATGGACCTAATTGCTTTTATAATAGGATCAAGACATCAGCTACATAAGTTACTAATTGACATTTTATTAATGTTACGTAGTTTCTCAAGTTGTTTGTATTAATTAAAAACTTCAAATGGGGAATTTAATTAACGTATTGTAATCACTCGATACCTTGACCAATTATTCACGAACTCTGGCGTTAAAACTATATAATCATAAGTATCTTATTACCGAAGAATCCGCTTATACACTGTGTTTCGTTTTCACCATAAATCGATCGAGTGGACTGTATTTTCATGGGTCTTTTCTGGATTAATTAAAACTGTTTTCAAACAATAACATTTATTTAAATAGATAATTTTGGACTCTTTCAATAGGTTTTAAAAACTGTACTAGCAGGCTGCTACATCTTTTCTTAACTACACATTTTCTACCTGGTTCCTCGACAAGAGGGTAAATCCGGGTTGAGAGTGGTAATAATGGAGGGGCATGAGCCATAACTTATAACTAACTTAAACAAGAATAGGAAATATCACTTACTTTAAATTATACATACTTAATAATAAACAAATACAATGAACTAATTAACAATATTTAAAACCATACCGGCCACCTTGGCAGACCTCAGGTCTTCAACAACCAGTACCATCAGATAGAAATATAAAATATAAAACATGGAAAAATTAACTTAACTATTTGAATTAGAAATCTTTAAAACTATTGAGAGTTCATCTATTAACAAAAAATGTTTGTTTTCTCAGGTAATAGGGAGTGGACACACCTTTACAACCGGCCGTTTATAAACACCTTTATTGGTCTTAACACTCACAACACGAGTTTTTCCATCACTTCCGGGGTGTAGTTTTATAATCCTTCCCAATACCCATTGGGATGGTGGTAAATTGTCCACCTTAACAATAACCATTGCACCAATTGATATAACATCAGTATCTGCATTCCATTTCTTACGCTGTTGTAATGAAGTCAGGTAATCACGTGACCAACGTTTCCAGAAACTTTGTTGCAATTGTTGAAGAAGTTGGTATCGAGATAACTTATTAATTGTTATATGATGAACATCTGGATCTGGTGGTAATGTCAGTAATTTGCCAATTAGAAAGTGAGAGGGGGTTAGCGGATTTAGATCATTGGGGTCGGCGGAAAGAGGAGAAAGGGGTCTAGAATTAAGTATGCCTTCAATCTGCGTCAACACAGTAATAAACTCCTCATATGTTAAGATTGTTTCGCCGATTACTTTGTATAAATGCCGCTTTAGACTTTTCACATTGGCTTCCCAAATACCTCCAAAATGCGGTGAATTTGGAGGAATAAAATGCCATTTAGATCTATTTTGATCAGTATAATCACATATAAGATCATTGTTTGATTTCAGAAATGAATACATATCATTCAAACTATTATTCGCACCTACAAAATTTGTGGCGTTATCCGAATACAAGTCGCTTGGAAATCCTCTTCTTGACGAGAACCTTCTCAAGCATGCTATAAATGCATCGGTTGACAAATCAGAAATTAACTCAATATGTATAGCCTTAGTGCTTAAACAAACAAATAAACAAATGTAAGCTTTAGTTACTTTATAACCTCTGATCTTGCGGTCCTTTACGGAAAAGGGTCCTGCATAATCAAGACCTGTACATTGAAAGGGTATTAAATTAGCAACACGATTATGTGGCAAATCAGCCATGGTCACAGCCATTGGTTTAGGATTGAACCTAAAACATGTTAAACATTTTCTAACAGTTTCTTTAGCCAAATAAATTCCTTTTAAAGGCCAATAATTTTGACGGACACTATTTAGCAATAATTGTGGACTAGCATGGAGTAGTCTAATATGCTCAGATTGAAATATTAATTTAGTTAACATATGTTTTGAATCTAGAATTATAGGATGTTTAGAATTATACTGTAAATCGGAATGTTTGAGTCTACCACCGACTCTTATTATTCCATAATTATCAATGAAAGCAGCTAAACCATTAAACTTATTTTTGATCGCTTTGACATTTCCTGTTGTCAAATAATTGAATTCTTTACTAAAACTTTGCATCTGAGCCATTTTAATCAAACATTTAAGGGCATCATCTAATTCGATTAACGTTAATCTACCATTAACGCGATTGGTACCACGTATTTTCGAATTACTATTGTTATGGAATCTTTTACAATAAGCAATAACTCTTTGTAATCGAGTTAAATTAGAAAATTTATCAAATATTTGCCAGTTTTGACTTATTGTATGTAAAACTATCTCGCAATTAGTTTTTTTTAATTCTGGCAAATCTCTTTTTATGGTAGGAGTAAACTTGAAATTAAAACTAGAGGCATTGAAATCGTAAAGCCATGATGGACCGGACCACCATAGTTCATTTTTCATCAATTCAGTTGGGTAGTTACCTCGTGAAACAATATCCGCAGGATTCTGTTTAGTTTCAACATACTGCCAACTGTAATTTGCTGTTAATTCTTGAATTTCCGTCACACGTGTACATACGAAAGTTTGCAATTTATACGTTTCTGTATGAATCCAATGAAGGACAATCAATGAATCTGTCCATAGATAACAATCGAATTCATACATTACGCATTCCGATAAGACTTTCATTAATCGGGATAGCATCAATGCAGCTAACAATTCTAAACGCGGCATAGTCAACGATTTCAATGGAGCTACTTTTGACTTTGAACAAAGTAAAGATACTTTTATCTCATTATTTTCATTGATTGATCTCATATAAACTACTGCTCCATAAGACCGTTGGCTAGCATCTGAAAAACCAAATAATTGAACTTTTGCTGGTTTTTCGATCATGACAAATCTAGGAATATTTAAGGTATTTAAAATTATCAATTCCTTGTAAAATAAATGCCATTTCCTAATTAAATTATCGGGAAGTTCATCATCCCAATCAAGTTTTAACGACCATAATCTTTGAATTAACCTTTTAGCAATTATTATACAAGGTGATAATAAACCTAACGGATCATATAACTTCGAAATTTGTGACAATATACTTCGTTTTGAGCATTTTTCTGAAATCTGTTCATCATCAGTGAATTTAAATGATAAGTGATCGTTTGTACAACACCATTGTATACCTAAACATTTTGTATCTTTGTCACATATTTTAAGAGTTTCTGTGGTTTTATTAATTGATTGAAAATTGTTTAAAATGTGTGCACTATTAGACCGCCATTTATTTAAAACAAAACATCCCGTACCCAAAATATAAGAAATCTGATTACAAATTTCAATTGCATCCCTTTCATCTGAAAATCCAGCTATAAAATCATCTACATAGAAATTCTCTAATATCATTTGACTTGCAACAGGAAATTCATCTCTAAATTCATCGGCAAGTTGGTGTAAACACCTCATTGCTAGGTAAGGTGCACTCGCGGTGCCATAGGTAACCGTATTTAGTTCGAATACTTTAATGTTTTCCGACTTATCAAATCTCCAAACAATTCTCTGAAGACACCTGTCCTCACGATCAATTAAGACTTGACGGTACATTTTCGTTATGTCCGATGAAACTACGTACGGAAATTGTCTAAATTTGATCAATATATTAAATAAACTACTCAAAATTTGGGGACCTACATATTGAATGTCATTTAATGAAACTCCATTTGATGTCGGAGCTGAACCGTTGAATACAACTCTAGCGCGGGTTGTGAGGCTATCTTCTTTCATAACTAAATGATGGGGCATAAAATATGATATTTTTTTATCAACATCGTCATTAATTAAACTCATATGTCCCATTTCCAAATACTCACGCATAAAATCCTTATAATCTATTTCAAAATGTGGAAACTTT